>OZ007581.1:43587690-43855190 GCA_963931925.1 Onchidella celtica | reverse complement strand
TCATCCACATCATCACCATCATTATCATCATCATCATCATCATTATCATTTCTTAATGTAAATAATTCGAAATGTAAATAAAGTTACAAGTGCAAGTTTGAAACAGATTCTGCTTTTGGGCTCAGTTCAAAATAACAATGTGATATTCGTACCGGTATGATGTTTATTTCGTCCATACTTAATAAACTAGCAATCGCTAGCCAAAATTAAATAGGCGTCAACAACCTGGTATATGCCCATTGAGACACAATAACCTATTGCAAGTCCGCTTGTGATATTCCCTGCAATTGTGTGCCATAGTGGCGTACATGCTCTGAGTGGGGCGTATACGCCTTTGCGTTGTATCCCATTGGGGCATTTGCTTAATTTGTGAAGACTTAAAATCAGACTTTCAAAATATCATATTTAAAATATTTCTATCGACAGTACAATTCTGTAGAACCAAACATCATCAAGATCCACTCAGAAATAAACGAGTTATGAGAAATTAAAAATTTCCAAAACTTCAACTCGCTCCAACTCGAAAGTAGGATTTTCCATGTACGCCTCTATGAAATGGGGGTGGGGGGGGGGGGTGGTGATTTATTAAATTGTACGAGCCTCCCAACTACCACCCTCCTCCCCAGAAAAAAAACACAAAACCAGCCAACAAAAAAAAAAACATTTGTGAGAGCCCTGCATGCTGATAGTGAGGTGCTAAGTTATAAACTTCTTTTGGTCATACCTAAATTTGGCAGTGACGACCTTAACACTTTCTGTTACTTTGCCTAGACTTACAAAAGGGAATGGAAGCTTTAGCTAGTGTTAAGGTTCAGTTCTATGATTTCTCGAAAGCGTAGATTTCAAGTCTCGTCATTAATGAGGTTTAAATGAAAGGAAAAGGTCCATTTCCTTGTGTTTATAACACTATTAAGCAGCTCCTAGTTTGAAAAATCAAATTTTTCTCTTCTTCTGCTGTCCTGAGTATTTCTGAAGAAGCTGGGTGTGGAAGAAAAAAAAAAACATTAAAAATTGACATTTCAAGGTCCAGAACAAAAGTGTACTAAAAAAATATAACACATAACACCTTTATAATTATAAAGATTCAGTTATTGCATTCTTTATAATACTATTGTTTTTGTTTTTTTTTAAAGCTGGATCAGGCAACCCTTACATTTGTTTGCGGACGGACATCTTGCTCGGGTAAGAGTGACCTTAGCATTTCAAAGTGATTAGAGAGGCTTCAGATATTTCCTGTGCTTATCAGACTTTTGCATTTTCTGTATGACAGAAAACTGTGTCCTGCCAGTATTTTGGTGTCAGTCCCCTTGGTGAAGTGTTTTCATAAATATGATGAATTGCCACCTTTTTGCAGACAGTGGAAACTTTTCAGTTCAGATTCAAAATAAGAAGAAAATCCGGACTGTTTCAAGGAGGCCTCCATCGGTCAGGAATGACCATGAAATTTGCGCCCTAACTGTTTTGACAATCAGCTCGGCTGGAGCAGTGAGCGTTGCTTGTGGCTGAACAGACCAATGCGGGAGTATAGTACTCGTAGCCGGAGGGGAGGGGGGGGGGAGTAACAGTTGTTCGTGCGAGAGTGACAGTCTCTCCCTGGCTTCACAGTTTCTTTTCCCCTGTCTTGAGATGTTGGCACCAGGGAGCTTCTCCACTCTGGCTGGTCATGGGCAAGTCTTTCCTGGGTTGGGGGGGGGGGGGAGGTGGAGGACGCTGCCTAAGCAGTCTTACAGCAAGCAGGCTCAAATTCAGTCATTTACTATTATTTTTTAGCTAACAGCAGTTTTTAGATTAAGGGACATAACCCCGAAAGAAGAAAGCGGGGCAGTGGGTAAGGCTCATTTACTGCTCTTAATTCAATCTCTCTATTGCAAGATTTTGCTATCAATCTTGCTTTTAATCTAATCTGTGCGCCTATCACAAGAAGAACAAAAGATCCCAAATTAATAAAATAAAGTCAAGAGAAACCGAAAAGAGAAATAATCAACAATCAGCAACACGTTGGATGGAATAAGGTCGAGAACAAAAGTTCAAGAATGCAGAGGGTGAGGCGCCACAAGGTCTCAACTTCCTCCAATTTTTTGTTACCATAATCACCCACCCTAGGTTAATTCCAACCACACTCCACTAAAAGATGTTTTTGCGATTGTGTATGATAAATATGGCAGAACTTAATGTCTTTACAGTATGTTTTTACTTAAATGAACTAAAGTAAAGCTGACCGATCGCCCGTTAGATCTAAGTGTATTCGTGATTAATGCGCCCACATAAACTCTTCTACCTTGTTGTTGAGTAAGCCCTTGCTGTTTCTAATGCTCTCATGTAGAATTAATTGTTCACTACTGTGCTCACTTTCCGAATAGGTCTCCGTTTGTTGATTATCGTAAAGAATATGAGCAATCACATTTACAACATGCACATGAATTCATGTCAAACTGATGTCATGAACGTGGGTTTTAGCGCTTACTAGATTCTATAGGGATATAATTTCGACTGCATTTTTTTTAAAGAACTAAACCTCACTCACAACCATACTAATTACTAAATAACAAAATGGGTAACTTTTAGGGTCAGACCTGCAGGGCCACAACCATATAATTACGATAAGTTAAACAATATAATATATAGATGTGAAATCAATACCATGAAAACAATATCAATAGGAATTCATAACAGGTCTAGATCTATTCTAATATATAGTTAACTCTAAGTCTGAATAGGTTATCTAAACTAAATCTAAATTAATTACTATCAACCTCATAAATCCCCTACTGAATTAATAACCCCTTAAGTATTCTAGATATAATTACCAACTACTTTAACTGCTGCCCTAAGGACCAAAATTCTCATTATTTGCCAAGGGCTGAACTTTGTAATGGTTTATACATAAGCAAGTCTGCACATCACATAAACTGTAGATATCATAAGGTTACAGACAATAATTTAAGTTATAATAATTTATAATTTGCATAGCTCACTAAGGAGACGTAGGCATTGAAATATCCATTCTTTCAAATTACTGTGGCACTCATACTATTAAATACCCAATCTTCACATGGTATAAATCTAGAGCTGTGATGAGCTGGCAATTCCCAGTCTCACCAAATACAATTCGAGTTTACAAATTATAGACCTAGAGCTCTAGCTAGTTAGATCTCCAAAGAGATACATTCATCGTAATGTTCATTCTTTCAAAATAGCATTATTTCCACACACACTGTTAGAGATCGTGGATTTGTAAAATTCCATTTTCAAATCACTGTTCTACACTGTTAAATGTAAAGGCTACAAGAAAATGTAACTCTTTCAAATCATCGTTCCACTCCGTTAAGGATAAATGGCCACACTGCTTATCGGTCAAGATCTGTTTCTACGATTGCAGGTGGTCATTCCTGATGTTATCGGTTTCTGCTATCTTATCATTGTCCTGGCTCAAAAAACAGCCAGGGAATCCATCAAGAGCGTGCATATTATAGTACTTTGGCTCTGGCCATTGCTCCAGTTACTCAAGTACTACGCATTAGTCCACAGTATCATTTTCCGTCTAATCGAAATGAAGAAATAACTGAGACGCCCTCACGAAGGATGCTTCGCCCAGGTATGCCGGATCAGCACCCAGCAGCCCATAATATATTACCCAGCTCAACCTGTTGGCGAAATTAATACGCCGGCAATGGATTGGCTAGTAGTTGAACTGCCTTAAGGCGTGACGTGAACTCAAAAGTAATCCATCGTTTATGTCTATTTTTACGCGTCCCTTTTTATTGTTTCCTCATATTTCTTTGTTCTAATTATCTATTGCATTTTATTCATTAAATTTACTTAGATTCTTCTATGCTGTTCTTAAATGGTCTGCGATGTAGTGTTTATGCTGCCGCGTCTGTCGCCACAGTTTGCTAGTCAACGTCTGAAGAAAAGGCAGTCCAAACTGCTTAAGCATGTCACAAAAGCGCCATCTCTATCTTAGTTCTTAGTTACTAGGGAACAGCTGACGTAATACACCCCCCCCCCCACCACCGCTGAGCGTGCGGCGTCCTACATGAACCCAGCAGCTGTTTAACCCAATGTGGTTTTCTTTAGTATTAAAATTGAGTCACGACAACTGACATTATCGAACATTTTCCTGATCCGTGCACTGAATGCACAAATCAAGGTGTAACAGCTGCGATTGTTCTAGCACGTTATAGTAGGGGGGAGTTAGTTGATCTAACTACAACCCTAAAGAAAACGAAACTATTACAGCTGTAGAATAAAAAAACACGAGATCCGACGATCGATTAAATAATACTAAAGTTTAATAACTGTATCTTAACAATAAAATGCTAGGAAGGTACCAATGAAAAAGTAAATATCCTACGCCACAGAGAAGGAACATTCACTTACTCACCGACCAACCACTCACATGGGTCCATATATATAGGTATTTCTGTAGAAGATTCCCGAAATTAATGTAACTTTTGCTCTCGCCCGAAACACATAAACTAACCAATCACGTATCAATACGTCGCCAGGTTACATCACTCAATGCCAAATCTGGCGTAAACATCTACTTCCACACCTTTATCGAACGTTCAGGAATATACTTACGAAAAGAGTCAACAACCGAGCGAGGAAAAAAACTACTCACAAGAAAGGGAGGGCAAGGTCACTCCGGCGAACGTCAACAATAAAATGGAAAAAGAAGAGAACACATGCTCAGTCACCAGTATAAAAAGCAACGGGGAAGGGCAAGGGGTAGCTTGCAGATGCTACACAACTCCCCAATTTAAGTTGAATATCTTTCAACTCCAAAAACATTATACAGCGTCTGCAATATCATGAAATAACAATCTTCCAGCACCCCCAATCTCACAAAGGTAGTTGTTACTCCTATTACAATTAATAATCTTAATGCCTTCCCAAATATCATCATAAACACAATACAATGCAGTATCCTTTGCATTATCAATACAATGACTAATAAAATACCACTGCAGTAGTATTACAAAACTAATACAATACCATCATTGTGATAAAACAATGGTCAACAGTATTATTACAAATCATATATGGTGAAACGATGGCCAATGATATTATTACAAATCATCCATGGTGAAACGATGGCCAATCGTTCACATAATGATTCGTGCACGAACCATAGCACATAACTCCTGTACATAACATGGTTATCTCCAAAATACATAACTCATAGGTACAATGGTAAACTATCAATACATATTATTATCGACCACTGATCAGGGTCTAGTTTCATCATACTAGGTCAAAATAAGTTACAATAATGCAATATAACACTGCCCAAGCTTGGACCACTCGTAAATTACTTCATTGCTACATAATACAAACACTCCTTGCTCGCAGTTTCCATTGGGTTACACTTTCAAAAATTACATCAAGTTCCATAAGTAACAAATAATCTGACATAGTGTAACGAAATGCCGCGTAATGACCGTCCACTTGCCTGTTAGACCAGTCCACCTTCCTGATCTATTGTTCCAACTTATGTCTCAGGCTACCTGCGGGTAGAGCAATTATCTCTGACCCGTCCACCCAATACCCCAGCGTCCGAGTTTGGCCACCGTAGAATCTTTGTGAATGTTTTTATGGCTCACGAATTCGAGCTAGCTAGAACCTCCCAGTTTTCCCCTCTGTAATTTTCTGTAATTTTGAGTTTCTGCTTATATTCCAGAGCAAATCTGGAGTCGTCAGTCCGCTTGCGATAGACTCACTGCGAGGTCCTGCTCGTGCGAAGCAGTGTACCTGCCTGTAGAACTCAGGCGTGTATTTACAGTGTCTATTAAGGCCTGTATTAAAATTTAGCTCGTGTGGAGCGAGGTCCTGCTCACGTAGAGTGGTGTACCTGTCTTTCGTTCTTATTGTAAGACACAGACGTATATTAACATAGCCCATACGATGTGTTAAGTTAGCTCGTGTATAGAGCGTTTATGACTTTCAAGTTCGCGTAGGACGTAGTCATAGTAAATTACTGTATTTCTTGCTTTGTCAAAGCATGAAATAAGCTCAGTTAGAGCGGCGTATGAGTCTAAGGTTAAAGTTAAAGTTAGCTCATGTACGCGGTGCATATATTGCACATATCTTAAGTTCTTAAGGAACTCGTTAATTTCCAGTGTTGTACTCCCTTCTTGTGGCAGTGTTAGACCTGTAAGTCTCAGCGTGACCAGGCAGGCTTCTGTCCGCGTGTAGGGCATTGTACCCGGCGTTTCTGTGAATTGTGCAGAACAGCGGGAAGGCTAGAGGCCAAGACCATAAAGTAACCACCTGTTTTAAAGTATCCTGTGCATATTGTTAGGACATTTCGATCCTGTTGTGCATCCTGTGACTGTGACCAGAGCCTTGTCAGGACATTAGTTATATATAAGTCTAGTAGTCATCTTGTGGATGTGGACAGTGCTTTTATGTGGAGTAAGGACATATTTGTAATTGAGTGTATCCTGTAGCTGTGCCCAGGACAGTATTGACAGTGTAACCTGTAGTGAATTTAAGAGAACATTATCTTTGTGGAGTCCAGTTCCTCAAGAGACCAGACATTCTTCGGTTAAGACCATCATCGTCAAGATTACGGATACAGAATATAGGACGAAGTTTTAGTAACATTTTAGTTAGAGTAATTTTGGAAGAGTGTGGATATATTCTGTGTGAAACGTTCATTAAGTGCAGAGTCGGTGAGATATACAACTACCTTTTTATCTGTGTTTTAGTGTAACATATTATAATCCATTTTATTGTCATTTCATTGTATTAATCAGAAACCTTTTCTTTCAGGGTAATTAGCTTAGCTGTTGTTAAACGCATTATCTTTTGATCATTGTCATTATATCTGTATGAAATATTTGTCCATCCTTTCTTTCACGTTATTTAGACTATTCTACTACCATTAATTAAGCCCCCATCCCACGTGTCCCAAAAAATTTATTGTGTGTATAACTGTAAAGCACTTGTTTCTATTGGTGTGTTGTAGTCCCTCATAGGCCGAAACATCCCAAGGTTGCAAACCGCATTTGCAGTATCATTGCCTGCACTTGCGCTTTGTGACACATAGCATAAAATCAAAATGTGACTAATACATCATGACTCTCTGTCAGCCATCACTTCAATATTCAGTCACAGATGAACTATGTCCCCAAGTGCAGTACAATTGCTGTCCTAAAAATTCATGTAGTAGGCAAAACTATGGGAAAGCTTTGCACAGGGCAGTGACAGCTGGACATGATGATAAATAGAATAGGTTTAGACAACTGGACACAGGGCAGTGATAGCTGAACATGATGATATATCGAATGGGTTTACACAACTGGACACAGGGCAGTAATGGCTGAACATGATGATATATCGAATAGGTTTAGACAACTGGACACAGGGCAGTGATAGCTGGACATTATGATATATAGAATAGGATGTGGACAAGTGGACACAGGGCAGTGATAGCTGGACCTGATGATATATCGAATAGGTTTAGACAACTGGACACCGGACAGTGATAGCTGAACATGATATCACAGGGCAGTGATGGGTGGACATAGTCTATACTGAGCGCTGTATAAAATCTGAGGGCACCGAATCAGTTAACAGAGGAGTAGGGAAAGACGAGCTGCAATTGTCGTAAAGTTTCACTTTCATTAATATAGATAGTCTTTGCAGTTGTATAGTAATACCTTGCATTTATACATCGTAATTTAGATTATACCACAAACAAATTCTTTTGTTTCTTGTTTTCCTTGTGTTTTTCTGGTTTAATATTGCGAGGCGAGCCTCTTGCAGTCGAGTGCTCTTAGCAGTTCACACTAGCCTCCTGACACTGGACATGATTTATAGAGTAGGTGTAGACAAGTGGACACAGGGCAGTGATAGCTGGATATGATTAGAATATAATAGGGTGTAGGCAACTGGACACAGGGCAGTGATAGCTGGATATGATTAGAATAGAATAGCGTGTAGACAACTGGACACAGGGCAGTGATAGCCGGATATGATTAGAATAGAATAGGGTGTAGACAACTGGACACAGGGCAGTGATAGCTGGATATGATTAGAATAGAATAGGGTGTAGACAACTGGACATCGGGCGGTGATAGCTGGACATGATCTTTAGAATAGGATGTAGACAACTGGACACAGGGCAGTGATAGCTGGATATCATCTTTAGAATAGGATGTAGACTAGTGGACAAAGGGCAGTGAGGGGTGATATTGTGATACTGAAAGTGAGGAGAAATTCTTCAAATTCACAGCCAGTCAAATGAGTTATCAGTTGATTACGTGTAGGTTTGTTTGATCAAATGTTCAGAGCTGATTGTGTCATGAACACTTTGATTCTAGACATTGCATGTAACAGAAAACTTGTCATGGGCTGAAGATGTACATGGTACAATAATCTTGTGTGTACAAAGTGCATCAACTTTACTGACATTTCAGAGTGTACAAAAGATACAGAACAGACGGAGATAACAGTTGGACTATTTTGTACGCAGGATGGAGAAGGTCAAGGTCAGTTGTTGTTGATGCAGGGTAGTGAATGAAATTGTAAAGATGGCTTGGCGTTGTGGTGGATAATGGATAATGATGGTGGTGGTAATGATATATGAGTATGAGTATGGTGTTGATGATGATGTTAATGATGAAGTAGTAAACCAAATTCTATCACCAATGCCGTGGTACAGTAGATTAAAAACAGCTACAGATATAGACTTGGATCTCTGCATGTTTTCTAAATATGTCTGGCCTTTTTTTTTTTTGTCTTTTATTTCCATTGGTTGTCATCAACAACTATTTCTCTCTCTTTCTCTTTCTGATTCTCTCTCTTTCTGTCTTTCTCTCTCTCTTTCCTCTTCTAGCTGGCTCTCTCTCTCTCTCTTTCTCTGTCTCTATGGCCCTTTATGTTTCTCTGTCACTTTTCTCTCTGTGTCTTTGTGGCTTTCTCTTTCTGATTCTCTCTCTTTCTGTCCACCCCCACCCCCCCACCCGGTCCCTCCTACCCTGTCTCTCTCTATCCCTCTCTGTGTCGCTCTCTTTGTCTGCCTGTCTGTCTTTCCGTCTCTCTCTCTGTTTTTGTATCTTTCGGTCTCTCTTTCTATCTGTCTCACTATCTTTCCGTCTCTCTCTCTCTGTGTCTCCTTCGTTCTCTCATTCTGTCTGTCTCACTATCTTCCCGTCTCTGTCTCTCTCTCTCTCTCTCTCTCTCTCTTTGTGTCTTTCGCTCTCTCTTTCTGTCTGTCTCACTATCTTTCTCTCTCTCTCTCTCCTTTTCTCTATCTCTTTACTGTCGCCTTTCCCTCCCGCCATCTTTCTCTTAATATCTGTGTTTCTCATCATTTGGGTTTTCCGTCTCTCTGAAATATCATTCTTTCTCTGTCTATCTTTTTGTCCTCCCTATGTTACTTTCTCTCCACCCCCTCTCTCACTCTTGTTTTTTTTATAATTTTGGATATTTCTTCCTTTTCTGTCATTCCACTTTGTCTTTGTTTCTCTCCAACCTTGTTTTGATCATGTCTTGATAAATATGATTGAAAGATATAAAAATGTTGCATGTCCCATCTATCTGACAGACCACTATGAGGTAGAGATAGTTTGTGAGGGTCAAGACGAAACTGCATCACTGGAAGTTCATCAGAAGAACTGCATTAAGAAAGCGAGACACTCAGAATAATACCCGTGCATGAATCCTGTATGATCATCTTCCTCCACAATACAGGACTGAACGTATGTTGGCAATGGTGAAGGCTCAGGTTGAGTTAACCGTGCTCATGAAAGTTGGCAGCACCAGTGACAGACGAGCTGAATATTTCCCTGGTACAGACAACGATGCACTTCGCCGGGGGAGTGGATGTGTAGTCGAGGTGAGGGTATACCGAGATAGGTTGTATAATAAAGATGAGAAATGTCCGTGTGAAGAATGCCGGATATCGGGAAAACCCAGACAAAGTTATGCAAAGATTAAAGTTCTGACAGCTGCACACGTGGTCTTTGATCTACACGAGGGGAGAAGTACTGAGTGCTTTTTCGATTTTGTCAGGGAGTCAACACCCCTGAGTTCTTGTCCTACACTGAGGACATCAGTGAATGTGTGGAGTGACGCAAGGCTTGACG
Source organism: Onchidella celtica (assembly GCA_963931925.1). NCBI lineage: Eukaryota > Metazoa > Mollusca > Gastropoda > Systellommatophora > Onchidiidae > Onchidella > Onchidella celtica. The sequence goes on along the minus strand of OZ007581.1, from coordinate 43,845,093 downwards.
TCAGTTGGATTACATTTGTCACTCACGACCGAGAGTTGGCACGGCGGCTGAGGGAGACAGCCAAGACTTACATCCGTCTGAGTGGTGAAATAGACCGTGAATATGGAGTACAGTCTGTGTACGATGTCAGTGAAGAGAATCTGTTAGACAACATTTCTGTAGTCTATAGGCATGGTCAGCAGGTGATGGAGGAGTGCAGTGAGTGGATAGACAGATGGAGGAATATGACGATTGCTGAAGCAGAGAGGGAGTTGGAGGAATACAAGAGTAAACACAATTTCCAACCAGGGGACAGGTTGTATGGCTATGGGGAGTTGCTTGAGGCTTGGATCCGTGATGGTGATGTGTGGAGAGAGAGACTCAGTGATATGAGTGGTCGGTATGTGGAGGCTGGTCGCTGTGTGACAGGTGTCCGTGACCTTGGGGAAAACTACCAGTCGTATGTCCAGCAGCACGGTGTCCAGTGGGTCAAGGACAAGTACAGGAAGTACTACAGTGAGCTGCGGGTCAAGCTCCGGTGGCTGTCTTTCTTTACAGGTGATGGACGCTTTGATACCATGAGGGAACCATTGTCTGACCGCCCCCCTTCACCTCTACTGGCAGTGGTTGTGTCACATCCTCACGGACAGAGGAAACAAATCAGCATTGGTCAAGTCACCTACAGGCATGCTGACTGGTGGAACATTCTCAGGGCTAGTTACATGTACACGGCGACCACCTGTCCTGGCTCCAGTGGTGCACCTGTCTACATACTGGGGAGGGTGTGGGAGTGGGGGTAATACCCGGCCTGTCCACACAGTGGCTCCTGTTACACAATAGACACAAACCACCAAAGTGGGGTAGTTAGAGATGCGTAAAACCTGTCCAGATGCTCTAGATGTACAATAAACTGTGTAAGACGGTCACATTGTCTTATTTATTTTATGCTGTTTTTGGTCAAGTGCTGGTCACGTGATGGTGGGAAAGTTGATAGAAATCTTTGTCCTTTTGAGTTTTTCTCTTTTCTCTCGTTCTTTCTCTCTCTCTTCCTTTTCCTATTTCTCTCTGTCTGTCTCTGTATGTGTGTGTGAGTTGTTGCCCTTTTGAGTTTTCTTCTTTTTCTCTCTCACACTTTCTTTCTCTTTCTCTCTCTCTATCTCTCTCTTTCTCTCTCTTTTCTTTCTCTCTCTGTTTCTCTCTTATTCTTTCTGTCTCTCTTTCGTTCTCTCTTTCTCACTTTCTCTTTCTCTCTTTCCTTCTTTCTGTTTCTTTCTCTCTCTCTCTTTCTTTCTCTCTCACTTCTTTCTTTCTCTCTCTCTCAATCTTTCTTTCTCTTTTTCTCTCTCTCTTTCTCTCTCTTTCTTTCTCTCTTTCTTTCTCTCTCTCTCTCTTTTTGTCGTTCTCCCTCTCTCTTTCTTTTTCTATTTCTCTCTCTCTCTCTCTCTTTTTCTCTCTCTCTTTCTTTTCTGTCTCTCTCTCTTTCTTCTTCTCTTTTCTCTCTTTTTCTCGCTCTCTTTTTCCCTCTCTATCTCTCACTCTTTATTTCTCTCTCTCTCTCTTTTTCTCTCTATCTTTCTCTGTCTCTCTCTCTCTCTCTCTCTCTCTTTCGCTTTCTTTTTCTATCTCACTTTCTCTCTCTCTCTCTCCCTCTTTCTCTCTTTCTCTCTCTCCCTCTGTCCGTGTTTTTTCTGAATCAGATTCATTTTCTGCCTTCTTCCCCTGTGTGTGTGTGTGTGTTTCTGCATCGGATTCTCTACCTGTCCCCCTGTGTGTGTCTGTGTGTGTGTGTGTAGGCCCTGTATATGTTTCTGCATTGGATTCTCTCTCTCTCTCCCGCTCTGTCTGTGTGTTTTAGATTCTCTCTTAGTCTCTCCCGCTCTCTCTCTCTCCCCTTGTGTGTGTGTGTGTGTTTCTGCACTGGATTCTCTCCCTCTCTCTTTGGCCTCTCTTTCCCTTTCTCTGTGTGTAAACTGGTGTGGGTTTCTGCATCCGATTCTCCCCTCTCTCCCTCTCTCTCTCTCTTTCTCTCTCTCTCTCTCTCTGTTCTGTTTCTTTCCCCCCTCTCTCTATCTTTAATGTCTTTATCTAAATATCTCCTTATGTCTCTGGCTCTCCCATTCCCTTATCATTTCTCTCTCCTATCAAACATTCCTACTGCTCTCTCACTCTCACTCTCTCTCTGTCTCTGTGTTTCCCGCCCTCTGTCTGTCTGTCTGTCTGTCTGCCTGTCTGTCTGCCTGTCATTTTCATTCTTTTTCCCTATCGCTTGCTCATTCTCTCAAACACCTCTCTCTTTCTCTTTCTTTCTCTCTCTCTCTCTCACTGTCTCTCTCTGTTTCTCTCTCTCTCTCTCTCTCTCTCGCACTCTTTGTCTTCTGTGTAAGACTGTTTAACAGACAAAGCTCCCATAACGTCTTCTATATTGGTCTGAGTTCCATTAACATTTCTAGGCTGACATTGATCGCTGTTACGACTGTTTCCATCTTTTTTTCACCCCACATTTCAATGGTTTTATTTCATGTTTGTCAGCTGAAATGATAAAACTTGATATCTGAAAAATAAAATAGTAAAAAACAGTGAAGTCCGTGGAAGTGACCTTTGCTTAAATTGAAATTTGTTTTAAATGAATGCTGATTTGTTCTCCACTTCGTTCCTCTTTACCGTCAGCCACAAATTCACTGGAATAAATCAAAATATCAACAAGAGTCTTTGCTTTAAAAAACTTCCACAACTCTGCTATAGAAGTTGACAATGTCACTTTTTGTGTCAGATTTGTCCTTTTTTATTGGAAATAAACACACAAAAACAAGTACACCGCACACACGCGCACATGTACACAAGCACTCTTACACACACACGCACTCACACACGTACATACAGACGCCGCAATCCTCTCTTGAACAGTCTGAAAAGTGGTCAGTTTTGTTGCCTTGCGAACTGGAGTGCTGTTAACCTGACTTCAGTGTAATATTCCAAGGGAAATGAACCAATTGCGTGTTTTCTTCTCAAAACTCTGAGAGTAACAGTGTTCACATGTGGATTGTCGAAATGTGACATTCAGTGAAATTCTAAAAAAAAAAAATAGAGTTTGGACCTAAGTTTGCCCTCTATACATTATCCCCCCCCCCCCTTTCGGGCGAGGACACACACACAGAGACACTCCGCAACCCTGTCTTGTACAACCTTGAAAGGGGATTTTTTTTTTTTGTCTTTGGAAAGGAGGGGGGGGGGGCATTGCTCTTCATCTTAACGTCTTAAAAACTTTGCAACCTGGGAGTTCATTGGTTTTCAAGGTGGGGCGCACGCGATGGTGGTTTCTTGGCGATATTTTGGTCGGGCGCGGGACTCAGAGTGGGGCAAAGAGGTTTTTGATAGCGGTCTTAATTTCATAATGTACTTTAACTGTATAGGTAAACTGTTGTTTGGTTATCTCGTGTTGGTGGTTTCCCTGAAATACAGTTTTAGTTAAAACGTCTTTTTTATGTATACACACTGAATATATAATTATACATTTTAACGCTTTCTAATCTTTTTGTATTATGCTGTGTAGCTCTATATCCGATGGTGAGACTCATATTTTGGGGGGGGGGGGGGGGCCTGAAGAGGGGCATGAGATAAAAAAAAAAAAAAAGGTTGAGGAACCACTGTGTTGAGGTATCGCTGTTGTGAGTTCGCCAGCGGACGATGAGAGCCAGGAATATTGATGTGGTGACAACAACACAGTAACAATTCCAAAAGACTGCAAAAAATTAAATTTTGTGTCATATTGGTTTTGACATTCATGTTAGCTTTCAATGTCATGAGTTGAACTTTGTTTACGTTAGACTTGGAGTTCAGGAAATGTAAAATAGTTCTCCGTGATCAGTATCGTGGAGTAAGTGTGTGCTGGGAGGTTGTTAGAAATCATGCAGTAAAGATTTGTTAAGCGTGATTTGGGTCGTGTGGTGGTGAGTAGGTATGATTAGTAACCAGGGCGAGCTAGCCAATGACATTGTGAGATTGCAGGGCACGGTAGCAACTTGCCGGGAGGTATAAATGGGTAAGATACAGTGGGGAGTGCTCTAGAGGAAAACAGTCAATTAGTGACATGTTTTATTGGCAATAAAGGGATCAAACTCCTGAAAGGGACAGTGTCCCAGAACTGCTTATCTCCCTTCATCTATCACTTGTCTTGCCCTTGCCTTGGCACTCACCACAAAATGAAAAATTAAATATGTACCACGACCAGAAGTGACGAAGAACGACGACAACAAAACCAGAAGTTTTACAGAATCAAGAACAGAGGGCCAACAGCACTATGCTGAGGCCCCCGAGAAACAAAGGAACTCATCGCAGAAGTTCATCCATATTCCATGTGGTATTTCGGCAGACGCTATGCCTGAAGTGAGCGTGACTCGAAGATAGGCAGTCCATTGTAACTGTACTGGCGATGGGGGCTACTGATAGAGCTCCATGTCTGTTGTTGAGGACGAAATGTACTAAAGCGCTATCCAGATCATCGTTTCGATATCTTTCTTTTCCATATCTCCTTCCCGGCCCTCTTCCCCCCCCCCCCCTCTCTCTCTCTCTCTCTCTGCACGCCCCCCTTTCACCACTCTAGTTGTCATTGTTTCTTGCATTGTGTAGCGTCTCGCTGTACTCGAGGAAAATCAGCGTTGTCACCCCTTTCGCCCCGCGTGCCTCTCTTCCCCCTCCCGCCATCAGTTTGCCCCCCTTCGATGTCGCGCGTCGTTCTATTTTGGAAAAAAACCCGGAACGTTCGAGTCGGATTCGAAATTACGCAAAGATGGCCTTGGAGTGATGTATTATAGTGACGTCGTTGTGTGTGATTGAATGAGTGGTGTGTAGCCCGCAAGTTCTCGATGTATGTCGAGCTCAATTGAAAGTCAAGCCATTCCATGAACCTTCCATCTGTACCTATATATATAAGGTCGAGCCAGATGCTTTTTTTGCGTGCAAGATCCAGTCCAAGTTTCCAAGTTAGATTTGTGTGCCGTCCCCGTAAGTAAGTTGTGAGATATCCAGCGTTTATCTACAGTTATTAAACTTTAACGTTAACTGTTTATCCGATCCTGTTTTCATTCATTTCTACAACAGGTCGAGACAGTTTCGTTTTAAAAGGGTAGCAGTTCAGATCATCTAGCTCTCCCAATCATAACGTGCCGAAATTTACATCAACTGTTACACATTGATATATATTGGAACAGACGGGGAGGGGTGAGAAGTCCCAGTTGCATTTGGATTGTTCATGCATTCTTCAAACACGGCAGAGGTAAAGTTATACAAAACATACGAGACTCGCTTGAGTAAGCAAGGGAAATTATGTCTCTGATTTTACCGGCACAGGTGAACTGAACGTATTTCAGATCCCACCAGGTGTAATCATTCCTTCCCAAAGGATTATGTTACATTTTGAAAATATGGTTGATTACTGGGCGATAAACGCTTAATTTTATTTGATTGAGCATGTGCAACCTGTCTCATTTATTATCCGTTCCGGTCAACTGTTGCGGTAACATTCGAAAACATTAATTTCACCGTACTCGGGTAAGTCTATGTATGTTATGTATAATGATTTTTTCTTATATATCTTTATTCATTAATCTTATAATTCAGTATTGTCTTTCCTTGTTTCTTTGTAATCTATTTCCACGTGCCACTTATGCTTTTGTCAAATTCAGATGCATAAAAGACAGACATGATATGAATATATTCAGGATAACAAAACATCAGAAAAACAAAATCTGTGTTTTTTTTTTATTTTCTAAAGCTTTAATTCTTCTGCCATGTTTTAGCTGAGAAAATCTCACCTTTGTTAAGGAAAAATGAAACTTGATTTGGCTGACAAGAATTTATTACTGGTGGAATTAACAATTGTATTCTGACTTTTTCATGCTTTGCATACAAGAACTACTCTGCTACAACAGTGGACTTAGAAATTAGGTAGGTTTCAAAATCTCCATAATTCCACATTATGGCATTTACGCTTTATCAATAGATTTCAGGAACACAGAACAATTTCAACTAATTATATCAATATCACAGAGACTAATGAAAGTTTGAAGTATTCTGTAAATTTATATGTTTTCGGGGCCAGCTATAAAATACGTAAGCTCAATTTTTACGCCCACCTCCTTCCCAGACACATCCAGCCATTAGAATGGTGAATGTCTATAATAAGGTCATGATCGTTTAGAACTTTAGGGACATTTTCGGGATAATAATAGTTTTGTGAGGATTAAAATGAATGTTAAAACGGAAATTCTGCTGGCGTTCTCCTGATCGGGCAACTATGAGCAGTTTAACCGTCGTCTTAAGCCTCTGACAATGTGGATTCTCTGTAAAAAAGAAAAAAAAATTAAGAACGTAACCTGTAAAAGCATGTGGGCATTAGTAAGTGTTAAACAGTTAGGACTATCGAAAGCGACACTGCATTCAGGCTCTCTCTTTCCGATACCAAGGCCATTCTCAATCCTAAACATTCTGAGGACTCCGGTTCTCGCTTACTTGACGTGCATGAGTTTTTTGGTGTCTAACAGACAGCACTTGCTTTGAACATTTTCGTGAAAGTGTAAGTAATGTCAAGGACACTGTTGTTACGTGGTCTTTCTGAAACCGGAGTGAAAATAGGAACGGCACTATTTTGTTTTTCAGGGCGAAATCAGAAAAGAAATGGGAAAGGGCTGTATTTTATTCATTCCGATTTTGGAGACACACGCTATCAAATCTCCCCTCACCCCTAAGAGAAAAAATTCCTAAAACCTACGAGTACAAACTGGCCTTGAGATGATGGCTGCTGTAACATTTTTGAAATGTCTGACTATTCGTTAAACAGACTTGCATTTAAAAAGACATACAATGTAGTCAAGTTGATTTGCTGTCCAGATCAACTAAAATATCAACATCAAAAGCAAAACTGTACTGTGTTTCTTACTCTTAATAAAATGCCATTGACACATTCACCTCTCTGTAAAGAAATCTACAATTATGCTGCTAAGTTAATTGTTGGGCTACAAAGTTCAAGCATGAACTGCGCCCATTGTTTTGGGAAAACAAAAGCCTTCCGGGATTGTTAACGAGGCCGTTTGCATAAACTAAGTGTAAATCCGCCCATTTTGTACCATGGTGTAAATTTAAATTTAGTCGGTATGCATGAACTATCAATTATGTTATGCTGGACATGATTTTAGTGTCCTAATATATTGAACTTTCAAGAAGGAAGGAGGTGGGCTAAATGCCTATTTTCGAACGTCTATAATTATGTTTTAAGAGATTAAAAGCTTAGTCTGTGACAGTTTAATGGTGCCACTCACTCCATCTCGCATATGTAACGAAATCGGACATCACAATCGATATCGTTCCAATGATAGCGACGTTCTCCCCCGAGATGCACACAGTCCTCTCTACCTGCAAACAGTGTATAGAGTTAGTCATAATGTACAATGATAACCACATCTAGTATAAGGTTAGTTCGTGTTTGCAGAGGAGGGTTATCAGGAACGCAACAGCCAGCTACTGCCAGACAAAGTATGCACGCCACAACTTCCTGTAATGCCTTATTAAACCCTGGAACACCCAATCATCCTAAACCGGTCTGACACATTCAGCTTATGCAAGGAAACAGATCGCCCATTTTTGGATGGGGTCTGGATCGAAACACGAAGATATGGTCGACAAACAGTTTGCATTTTGGTGGTACACGCAACAAAGTCTGCACTGTTTTAATAGAAGGGCATTCAAATCTTGGCCTACATAGAACCATCTCACTAGATTAACTTGACCACCTGAAATTGACATCTGTTTCCTCTATATCTCTTTGTATTTTGAAGAAGATCAAACCAGAGCTAGAAAAACTGAAAGAAAGAGGGGTTTTCTGATAAAATGTTAGATCAATATAAATCTGACAGTCTGGAGGTATATACAAGAAACCGAGAATTGGTTAGAGTAGACGTAAAGTGTAACCGACTGGAATGGTGCCGAAGAGCTTTTCACATTTTATTTACAAAACAATGACAACAAATCAGAATTATTTCGTCTGCCGACTAACACTATTCATAACATCCAAATGGCATTGTATAGTAAGAGACGAAAACAGTCTACAACAAGATGTCCAGACCGACTCCTTGAAAAGTCATATCAAAGAATATTCGGGCATCTGACGCCTGCAATTGAACGCGCCTGTTTTACATCTGTCTGGATTCCTTCAAATCACACAGACAAAACAACTATTGCTGTGTCAGTTTTTTACCAGCTTAAAATCCGCCGACTGCAGCAACTTTTGACAAACCAAGAAAGCCAGGCTATTTATTTTTAATGATCAAACAAGTGGTCTTTTATAGCACAAAAATGAAAATTACTCTTTATTCATGCCATCCGCAGTTGTAATACTGCGTCAGCTTTCAGAAAGAAAATGAAACCGTTGCCAAACTGAGCAGATTCCCATCGAATGTTGGTAATAACAGCATTTGGAAGATAGAGAAATTGTAGAGAGGTTATCCCATTTACAAATGTTGGTAATACCATAAATGGTCTCTCACTCGGTTTAACATTGTGTCACCAATAAGAGCAGCCCTGATAATTATATAACATTCTCACAGGAGCGTACCCAGGACGTATTAAGTGGGATCAAGCTCTTGACCAAAGCCTGTAACCACCCTTGCCGGACCCTGCAGTAAGGTTTTCAAATCAGCTTTAAACATTTTTTAAAAACACATTCAGGACATCTGCATTCTCATCATGACGGGCACGTGCATTCACTGTTGAAGTGATGAAAACATACACCTTGGCCGACCGAATTCACCCTTGCAAAGGCCCAGCGGCAACAAGGATGACGACCTCTGGAACCCCGGAACTGTGTTTTCAATAGAGAACTTGCATTAAGTTGCAAGCAAAATAAGTACTTTCAACACTGATCTGCTGGTTCCTCACATGTACACCTGTTCCTCAATGTTTTTCTGTTAGAGCCAGGTTTTTTTTTTGGCTTGGGTCGTTTCGATGGAAAATTTACAGCAAATGCCATGCCAGAGACTATCGTAATGGTGCATGGCATGTCAGTCGTAGAGACGCTTTTTGGCATGATCAGGGTGAAAACACTGCCTGCAGCTCGGGTAATACAACCTGCAATTGCAAGCAAATGAGGTGGCCAGGCATCTTCTCTCTCTGTCCGGACAAACGCCACCGTGATAAATTCAGTCTCAGTCAGGCAGTATACTCACGATTGTGTCGTTCGTTGACAATCTTTTTTATCACTTGGAACATGATGAAGTTTGCCACTGTGTACATTCTGGTGGACATGGGAATTACTGGTCTCAAGAAATCCTCAACCATTCATTTCAATATCTACGTCGTTGCATGTTGGTGCGTTAGTCCATCGCCAGCTAAAACTGGGCCTCTCTCATCATTTCCCAAGTTGGAAATGTATCGGAGGCTCATGTCCTAAGGAATATCGATATTTAAGAATGACATTGCGACATAATAATGGGCGATGTCAAAGGATCGCTCGCTAGTCTCGTTATTGAGAGTGCCAGTATTGGCAGCATCTAAGGCTTTGCTCAGCTCTTGGTTGCGAAACAGCACCGCCTCTTATAAAAAGAATGTCCAAGTGGCGTCACTTGTTAAACAGAATTAAAGTCATTGTCGGTGTCAGTACTCAAATCAGCAATGAAAAATGTTCATATTATATAATGCTGAAACACGAGCTGCACACCCTTAGGTAGAATCTTGCTTGGACAATTTTTGAGGTTAGTTGTTTGTTAAATGTTATTGGTAATGAATGAAACGGGCTTGGTAAGGACATGGCCATGTCACTTATTATATCTGTTGCTGTAAACTCGGTGCTGTGCTGCCAACGAAGAGAAATTATTGATTATTATATTGTTCGTGGCCATCTTGGATTTTGCCGCCATGATGGATATTTTTTGCGTGGCCAACACATTATTCTTAAAGAATATCATAAGGAGAATGTCTTTGCCAAGATTAACTGTTCTATCATTTTTGAAAGACTGTTTCAGTTATCAAGCCCACTATAACGTTCATGCATTCTGAAAGACTAGAAATATTCAATCCGCATCGTGGCGTGCAAAGACAAATGCTAATTTTTAAAAAAAATGTCGCCCTGACCCTTGAAATAAGTGAAGTGACTTCTAACTGACCGGAAGTTGGGAAGGAAACTAAAACTGAAGAACTATGGAAGAACAAAGAACAGTCCCATTCATATTTCAACCAAAGCAGCTTAATCCGTGACGCAATAGATTGCACATACCTGCCATTATACCGTAATGGAATGAATACTAACCGATTGTCAGGAACACTGGAGCGCTACCAGATATCTTTCTCTATTCCGAGGCATGTACAAGAGTGGTCATGATTGAGTTAACAACCCCGTGTAAGAAGTCAATTTGATAAACATCAATTGAAACTGCCTAAATATATCCATCCAGCAAGGGATAGGGCAAGTAAAGGATGCTCATCGAAAATTCCACCGGGTGAGATAGGAAATCTATATGAGCATCTGTGTACAGTCTGCAATGCAATTTGGCGGGAGGGGATGTGAGCAACAGAAAACGCTAACAGACATGGCTGAGAGATTTTTAGCAGGATATGCAGCAAACAGAATGAATCAGTTAGTCATACATTTTATCACCATACCAGAAGGCGCTAAGCCTGGCCATTTTTTGAAATATTTCTTCCATCTCAGGATATGAGCTCCGAGGCTTGCCTTTGCTTTGGAAAGGAAGTGCTGTCACAACCAATGAAAACATGAAAGAATAGTAGGCTCGGTGACGTGTCCGTTATTAACTGTTTTGGCGGTTGAGTGCGCTGGAATGCAATTTGAAATTCTTCTCTTTTCCAAAAGCCATCCAAAGTTCTTCCAAAGTTGTGCAAAACAACAGACAGAATGACATCTATGTATACGGTCCTGATCATATATTTCTTAGGGCCCTGATGTGAGGCATTGAAAGAGTGAAGCCATCGTTTTCGGTCAGCATTGTTAGGACTCTTCAAAATAGAACAACGTGAAATTGCCTCATCTTGGGTAAGGCGAGGAAAAGGAAAGGGCATGATGGTGTATGTCCCCTAAAGGAAAGTTGTGGTCAGTCACACGGCATCCACATCCATGTTGTGAATAGTATGTTCAGTCTCTTGCCATGGGCTGGCATGTCACAAGTCACCACAATAGATATGCATAGTGTCATACATAATAACACAATTACTGAAACATGAAATCAATAAATGTATCATAAAATTACATATATTATAGCTAAGGACAACTTATCAAGGTTTAAACGTCGATGGAATTCTAAATCTTTACATGTACAGTTTGGAGACATGGAGCTATTTCGATCTAGTCGTGTAGATGCAGGTCTAGATTGATCCAGACCTAGATAAGTACAAAATAAAAATGTAGAACGAATATACAATTATTGACATCTGTCCAGGTGGCTTTTATGTTTTGTCTCCCCCTATTTTAGAACCGTGATCAGTGGATAAAAGAGAAAACAACAACAGAAGTAAGACAATCTTTCGGTCAACTGATCTGCTCTGCTTGCTCATCCCGCAGAATGTGAATAATATAGTTTATCTAATATTACATTCTTACATTCAGTGTTTGGATTGGACGATAGTATCACTAATTAATGACCTTGAACCATTTAACAGCCCTCGCTCTATCCCCACCCCACACCACCCCTTCTCGCTTGTGTAAACAAATTCTTCTTTCGGGAGAAAAAACAACAACAGTAATAAGGTTGGAAAGCTGCTCCATAGAATTTATACATAATTATGCCCACAAACTGAACTTGGTGCAATTCAGTACAGATAATTCACTCACCTTTGTAGTTATCGGGGTTTCCGGATGAAAAAGCAGTGTAGTCCGCAAGAGTGTCATCGCTGGCCCATATAAACATTTTTTCTCTTAATCGATCATGAAGACCTATCCAGGCATTTCCCACTGAAAGAAAAAGGCAAAGCGGTAACTAAAGCTTAGAAAGCAAGTTAAATTTGCACTCACTTTGCTAATAGAGTTCATAATTATTAAGAGACCTCCAATAAACTTGCCATATAATAAAATCCATGTCTTTCTTTGCCAATTACCTGTAAACGGCCAAACTGTTGATCTGAGGGAGCTAAAATGTAATAGGACGGGTTAATTTGACGACAGAAGTAACATGGGAGAGGGGAGAGGGGTGGGGAAGGATATTTTTTGTATTTTGTGTTTTGTAACCTTTGGATCTCATTTGGGAAAATTGCCTTAGTGTCACTGCAGCCCACTTACGCTGGAGTTTGTGCCCTATAAAACAGAACAATTAGATCAACTTACTCTTAAGAACCACCAGACAGTCAAACCAGAGACAACTGAAACCCTTTTGTAAAATTCAAACTGATAACTTATTTACTTACAATAATAACGACGAAGTGCTTATTCCCAGGCTTCCTAAAAATGAGCAATCCTAGTTTTTTTTTTAAAATGCCGCTTCGTGAGATTGAACGCACGACAGACCGGACCCACAGTCTCCGACTGATAACTGCAGATGCTAGACGTTGCGTCATCGCACACTGCTCAATATGGGAGAACATTTCCATAGTAGATATCCCAACACACAGACCCCGCCCCCCCCCCGCCCCTCCCCATATAACATGTGAATAGAGAAGAAAGAAAATGTGCCCAATACCAGCCTGTGCTAAAAATAACATACATTTCATGTTCATAGGTGTGTCCGTTCCTTGGGGGTTTGATAAGAAACAAATTGAAGAAAACATTATGACAAACATAAAAGAGAACTTTAGATATCTAGAAATAGACTCCCGTGCCACACCCACTCAACTGCAATCAATCTATGGCGGCCGGAGGAGGTTGGATTGCCATCGTTCTTTGTTTTTGTTTTACCTTTCCTCTTTTTCGACCACTAAGTCAGTTATTCTTTCCAGTAAGCTTTATTGTTGTCAAATACTGACGACTTGGTTAGTTCCTGGACATAAACAATTTTGAGAGTGCTGTTTGCGCTTGCTACAGTCCCTTTTGCATTTGCCCACACCAGTTCAGCTGAGTTTAAGTGTGAGTGATAATTATGGTAGTAGCCACAGGCATGGGTGATCTTTTTTCTTTAATTATTAATTTTGTTGAATCAGTTTCGCTTTATTCTGCTCTTTTAATAGATACAACAACTCTGGTTTTAATATTTTTGGATACAATGGTATGTATTTTTTTTTCAACATAGATTCTTTCAACTTACACGCTTTTAGTGACAGGTCAGCCTATGCTGCTACCATTATGATAGTAGATGGTACTACCTGCATCTGTCCTTCTGCCTGGTAGCTACATAGGGGAGTATGAAAGGATAAGGGAGTAAACCCCAACAGGAAATCCAGAGGGAGAGCCCCTAAGACAGATTACAGGGAGGAATGCACAAAACTGTCTTCTGGCAGGACCTGCAACATTGTTGATTCCATGTGTATCGACCATGTCGTTCCAATGGATCAAATCAACACTGTCGAGTGGGGGAAAGTGCGTCATGGGCTAGGCACTTTCTCCACACTCACAGCCCAGGCAAGCAGCACAAAAAATGGAGGGCACTGCAAATACGAGCAAGTCCATGTACACACCCATGCTCAACTACAGTTATAGCAGGAACTTGGACAATGGAGAGGACACTTCATCCTATTGTGAAGTAGGGAACCAACACGGAAAACGACAGTTACGGGTTATAAGCTTTCTCTTTTGGCGTAAAGAGAAAGCGCAACAGGTCGTCTTCAACGTGAGGGGGGGGGGCGGGGGAGGGGTTAGCTGCACTAATCAGCTACCACCCGCCTCAAGCTGGGCAGCCCCCAGCCCGTAGACTGCTGATCCGCAAGGTCTTCCTGCTCCTACGGGTGTATGAAGAAACAGCCTTGTCAACAAGATCAGCACACCTCAAGATACATCAGAGTGTGTCATTTCAACAAACTAGCAACAAAAATTGGAACAGTGCACACTATAAGCTGACAATGACAAAAAGGGTGCATTCTATGAGGATCTGGAGAGGGTTATAAGGAATATTCCAAATCACGACCAGATGTTCTTACAGGGTGGTTTTAACGCAAGGGTTGGTGCTGACCATCAAGCATGGACAACCTGTTTTTGGCCAGTTTGGATCAACACAAATGGTCAGAGTCTGCTCGAGTTCTGCGCAGATAACAACTTATGCATCACAAATAGCTTCTACAATGGAAAAGACCACCACAAAGTATCATGGCGCCACCCAAGATCTGGCCACTGGCATCAAATCAACTTTGTCATTGTTAAAATAAGTTAAATCAACTCAGTGAAATCAACAAGATCATACCACAGTGCCGACTGCAATACCGATCACCTGTTGGTTCCAGCTAAGATGAAAAATGTTCAGGTCCAGACCCCCCAACAAACCAAAGATAAATGCTCGGAGTGTCGGCAACTCAGAGCTGAAGACCAAATTTCAGACAAAACTTGAGGAACTGCTCCCAAACTCTGACGATTCCACCCCTGATGAGACGTGGACTCGCCTGAACATAATAGAAGAGAGCGCCAGGCACCGATTGAACATGACATCCTTCAGTAAATACAAGGAATCAGTTGAAATCAGCAAAAGCAAATCTTCAAAGAGAAACAAGAATACAGGCCAGCAACTATTGGAAAAACCTCTATAGTGAAATTCAACAGGCTTCAGACACAGGATCGAGAAAATCAAAGTTGCCCTCGGTCCACAGATCAACAAGTCGGCACCTCTAAAATCGTCCACAGGCTACTCAATCATAGATAAGACCATGCAGATGGACAGGTGGGTTGAACACTATTCTGGACTCCACTCACAAAATCGTTCAGAAGATGACAGCCTTGACGCACTAATCCCATAACTTACAGAAATGCCAGAACTGGATGAGGAACCAGCAAAGGAATAATTGATTTGGGCCATCGCCGATCTTTAGAGAGCAAAGACTCCCGGAAAAGACCAAATATCAGCAGTTTTACTAAAAGAGAACAAAACCCTCCTCCTTCCATACCTGCACAAGCGCAGGAGACTGCAACAACTGCAGAGGCACATCATTCTTAAATATAACTGGAAAAGCATTTGTGCTGTTCCTCATACGGCGTTTGCTGAAATTGGCAGATCGCGTCTTGCCAGAGAATCAATGCGGCTTCAGATCAAGTCGCTCAACAATGGGCATGATATTTTCATTTCGCCAACTATAGGAAAAGTGCCGGGAACAACATCTCCATCTTCACATGGCTTTTGTAGACCTCACAAAGGCATTTTGTCACGAGCTGAGTTAGGTCTTCCTGGGGATAAAGCTCTCGACTGCACGAGAGGTTAACTCACACACGGACTTGCACACAAGCAAAGAAGAAGATTACTCAAGTTATAATTTTAGGTCAGGCCTGAAGAGCCAAAAACATGTATTAATAATTACAACTGCATAAAAGTTATGAATGATTCAAGTAGATGAATTCTAATTAACTCGTCTTATTTCTTATATATTACTGACGACTGCAACATGCGTGATAATCAAGATAAATCTATTCAAACAACACAAGTTACACACTTGTGTTATCAATATCTTGACTGGCCTCACAATGTAATGGTTATACAATTGCCAGTAATTCAATTTTAAGTAATAAAGCACAGCTCAACTCTGAGAGCACTGAGTAACATATTCTAAATTGCCGCAACACACTAATAGGGGTCACAATAGTTTTCAAGTAACTCTGCACAGGTGACAACTCCTGGACACATAGGCCCTACTCTACCCGTTCAGGTCAACACTTTTGTGACTCTTGGGTAGATCTTACAGTTGGACAAATGATCATTATTAGTCGGCCACAGAATGTGACCGAAGGTTCCAATTATCGTTGAGTATACACTGTGGTCTGGTATACAAAGACTTGGAGCTATTTCTCTCTCTATTAACTCTCTCGTCACGTAACGATGTTAAAGCTACGTCTTCTCCACTCAGGTAGGAGCCACACCGAGAAACTTCGTCTGGCAAATGCTCAAGTACATGAATCTAATTTCACCGAGTTTCTGAGCCTGATGATATATTAGGCCCCTCTTCCGGCCAAATCCCTACGCGAGACTAACTACCTCCATTTCTCATTGGTCAGATCATCCTTAGCTACCAAAATGCAAAGTTCGGCTTAGTACTTAACCTTTAACAACTTGCTACTCTTTTCATGCCTTCTGCAGCTCGGCAACGACCATGCAACCACCTATTCCAAGGTCGTCTTCGAATTAAATAATATTATGATCTACCTATCCTATTGGCGAAATGACACAGCAAAAGATATTACTCATCCCCCCCACCCCTGTGCGCGACCCACTCAAGGTGAACCGCGAAGCGTCTCGAGTGAAAATAAGCAAGTCATGCACTTTCCCTCTAGATACAAGGTTAGTAATCAACACCGTGTCTCACCGCTACTCAAAATCCTACTCACAGGGAAAAACCCAAGGTCCCAACTAAACATTTCACGTTTCGATAAAATCGGCAAGTCATGCAGCGGCATGAACTCACACTACAATCTAACCCCCTGTCGACTCGTGACACATTTGTCACAGTCAGCAGATTGGGATTGTATATGGTACTACATAAAAGTAGTTGGCCCCGAAATTTATCTCAAACTTATCATCTCGTTCCATAAAGATATTCTTCTTCATCTTCTTTCGTTCACAAATCTAAATCTGCAGATTTGTTCCTTTAAGGAATTCTACGGTTTTCTGCAGTTCTGGCAGAGCACCATATACTTTGATATTCAGGAGGGTGGGTTTGGGCCAATACGTTTCTTGTAGTGCTGAGAACAGTCATAAAGATATGAAAGGTACTGTTCTGTTTCGACGGCAGCACATCAGAGAGCTTCGACATTAGAAGTGGGGTCAAACAGGGTCTCACCATCAGCTTCAAGAAAACAATGATTCTGATTCAGGATGGTACGACCAAGGCAAACATCACTCTGGACAACAATCCTCTGGAGGAAAAGTTGGAACATCCTTTGGCAGACTGAAAAAGAGGGCCTGGAAGAACAAAATGCTCACACAAAGGACAAAAATAAGGATATATTATTATGAAGAATGTGTCCTTAATTTCACTCCTTTAAGGATCAGAAACGTGGACACTGTACTCAGGACAGGAGAAGCGATTAAACATCTTCCCCCTCAGATGCCTCCGAAAGATCCTTGGCATCAGTTGGCATGACAGAAAGACCAGTCTTGGAAGAAGCTGAACTGCCGAGCATGTACACCATCCTGTGCAAACGAAGACTGACATGGCTAAGGCTCGTAAAACGAATGGATGACAGCAGGATTCACAAGATGTTGCTTTTTTGGTGAAATGGCCCAACGCATCAGACAGCGTGGAAGACTAAAGCTAAGATTCAAGGACAAATGCAAGAAAAACATGGCAAAGTGTAACACACGCACGTTGCGCACATTAAAGATACCTTGGCATTTGGAAATCGAAAAGAGCAGGCCGTACAGGCCGCTGCCAGGGCAAAATTAAATAAACTTCATCCCTACCATTCCCTCACCTCCTCCCACCCCCCCCCCCCCAAGAAGAAAAAAAAAACCGCCGACCGGCGCTGCACTGTGGCGGCGACGTGCCTGCTCCAGTTATAACTGGGCTGCAATGGCACAAAGGCTAATTTCCCAAAAATGGGATTAAAGAGTTATACAAATACAAAAAATACAAATACTTACACTAGAAAGTTATAGCACGACCATAAATTATCATCTGTTCTAAGGTTGTTTTTAATTTGATCACGTACTGGTTTGATAATTCAATAATTTCCCCTTTGGTGTCGACTTTCTGGTTTCAAGTGGCACGTTTCCCGTTTTCCTATGTCAAAACCCTAGGCTAATGTATGAACATTCATGTGCAGCAGCTTCTGTCTTTATTTTAAAAGCAACAGAACCGCATTTAACTAACTATATCGACTGTGAGATATTTTGCTGCAAATTTGGTTCAGTTTACGAAGCGAATGGGCCATCGCATCAAAGGGATGCAGGGGCGCATTGAGTACTGCAAAGGAGTAACTCTGACTGCATCTTTGCAGTTTAAAAAAAAATTCCATGGGAAAAAAAGAACTGTTCAGGAGATAAAGAAAGAAAGAAAGAAAGAAAGAAAGAAAGAAAGAGAGAGAGAAAGAAAGAAAGAGAGAGAGTAATATGAAAAAACAACAACAAAAAAAAACCGCTTCCGAGTTTCTAAAAGACTATTGCCCATACCGCTCTTATTTACTAAAAATTTGAAAGGTGCCTTCCTTTCGACCTGCGAAAGGTTCTGTTTCAGCTTTGGAAAAATTGAAATAATGCCCTTTGCATTGGTTTATTTTGTGTCGCTGATCTTTCCTCCAATTCTTTTTGCTCCACAATTTTAATGCATGTTTAGAAACACATGAGGCCAAGATGTCACCATTTCCGGCACAATTCTCGGTGCACGCCAGTCATCATCATAATTTTGTTCTGTTCATCTCTCGCTGGATTTTGTGGATTACTTCAGGCATCTCGGCATCTATGATAATTTTTCTTTTTATGTCGAGTTTTTTGTCTTTTGCCGTTCAAAGAATGGTATAGTCACTAATAAGTAAATACTTAATTAATTAATCACTTAATTAATAAACATTATTCCTCCTAGCAACACCGGGCACTTCATGTGGTCTTATCAAGCTGCAACTGGCAATACAATCAGAGCATTATGCAGTTTATTACTGTTTACTTAATTATTATTTTCTCGAATACAGGAATTATGTCTTTGAAAAAAAAATGAATACTGTTTAAAATTCAAAGTGATATAGCAAGAAGATGTAAGCCTACTGGATTCATACGAAACTTCACAGGCTGGACTGAGATAGCGTTTGGTAGCCCAGACCCTGTAACCGTGATGCCAGTTGTAACTGTGTCATAATGGAAACTAATCGTTTATCACCTCTAAATGATGAACACACTTTACTTGGGGCTAGGCATTTGATGGAATTTGTACTGTTTCAGTATTAGAAAAATCTTCACGTTTGATAAAGTGGGTTGGAATCTTACTGTCTAGGGCCTCAGCTCTGTTTCTAAGAAAGATGTCAATTTCACGACTTCGCGGTTCGGCCAGAGTTCCACCATGTCTTCTACATACATCCTGCATTGATGAAGACGGTCATAAAATATCAATCTAACTGATCCACGCTTAATAATAATCATAATGGCTTGGTCTGAAACAGTTGGTTTTTTTTTCTTAGTGGCCATGAACACCAATACGTCTGATCATCTACTTCAAGCAAAATGACATATTTACGTCTTAGATCTATGTTCCCTACTTCCATCTGTGACAGGTTACGTAGCTTGTTACTGAACTTCATATAGAATCTCAAGTATGGAAAGAAAATCAAATTTCTATAGTGTTGCCATGAATTCTGTTCTACCAGTTTGTGGTTTCTTCTGTTGTGTCATCCAATGAACAAATTTGATTTGATATAATAATTAAAACTTTTAATTACTATTTTTGGTTTCTTCCTATTCCTTCACTGACAAGTTGTTTTTCCCTATTAAGACTTGCCAACAACAGACAGAGGCAACATACCAATGCTTCAACCCATGTCCGAGTTAATTGGGAAAAGTGATAACACTTGTGTCCGAACCTCTTCCAAGTGGTCCCACAATAGTTTTCAACTCGACCTGGAAAATAGATAGGGGACATAATTGTGCGTGCATGTTTAATTTTAAAACTTATTATTCATCTGTATTTTATTATACGTAAGCGTGTGGCCAACAGACGGGGACAGACAGACAGATAGGCAAATAGAGAGAGGAAGAGGGGTGTCTTGAGTACAAGGATGTCTATGCCGTGTGTAAAAGCTGCATTCAGCTAATATCTGATCTGGGAAATTTCTAAAGTAGTGAAATAATTGTGCTAAAATACCATAAAATTTTATTGTTGCCTGCCCGGAAACTGGTGACACTTAATTCTCCAAACTAAATTCTCTCAGACTCGGTGCACTGCCTAGTTAAGTAATGCTTTAGATACGGCACTATCACCCAAGACCCACTATACCAAGGCGGTGCAATTCACGCACTTCCGTCCGCCGGCCAGGAGTTTCTAAAAATAGTCCGACGCGTACCATCGTAAACAAATCCATGCGGTTCGTCGTACATGTTAATCGAGGAGACCTGTCCAGTGCTCCTTTGTGAAGACTCAGAATTAACACTTTGCAAGGCTGTTTGACTTGAAGTTTATGTCTATTATAGTAAATTGAACTTCAGACATACACCTTTGCACTCCTTATACAGTCCCAATATTTTTGTGTTTGGACTAATGCATGTGTGCTATGGAGATCATCAGTTGTGTGTTTGTGTTTGTGAAGAGGGGGGGGGGGCGTAAAAATCTAATTGCTAATTCAACGTTCGGTATAAGGGCATCGTCTTTTCGTTTGTTTGAGGAAGCCGTAAAACGTCATCGATCAAATACTGATAAACTTTCTCAAAGCTAAGGAATCCCATACGTACAATCAATAATTATGTGAATGAACTTTTCCACTTGATCATCCCGAATTTCTTTTAAAGAAAGTGTTTTGTTGTTGTTGTTTCTTTCTTTCTTTCTTTCCGTTTTCCTTATTAATCGTGGCCATTGTCGGTCATATTAAAGTGATTAGGTTGTACCGACCTTAGCCACACGGATACTGATCGGGACAATTTGTTTAAAATATTGCTTACCAGCATTAGGGTTTCTGTGTGTGGGTCATCATGAGTAGTGCAGGAATGGACGCTTCTAGGTCACATTAAAAAATATATAAAAATTAACCCTCTATTAACACATCTATACTAATACAAGAGAAACTTTACGACATTGCGCGCGCCTCTGTCGCTACTCCTCCGTTAATGTTGATTCTATGGCCTTCAAATTTTACACAGTGCTTAGTATAGTCTGTGGTCGTGTCGCCGGCACATAAAATTTAAATATATTTGAGAAATAACAGAACGTTTGTTTCCGTTTTTGTGTTGCGACATATCAAATTTTCGGCAAAGTTGCGGCAATTTTTTGTCATCGATTATAGTATTCTGTGCGCAAATTGCTTGAGCGATTACAGTCGCCGATTTTGTTGAATCGCCTCGCAATATAGCCGATTGTGCTAAACTGCCTCGGAATAGACCCCCAAATTACATGTTTTATCATGAGGACGCAGATCTAATATCGCCTCGCAATATAGCCGATTGTGCTAAACTGCCTCGGAATAGACCCCCAAATTACATGTCTTATCATGAGGACGCAGATCTAATGATTTACGTGCACTGTACCTTCAAGAATGCATTTTCTCATAATATTTCATCGACTGAAGTAATCAGACCTATTTAACTCATGATGTTTTACGCCAACGATTACCGCCAACTTCCGCCGTCACACATTTTAAAACAGTGCACAACTGTGGTTAAGTTTCAACTTTGTTCTGATTAGTTTACATCTAGACTAGGTCTATATATTTGTGTTTTAGAATGTGTTTTCAATAGCCTATGCCTACATTCTAGACTAGATCTAGGAAAGGAAAGATTCTGGATTAGGTCGGGAGATTGACGCCACAGTACAGGGCCAACGTTTCAAGCGGCAACGATTGTTGTACGTGGGTGGCCATCACACATTTTAACTGTTTAAAGCAGCGCCCAACAGCAGGACTTTCATTTCGTTGCTCAACAGCAAACCTTTTTGGCTTTGGTTAGGTTTCAGCTTTGTTCTAATTAGTCTAGACTAGATCTAAGTTTTTAATATATGCCTAGGAAAAGGAAAGGGTCTGGATTAGGGAGATTGACGCCACAGGGCCAACGTTTCAAGCGGCAACAATTGTTGCATGTGGGTGGATTTGCTACCACCAATGAAGATTCGGCAACTGAAGAAGATGGAATTGCCATGCAGTCTCTTCAAGCTATTCAGTCATTGCCTCAAGTGCCTGATGAGCTTGCTCAAGAACGCCGTCCACAGGAAACGCCAGTCCCTGCCCCAGCTCCACACCCGCATGAAAGGCCACCCCCTGCCCTAGCTACACACCCGCAGGAAAGGCCAGTCCCTGCTCTAGATCCAGGAATTCCAATGGCTCTTAACTATGCACCACATGCATTTGTTCAAAAGCATAACAATGCCATTGGACTTGGAGGGATGACAAAGATATGTCCCCATTGTCATGCATCAAAATGTAAATTGGAAACTCCTGGAATGTGCTGTGGAAACGGTAAGGTAACTCTGACTCCTTATCCACCTCAAACTGAATATTTGCACACCCTCTTTCACCAGGAAACCCCTGACGCAGTGCACTTTTTATCAAATATCCGGAAATACAACTGTGCTTTCCAGCTGACATCCTTCGGATGCAGTGAAATTAATGTTCCAGGTTGGAATCCCCAATTCCGCATCCAGGGCCAAGTCTGTCATCGCATCGGTGGACTTCTACCAAATAGAAATACTGACGCCAGTGTTGACGCAAAATTTCTTCAGATCTATTTCATCGATGGTAACTGCCAGAATGGGTGTTGTTGATGGTCTTCGACAAAACATTGTGAGGGCAATTCAAGAGGAGCTTCATGCACACAATATTTATGTTCGTGAACTGAAAGCAGTGCATGAATTTGCATTACACAACAATTTGGAAAATTACCGCATCAGTATTTCGAATCACAACCGTCCACCTGGAGAGCATGAAAGACGCTATAAATATAATGCCCCCGAGACGAGTGAGGTAGGTCTGCTTATGCCCAATGATCCTGTAGGTGAGAGAGACATCGTCTTGAGGACGCGTGATGATACCCTACAACGCATCAGTGAATTTCACCCTGCGTATACCATGCAATATCCCATACTGTTTCCAAACTATACGTCTTTAAGTAGGCCTACCAAGCTATCGCTATCTCCAGGCAGTATCTTGGCACCGACATACACGGTATCCCTATCTTCAAAGGTGGAAAGGGTTACTCAATACTTGACGTAAACTGTCTTGCCCTAATCAAACACTGCTCGCTCACCTTGGTCTGTGTGAGTCATGCATGAGCACCCATCCTCGCGTGTGTTGCCATAACTATAAACAAGGCTCAGGGCCAGACTTTAAAAACCATGGGCTTGGATTTAACATCTCCAGTATTCACACATGAAATGCTATATGTGGCACTGTCCAGGACAGGAACAAATAAATCTGTCTTTGTGTTGGCTGCGGAATATCAGACTCGCAACGTCGTCTATCCAGAAGTTCTACAGTTAAGGTATGTCACAATAGTTAACCCATTGTCATCATCTGTCACTGTCACACTGCCTTTTCTTTCTTTCCTATTCAGTTCGTAGAACGGGTAATCAGGCTTGTAAACACATAAAAATTACGCTTTAAAAAAAAAAAAAAAAAAAAATCCTCAGAATTTGAGAATCAGCAAAGATTCAATTTCATTGATCACTGCTGAATATTCTCACTAGATCAAGAAATAACCTCATTAAGGCCATGGTTAAAAATATATATAAAAATTCATCCTCTATTGACACATAAACACATAAAAATTAAGCTTTTTCAAAAAAATAAAACATAAAGAGTTTTAAACTCCCAATAATCCCAATCCCCTAATACTCTCTCACCATAAACTCCCAAGTTCCACCAGATCGGAATAGAGACATTTTGAATTATTTTGTATAAAACAATTTAGGAATATGATGAGTGTTTGTGTGAATATTTTTAAATATATTTAATTCCATTTCCTATTAAATTATTTAATATTTGTTTTGGGTTCGAAGACAGAACTCTGTTCGGAGATCTGTTTGTTTCTAGATATACATTTGAACTATTAACTTTTTTGGGTTTAAAAACTTTATCAATTATAAATTTATTAAGAGCTTTTTGTCCTAAGTCAGTTGCTGTTTTCTTTGCAACATTAAATTTTGATACAACTTCTTTTGCAACATTTCTAGTAACAGCTGAAATTATCGAGTCAAAAATACCTGATCCGAAATATTTATCTGTCAAAATACTATATCCTCCATAAACATATTTTCTTTTGCCATCTTTATTTATCACCAACATTATGACTTGTCGATTTTATATAGCAATTTTTAACTGTAACTTTTTATACTCATTAGTGTTAATAATTTTTTGTCTATATAATTCATCTATAATACTTACAATTTCATTTACAACACCTGTATTTCCTGCTTCTTTACTAGCTATTAATAATGATAATCTCTGTATTAAAGCATTATGATCTGATGGAAGAAATCCTGTTCCGGAATAAGTTACAGTTCCGGTTGCGGAATAAGTTATAGTAGGACTTGCTTCTATACTTCTTTGATCATCAAATTCATAAAGTTGTTTATTTTCCCAAATTGGTTTTATGATATCCATGTATTTCTGTCCTCCACTAGATTTAGGTCTTGGATTATTAGGATCATTATTGTGTTTTATGGCATTAGTAGAAAATAAAATACGTGCATAATTGACTTTATCCTCATCTAAAAAAAAGTTAGGATCTCTAATAATAGTTCGTCCATCAGGTATGATGATGACCTTAACAACACCAGAGGAATAAAGAACAGAAATTGTTGAGAATTTCAACACATGGACAATAAAGAGAACTAAAGGACACAGAGGACAGAATGGAAAGACTGTTCTTTCATGACTTATGGCTTCTCATGTGACTGATAAGTCCTATTTTTGCCCTGCAGACCCTTCCGCATAAATGACAAGAGTGCTCTGTTGGTTCAGTACCACTGGGCCTTTTCTTGCGCCGTTCTCTTTTTTTGATAGCCTGCTTGACTCTGTCAGCTTCCCATGCTTTGCTGCCTCTGGTAAGGGCCGCCCTCCAATTTGCACGATCAAGCGAGAGCTTTTCCCACTCACTCACATCAAGGGCAAAGGCCTTCAGTGATTGCTTGAGAGTGTCTTTGTAACGTCTCTTTGGGGCCCCAACATTCCTCGTTCCATTGGAGAGCTCAGAGAAGAAGATTTGCTTAGGGAGTCTGGAGTCGGGCATTCTGACAACATGATGCTGAACAGGGTTGGGGCTAAGACACAACCCTGTTTTACCCCATTTGTGACAGCAAAGGGCTCTGAAACACTGCCGCTGCTTTTGACTGCAGCTTGCATGCCATCATGAAACTGGCGCACTATTGTGATGAATTCGGGTGGACACCCAAACTTCGCCAAGATTTTCAAGAGGCCTTCACGACACACTGTGTCAAATGCTTTTGTGAGGTCAACAAATGTGATATACAGCGCTTTATTTTGTTCCATGCATTTTTCCTGAATCTGTCTGGCAGCAAAAATCATATCCGCCGTTCCCCTCTCTTTACGAAAGCCACATTGGCTCTCGGGAAGCAAGTCATTTGACGAGAGGTGATCAAGAAGGCGATTCAGAAGCATTCTTGCCAATATTTTGCCAGCAATTGAAAGTAGAGAGATTCCCCGATGGTGGTCACAGACTTGGCTGTCCCCTTTGTTTTTGTACAGATGGATGATTGAAGCATCTTTGAAGTCCTGTGGCAGCTTCCCTGCTTTCAACATATGATTGAACAACTCGGTCAACCTTTCAATAAGCTTTTCTCCACCGAAGGCATACACCTCAGCAGGAATTGAATCCACGCCTGGTGATTTGTTAAAGGACATCTGATTTGTGGCAGTTCGGGTCTCATTTGCTGTGAATGGCTTGGCAAGAGCTGCATTAATAGGAGTCTGAGGGAGGCGGTCAATGGACTCAGTATTTATATTTGATGGCCGATTTAGCACACCTCCGAAATGTTCTGCCCAACGCTGAATTATGGCATTCAATTCAACAATGCGTGTTGAACCATCTGACGCAAGAAGTGGCGTAGTGCCAGAGCGGGATGGTCCAAACACAGCTCGGAGGCTCTCAAAGAACTTTCTAGTGTTGTTTGTGTCGGCATATTTCTGAGTTTCTCTTACTCGCTCTTCAAGCCAGTCATTTTTCATTTTCCTCAGCTTCTTCTGGAGTACACCCTTACATGCACGCAGTGCATCAGCTTTTGCTGTGGAAGAGGGGTCACTGCAGTGAGCTTGGATGAGACTATTTTTTTCTTTGATGAGCACTTTGATTTCATTATCATTATCATTGAACCAGTCCTGGTGCTTGCGGACAGGAAAACCAACTGTGCTGCTGGCGCAAGAGTGTACAGTCGTATTTAGGTCAGTCCAGCTCT
Source organism: Onchidella celtica (assembly GCA_963931925.1). Taxonomy (NCBI): domain Eukaryota; kingdom Metazoa; phylum Mollusca; class Gastropoda; order Systellommatophora; family Onchidiidae; genus Onchidella; species Onchidella celtica. Next base: position 43,818,960 of record OZ007581.1, on the reverse strand, counting down.
GTTCAATGTTCTCAGGGTCAAAAGTCACGCAATCCAATTTTGAGGAGAGTTCTGATGAGAGCTCGCTCTGTTTCTCAGCTGAGCAGAGTTTTGAAACATTTAGGCGTTTAGGTGGCGCTTTCCCTTGAGGGCGTCTATTGCGCCTCAATGTTAGTCTGAGCTTGCAAACAATAAGTCTGTGGTCAGTTCCACACTCGGCACCACACATCGCCTTTGTTACAAGGACATCCTTTCTGTCAGTCTTAATCACAATGACATAGTCTATGAGATGCCAATGCTTTGAGCGGGGATGCATCCATGACGTTCTGTTTCTCACGGGGAGACTAAAATTTGTGTTGGTAATGAACAGGCCAAATTCAGCGCACAAAGTAAGTAAGCGCAACCCATTGTTATTGCATGAACCAACTCCATGAGGGCCCAAAACATTTGGCCACGCTGAGATTTCGGAGCCAACCCTAGCATTGAAGTCCCCCAAGAGAATCAGCTTATCAGCTGCCGGGACAGAGCATATGACAGATTCTAGATCAGAATAGAACTTGTCTTTGGCTTCATCTGGGTTTGTCATGGTGGGCGCATATGCGCTAATGAGGGTGGCTGACTGGCTTTTCCCAACTGGGATCCTGAGTGTCATTAGCCTGTCATTTATTTCAATTGGCATGGACTGCAAGTTTCTGACAAGGTCATTTTTAATTGCAAACCCAACACCATGCTGTCTCGGTTCGACTGCACCCTTGCCTTTCCAGAAGAAGGTGTGTCCACCACTGAGCTCTTTGAGTTGGCCACTATCAGGGAGTCTGGTCTCACTGAGTGCCACTATGTCCAGGTTGCACCTGCTGAGTTCAATGGCAATAAGCGCAGTGCGTCTTTCCGGGTTGTTTGAGTTGTCCTGTAGTGTGCGTATATTCCAGGCTCCTAGACCAACTCCAAGCTGAATTTCTTTTTGTTTCGACCGCAAAAAGGGATCCCCACTGGTCGCGGTATACCAGTCAAGGTGATGTGAAGTGGGCTTTCTTTAGGGCACCTTTTCTAGCCCCTTCCTCAGTTGAGGTGAGCAGTGCTATCCTTAAATAAGGCTGCTCAGCTACTGTGGGTGCTGTCTCCCCACGCCTCCACTTCAATCGACGATGAAGCGACCATAGCCCACAGCCACCAACGTGTAGGTCTGTGCTAACAGCTTCCAGTCTATCCAAACCTGCTGCCACCGCACTCGCCCATCGCCGTTGGAATTTTGAGAGGAAAGAAGACGAGACAAAGATGAAAGAAGACGAGGTGAGTGTTAAGACTGGCGCAAAGAATTTGTTTTTAGTGAGAAAGAGCTGCGCAAACATCAGACTCACTCTCTCGCCTGGACACAACTTATCCAAGTGGCAAGACAGGGTCAAGACGATTGGAAATGTATCCAGGTGCAGGAGGATGCCAGAGGGACAGTCATATTGCCTGACCGGCTGCCTGTAGGCTACTCCACAGCCTCGCAGTCCCAACTGACTAGGGTGAAAGACCCAAACCAAAGAACACCAATACTGGTGGATGCTCTGTGTCACGATATCCAGGCCAGAGTGACGGTATATTGCCATCTGCCCTATCAATCAACCACTGGCCTGCTGCCGCCAGCTTCGAAGCTGCGTCCGGGAAGTTTGCTCAATTCTTCGTCTGTGATTTAGGCAAACAAGCCTATGACCACACCGCTACCGGGGGCCAATATGAAGGACTCAAGTACTGAGGGTCACATTGTGCCCTAGCATGTGGCCGTTGGGTTAGACGAAACCTCCTCCGCCCTGGCCGTTTGCACCGACAGGTGCACGCCCACTGATACCATGCTAGCGTACCAGTTCATGAAACAGGTTGTACTGGATTACATGTTACCAGTAGCAGATTTTTCTGACCTGACTTTATAGGATCTCTACTAGTTATTAATTTCCACAAACCAGGTGTTCCTTCATATTTATCTTCTCCAATAATAATATCATCATCATCAACTTTTATTTCTTTATTTCCAATATAAAATTTATCATCTAAAGAATAAATTCCAAAAGTTTTATCCGCATTAGTTGTACCTAAGTATTTTTGTAAATAAGTTTGTGCTGTTGGACCAATTTGTTGAAGTTGCAATGCTTGAGATTCAGTTGCTTTCAAGGGTTGACTTTGTTCTATAGCAAGTGGAATTTCTTGTAAAACGTTTTTAGTTTCTTCTGTTGCTTTTTGTGTACTTTCTGTAATAGGAGAAAATACTTTGGAAAATACTTTGGAAAATTCTCTTTTCATTTCAATATCTCCTACTCTTTTGCTTAAGTTACTTAATTGAATATTTTTTTTTGGTTTTTAAAAATTCATTAACAAGAGTTTCACGTTTTGAAGGATCTTCAATTTTTAAAAAAGACATTTTTAATGTAATAAAAATCAACCATTTTTAATGTAATAAAAATCAACCATTTTTAATGTAATAAAAATCAACTATTTTTAAAATAAAAAAATCAAACCAATTTTATACAATAAGTTTATTTATTTTTTTCAACGGTTCATCTATATTTAATTCTAGATCACTTACTTTTTTCTTTTTTATTGTATTTTTCATTTCTCTAAAATTTTTTTCTTCATCTAAATTAAGTTTGAATTCTTCATCTGAAATTTTTCCATCTTCACGTGCATCAGAAATATAACTTTGAATTGTATTAAATTTTGATTCCAATAAAAATAAAATTTTCTGATGTTTATCAGCTTTATGTTGTAATTTTTTATTTAAATATCTTAAAAATATACTTAATAAACCATTGCCTACTGAAAGACCTTCTAAAACAATAGCTACAGGAATGTTAACCACTGTAGATAAAAGTATATTACTCCTGTTGTTCCCATTCCAATGGCTACAGTTTTTAAAGTTACATCAATTATATTTAAAGCTTTTGAATATTTCTTAACTGTTATTCTTTTGTTTTCTTTATTTATTTCAAAAGAATTTTGAATATCAAGAATTTTTTTCATTCTATAATCCGAAGCTTCCATTTTTAAAAATAAAATTTTATCCATTTTATAAAATCACATTTAAAAACGGAATACCTTTAACCAAATCGCTCAAAAAACCTTCACCATTATAAACTTGTCCTTCTCGTTTTAAATACAATCCATCTCCATGAAACTCACCATTACCGCTTTCTTTTACAGTTCCTAAATATAAACCTTTTCCATCAGTTTCAATTTGACAAAGACATCCACCTTTTTTTAAATATAAACCGTCACCTAATAATTTTTGAACACCACTACTTGCCAAACCCGTAAGCCCGCCTATTCCAATAGCTTTTGCTACTGATAGAACAACTTTAGATAACAATGGGAGTGCCATTCGAGCAAGAGCAGCCAGAAACCCTCCTTCAATATTCATGTTATATTTTATTTGTCTTCTACTTAGAGTAATATCAGCTCCTTTATTTTGACTGAATGCTTTTCGCAGTTTATTTATTTGTGTTTTTGTTAAAGCTAAAACATCATTTCCAGATTCTGTAATTCTAATAGTAACAGGAGTATCATTTTTCATAGCTTTCTGTATTTTTCTTTTTGATTATCAGAAATATTTAATTGAACTTTTTCATATGCCATTTTTAATACGATAAATTTTAAGTGTTCAATTTTACGTTACGTTCAATTTTACGTTACGTTAAAACTTGGTTCGTTGTAATTCCTTTTCATAAAAAGAAAAAATAATTTCTTCATGATCTAAATCTTTTATTTTGTAAGTAATTGGATTTGTATATAAAATTTTATCTATTGTAAATATTTCTTTTGTCCATTTTGGTGTGTAATCTTTCTCAAAAAATGTTTCCTTCTTTGTAATTCTAACTCGATCAACTAATTTAAATTTAGGCTTTTGTTTCTTTGTTTCTTCAGAACCAGCAAAGCGGTGATAAACAAGGCTGTAACTTTGTCAATCATATAAATTCCTATACACGGTTATTTCATTTTCTTTTTTACTTCCTTCAACAGGAGTCATTTTTATTGATGAATGATAGGTGTTATTATAATCATTTACCAAATCATCTAAAATATTTATATATTTCGTAGTACCATTCGCCGTAAAATATTTAAACATTTTTTCTTTCATTGTTCGATTCCTTCTTTCCACTACAGAACTTTTCTCTTCATTCTCTGTGGAATAGATTTCTTTGAAAAGACTTTTAACATGTTTATTATAGAATTCACTTCCTTTATCAACCCATAATTTTTCTGGGTGTCTGCTGATCTCTTTAAATCCTTCAGCAACTGTTATTCCGCTTTTATTTTTTAAAAGAATCATCCAACCATATTTTGAGAAAACATCAATAACAGCAAGAATATATTTAAATCCTTTGTTTTGCTTAGAATAAGCAGACATGTCAACTAAATCAGCAGCCCATATTTTATCAATTCCATTAACTATCACTCTTCTTTTCTTAAATTTTTTAATTACCGGTATGTGAAGTTCTTCTGCTAAATCACTCGTAAAGCGTTGTTTAATATCAACGGAGTTGCAGCTTTGCTGATCGACGACGGAGTTGGAGCTTTTTTTTAAAATCAACGGAGTTGTAGCTTTTTTTAAAATCAACGGAGTTGTAGCTTTTTTCTTTTCGCCCATTCCAAAAGTTTTTTTCATTTTAATGATAGGTTCAACAATATTTCTATCTATCCTTTCTCTTAAAGTTGGTTTTAAAATGGAATCCAAAGACTGTATCATCCTTTTGTCACATAGTTCATTTCTGGTTTTAGTATCTTAATTTTGTAAATAACAAATATCGTGATGCATTGCGGCTTCATCAACTTTATTAATAGGTTTACTCCAAGATTTTTGTGTGAGATCGGAATACAACCGTTTTTTCAAATTGGTTCCCGGTCCTCTAAAATTATGACCTGGCAAATGCATTTCAAAAGGAAATTTATTGATGATTTTATTGGCTATGCCACGTCCTTTAATTGTTGGTATAAAAGTAGTTTTAGTACTTCCAAAAATTACACATTTGCCTTTTAACATATTTCTATTATTCTTTGTTTTAACTTGTTCAATATTTGTAGTATCGGTTAGCTTTTTACAGTTTACACAATACATTATCAACGGAGTTTTACTTTCAGATCTACCTTCAGACATTTTTAAGACAATATAATAAAGAATAAAAATCAACTATTTTTAATATATATAAAATGGAAAAAAATTGCAATGCTTGTTTTATTCGAAAACCTCTTGATTCATTTTACAAAGAAAAAAAAGGTGCAGATGGTTATAGAACAAAATGTAAAGAATGTATGAAACCTCAAAAACATTTGATTTATGTAAGAAATAAGGAAAAATATAAACAAGCATATCAAGAATGTATGAAAAGAAATCCTGATTATCACAAGCTCCGCTTAAATTCGGAGAATCAACATAAAAACCATAATAAAAATAAACCCAACTAAAAATATTTCTTAAAATATGAACGAGAAAAAAACCCTAACAAAAAAGGATTCTTATAAAATGAATGAAAAAATCTTCAAAAATATTATCAAAGAAACTATTATTGATGATGTAAAAGAAAAGAATACCTCTGAATATTTCAAATTAATTAAGGAAAGAGTGAGAAAATTCGTTGAAGATTTTAAAGACAATAAAACAGTAAAAGTTAAATTAATAATAACTTCTGAATTTAATACTCCTTTAGCGTTTGATATTATTGAAGCACATTACAATCCAAAACGATTAGGTACTATAAATTCCATGAATGAATTTAATAAATTTTATGATTCCATTGAGGAAAAGTTTGATGCTTGGGTTGCTGAATTTCAAGATAGAGGATCTGGACATGTATTTAATCAAATTATTAAAACAAATGTAAAACTTTATAAAACTAAAACTTTAAGAGGTTCTTCTTATATTCCTACTCCATTTAAAAGTAAAAATATTATCAATGTTGAAAATAAAAAAGATAATAAATGTTTTCTTTGGTCTATATTAGCTAAATTGTATCCTGCTGAAGATAACAAAGAGAGAGTTTCAAAATATAAACAATATGAAAATAAGTTAAATATGAATGGAATTAAATATCCACTTAAAATAAAAGAAATTCCTAAATCTGAAAACCAAAATAATTTTCGATAAATGTTTTTGCTTTAGAAAAACCAGAAGATAAATATTCTATATATCCAATTTATACTAGTTGCAATTACCAGCAAGCTGCAACTCTGTTGATAAGAAAAGTTTGGATCAGCATAGCTGCAACTCTGTTGATTTACTATATTTAGAAGATGATGGAAATACTCATTATTGTCTTATAAAGAATTTAGAAAGTTTATTAACAGATAAATCTCGTAAAAAAGCTTTTATCTGCAGGAATTGTATGAATATATTTAAAATGGAAGAAACATTAAATAATCATAAAGAGAAATGTTTAAATCACAAAATGTGTAAAACAATCCTTCCAAAAGAAGATAATAATATTTTACAATTTACAAATCATCATTTTAAATCTATTAAACATTATTTCCCATACAGAAATTATACTGTGTAAACTAAGCCATGCTCTCTACATTATCATTATTATCATCTCTTCACTTTTTTTTTTTTTAATCGCACAAGTGTGAAATCATCAAGAACTATTATTATGCACGTCTCCGGATCTATAATAAACACTCATTTGAACACCATTACTTTGTTTTTTAATAAATATTACGTTTGTCTCTCAGTGTATCTGTTGCCTTCTGTTCTGGCTGTCTGTCTGTCTTTCCTCTCACTCTCTCTCTCTCTCCTTCTCTTCCTCTCTCTCTCTCTCTCTCACACACACACACACATACACACATCTCATTTTCAATTACTAATTATGAATATTCCTGTAAAAAAAACCCAAAACAACAGACGTAAATATTTTTCTAAAAGTTATATCCTTTTTAGAACTATTATTACAATAAACATTATTGTTACAGACACATTTTAAATAAATCTAGACTAAGGCAATCAAAACAAATACCAGTAATCAGAGTCTGGGAACCGCATAAGTGCAGTTTTCGCTGATGCCCGACATGATCCAACCGCATAAGTACCTTACGCGTTCTGATCACGACGTGCAAATCGCATAAGTACACGCAGAATATCAAAATCTCTAACTACTGCTTCTTGGGCCTTAGCAACTTAACTTTTCCGCCTATATGTTGTGTATGAAACATCGATAGAACTGTTAGTCGGACAGATTTCCTGAGAATGAAAAAAATATTTGAGTAAATCAGTTTTTTGTCTCTCCTGTAAAATTTGCTGCCATGCACTTAGGCGAACTCATCGCGTCGCCCACGATATGCTTCCCCGGAATGCTGATCTGCATTATTTAAAAACCGTGATCATTTTTATTTAATACTGCCTAAGAAAGTGTCGTCAAGTTCCTGACAGATAACATCGGAATAAGGAACATGTAATTTGTCTTAAACAAAGTACGGACAGGAAAGATTACGAATGTTTGATTCCAAACCCAACGTGGAAATGATAGGCTTCTGCTTCGCAAAGTACATTATTATATAGATCTAGATCTACAACTAGCCGACCCGTGCAAGATATATCTTGCAAATTTTCCATGTACTAAGCGCAGCCGTATATCTAGATCTAGGCTACATTAAAACGGCATTTGGATTCCATGGTAAGACTAATAGAACTTACTGTTACACCACAATTTCACACAGAATTATTTTATTTAATTACCCGTTTTACAGTCGGTTTCGTTACTTGGTGAGGAACCAAACTTCCGCGTTCAGTCGGCCCGTCAAACCGTGCTCGTTTTGAAAATCAGATTGCTTTTCCGGTTCATTGACAATGGTATCATCAGAGAGTATAGTATACTGTACATCTATACGCTGGTATCATTCTTCCGGTTCACTCAAAATTGTGAAGAATTAAAATAGAATAACCGAAAAAAAAATCTATTTTGATAAATTCGGGGACAGTAGTTTTCGTATGTTTTATGTGACGAAAACCTGGATGTGTAGATACTGTGGACGTGTGAAAAATTTGAAGCGTTTGGGCTAAGTATTAACGGAGGAGTAGGCTGACATAGCCTCCAAAGTTCACTTTTATAATAATAGATAAACAATATCACTGGAGTTTTAACAAGACCCATCGCCGTTCATAAGGCTCGGTTTGCCTGAAATTTTACACGTGCCCCTCTTTTGTTTTGTGGAAGGTTCTATTTTTAGATTTGGAGATTTCAGTAGGAGGAGAATATTTTTTTTTAGCTTGCTTTGTGTCGCTAATTTTCCCTTGTTCTTGTCTTTTCCACAAACCCTATGACGTTGTCACTTCCTGCGAAATGTTCTCTATTAAACACACTGAACTTGTTGCCATTTCATGAATTTTGACAGGCTGCGTAAGGCGTTAACGTGCAAAGGGAGTGCAGTAAGACTTACCTAACAACAAATAAACAAACAACAAAATGAAAGAAAATGAACGGACAAGGAAAAGCACATACATTTTAGTCACCCAGAATTGAAACTGATAACAAATTTGTCCCCGGCAGGACCAAAGACCTTAGCTGGTCTGTAAAAAAAATAATAAATAAATAAACAAGATCTCCCACAGCTCATACTGTTGGGATTTGCGTCAAAATTCGAAGGTCCCATCCTGCTGATTCGAGGAAGGTTTATTTTTATATTTTGTTTATATTTTAAAACTTGAAAAAGTGGAGAAGATTTTTAAGGGGTTTTCTTTATGTCTCTGATTTCGCCTCCGATCTTTTTTTTTTGTCACGCACATAACTATGAGTCAATGGCATCATCGCTTCCTGCCAGACGTCAAAAATTAATTATTTAAAAAATGCTACTAAGTCTCAGTGTAATAATTACAACAATTGTTGTGTCCATCTAATTTTTTGTGTTGATTGATTCCGGTCCTTTGCCATGCTCAGAAAGGGCAAGCCCTAGCTTGGGAAAAGAAAATTAAGTGAAAACCGTGTCTTTCCAGGTTTTCTCTGTGTTCTGGCTTTAAATCTTGCAACTTGCTATTCTTTTCATGAACATAGATACTCACCAGCAAGAAAGAGAACACTCACAACTATTACAGACACCTTCAGCCCTTTAGTCTGGATCATTTTGTCTAGTCTTCAGACAAACTATTAGAGATAAAGTTTACTATTAATCTCGGAGATCCTAAAAAAAAATTATGAGAAGCAGTCAAAATTATGGACTCTTACATATGGCATCAATTTGTTCTCAGGAATGCTTTTTTGTGCAATATTTTTTTTAATGTTTAATTATTGCACCCCCCCCCCCCCCCAGCCCCCGCTTTTTTTTTTTTGGTCATAACTTTAACTTTGTTCCAAGCCCGGCTGTAATTACATTCTGTGGTTTTAAAACGTATTATTATGTCATTCAGCCAACAAGGCTGTGTTGATAGGCTGAAAGTTATAGATCACTTTTTGTTTCACTCTTGAATACTCAATATCACAGAAAGTCTTACATTCGGCATTTCATTGGAAAAGAGTAATTTTCTAACAGGTATACATTTGGATTTTAAGTAATGATCGCCCCAACCCAAACCCTAATAAAACTATCCAAATAAAAAGAAAAGGTCTAGCCATTATTTAGAAAACCTAACTAGAATTCTAATTTCTAATATAACCTTTCACCTACTCACGACATGAATAACTTACTGCTACCATATGGTCTGGCCCAGACAAAATAGATACCTGCATACGGGTAACACAATGTGTGCCCGATCTATGTTCTCTCTACCTTTAAAAAGAACCGGCTTCATGCTGTCAGCATCTGAAAGAGTTGTCATTCATTCATTGGCTAACATTTTATCCAATTAGGGTGGAAGACTTCGATTACCAAGTGTCGTAATATCAGAGAGCCTAAAATAAAAAGAGCGGTAACTGATTACGTGGGTCCATGCAAACAGTGCCTTCGCTCACGTAGCGCAGTCTCGCTGGCTGCGAGGCAAATTTTTAATCAGCGCCGTATTTTTCACGGTAGAGGAGTGGTTGGGTCTATTAACCCACGTCCCACAATGAGTGAACCCGTCCACGTAACGTCCCTTGCGGGGATAGCCAGTCAATCGGGTCCTTGTGAACGCGTGTATCGTGTTTACCAATCAGAAACAAGCTCTTTGCCCCAAATGCCCACATTGGTTTATAAGTATGTGTCAATCAGGATGAAACCATTTGTGTAGGGTTTGGGAGGGCGTGACTAGTTATCATGCTTCCTTTCTCACGAAAACTACAGCTGTCAGTTTGGAATCATAAGTCAGATCATTGGTTAGAGACTGACAGACTAAGGTTTTGCTGGTTAATTCATTATCAAGCGTGATAAGGCATAGCAGCGAATGTTTTCATACCGATCTATAAAAACCGAACTGCGTGGACAGCGTTTGTGGTCATCGCATAGCGGCACGGGTCAGTGACCCCAGATAAGATTCTCCGTGAGTAAGGTCACTGACCGTGCAGCGGGCTTTACGGGTAGCGCGCGGGGTATGGGTTAGGGGCGCAATAGCAACAGTAGTGGTGGATGAATCGTAAGTGACCCCTGTGATATTTGGATAATGTACTTGTGATGATATGCATTAAGTTTTATTGTGAAATGGAAGGCCCCAAATCAAGAATTTTCTGCATTTACATGCCGTTTAACGCGCGTTTTATCATTTTCCCAAGACCTCTGCGCTTTTTCGGGCCCTAAGTCAGGCCATCCAGGTGAACAAATTATTTTTTAAGCCACTAGTGTAAGGACCCGTTCAAAGAACGGTAGAAAACAACATGCACAATCGGCACACAGATTATGTAGATCTAAGTAGAAAACAACTCACAACTGGCACAGTAACACCCGCAGGGCCCGTGCATAAGGCAGACGGCACAGAAACTCATGCCTTCAAATTTTGAAACGCAGCCGGAAGTTTAACGTTGAAACAAAACAAAGGCAGGAGGGAGGCCATCATTGTTGAGGAGAAAGCATTACTGGATATTTTTAGGCCTATTTTCATTTATTACAAAATTACGATACTTCGCTTTCATGTCAAAGGAATAGACATAGTAGCAAAATGAACTATCTTTCGCATGTAATTTTTTCAGGTCTGGGCATTTCTTCCTCGCAGCAGTGAATTTTTTTTCCTTGCTGTTTTTTTATATAGATTCGCTTAATTTACTAACCACATGTATCGTGACATTGCCTTCTCCCTAATCTACTATGTAAAGCTTCCACTTACTATAATGTTAGTTTTGGCGAGAGATTTGATTTCCAGGTCGCAGAGCACAGTCATACGAGTACTGAATTGCGTTTTAATCAAAGGAACACAATATCTCTCTAATTACCACATCAAATAAAGACAACGACCAACAACAAAGTCGGTCATTTTCTCCCAGTTTTCCCTGATGAAAAACCTACCGACAGACGCCCTTATGCAGCATGCCCTAATATTACATCGGAATTCATAATTACGCACGTAGAACGGCGTGTCTAACCCTCGTCCCACACTGCGTGAACTCGTCCACGTAACGTCCAGCGTGTGGATAGCCGGTGGCCAGTCAGGCGATCACCCGCGTGTTGCCGCTGACCTAAGCGGTCAGGTTAATCGGGTCATTTTGAACACGTGCATCGTGTTCACTTTAGTACGCTATAACAGAAATAATCTGGATATATCGTGATTGACCCCTATAATATGTGGATAAAGTACTTGTGATGAGATGTATTCAGTTTTATTGTTGAATAGAAGGCTCATAATGAAGACGTTTCTACATTTACATGCCTTTTAAAAACATGTTTCCCAATTGCCAAGAGATCTACCCTTTCCTTGTCCCTAAGTTAAGCCATAAAAGGAATAGGTGGATAAATTATTTGTTAAGCCAGGTACTTAACTTGTATTGACTGCATGGTGTCATCATGACATTCCTTTCTCCCTCCTCCACCGTTGTAAAGCTGAGTCTGCATTGTTTTTGTTTTCTTAGCACAAGCTTCTCAATGACTTTGTCAAGAGATTAGATTTCCAGCTCCAGTACATACAGTCATGTACCTCAAAGCAACAGAATATCTCTCTAATTACCATATCAAATAAGACAACCAACCAACAACAAAGTCAATCATTTTATCTCTGGTTTCCCGAATGACAAAGCTACTAACAGATTCCCTTATGCAGCATTAATCATTATGCACAGAACAACTGGCAGTAAAGTCCAAAGTTTCCCTTTGATTTTCCCCAGTTCAAAGTTCTCACCTGCCAGAACTATTACATGAGTAGGACAAATGGTTATCCTATCCCATCGGACGTTACCATTTTGTTAGATGTAGTAGGGGTGACAGGATAAATAAAATTAACAAACGGAATGGGAGTAAGAAAACGATCAATAGGGGCAACCAAGTAAAGAAACAGATGACGTGGAGTTGCCATGCCACAAAAGTGGCTTCGCGCAGGACGAGGGTTACAATATGAGGTGCAATAATGTGGTCTCGCGGCTTCCCGGTTTGAGGGCGCTAGGCCTCCATGGTGGCCTCGCGCAGGACTAGGGTTAAAAAGCACCAAAGCTGATAACACTAGCAGTGAACGACCCAACAGACGAGGTTAAGAGATGGCAAGATAACTGCATAGATGGTGCCGAGCTTAATAAATCGTATCATGCAAAGTAAACTGCTAAAAACAAGTTTGTAGGCCTGCTTTATGCTTACATTGTTGCTGATAATATTGAAGGACTCGAGAGCAAAAGTCAGTAGAAAATAAGATGTCTGGCATGGCTATAATAGCAATGCACTGGACTGTAGGCCTACATAATAAAAGGATATTTGTCTCAATATAATGTTACCTACGGTACTAACAGCATGAGTATAACATAAGACTACTACACATCAGAAATACTCGGTAAAATCTCTTGTCGCCAACACGTAAACAACATGGCATCGGGACCTACCGTGTTTCCAAGATGGCGCATTCTCGGCAATTTCCGGAGAAACCGACATATCCCGAAGCGTCTATGTCCTATCTATGTATATTATTTATCTTTGGGGAGAAGGTAGCAATCGACACAGTGTGATCACTAACATACAAAAGACACCATGGCTTTATCCAGTTGATGGCGTCAATAACAAAATATGGTTTCTCAACGCTTTTCTTCATTTTTGTTTGTCACAGTGACATTTTATCTCCATGTTGTTGATCTTTCCAAGTGTTCATAACCAACCATGCTGCAGGTCCACATATTTCATGCAAAAATTGAAATTCTTTTGGAATATTTTTCTTAACGCACAATCTCAATAGTTGACTCCAGTTGCTTTTTGTGTGTTTCTCTGAGTGTAAAATAGTAAGTACAGTGTAAAGTACAAGCATTTTTTTGTTTGTTTTCCTCTCTTTCAAATTGTGACTTAAATAAATGTAATATAATTTTACAGTGGCCAGCTGGGGAAGGTCGAGAGGAAACAGGCTAAGACAGCATAGAAGAAAATGCCAACCATGACTTTGCGGCCCAAATCAGCAGCCAGGAAGGTAAAATTCAGAGTGAAAGATTTTGTACAGAGGAAGCTTAACTATCATCTTTCTTTGCAGATTTCCTAATTTCCAGATTTGAAATTTGATTTTTCTTTCTTGAGATGGGAATTTACGATCAGAAAATCAAAATTGGAATGTGAGGGAAAAATATCCTGAACACCACATTATAAGATAGGAAAATATGAGCTAATTTCCGACTCTCCAATATATAATATCCAAGAGCCATGTGTGTCGCGGTTGGCGGTGACGCTTAATGTCTGAAGTAGAGGAAATTATAATGGCTTTAGTTTCCCTCCCTTAACATGAACAAAATGTACACAGTAAGCCAAAAAAGTGTTCAGAAATCATGTCAAAACTACAGGTATAAATTGTTTTTGTGAACTGTGATTGTTAAGGCTGGACTGTCACATTTAACTCTTTACTTTTCTGTGCCATTCATAGATTGAGGAGCCTTTGTTAGTTGGAAAAATACAATGAATATTTCTTATGTTTCAGAAGAGGTCAACAGGAATGTGGAGGAAGCTCAGAAGTCAGATGCTGAAAACGCCGAAAGGAAGGTAAGATTTAAATGGCAGGTTTTATCCTGAGAAAGTCCTAAATATTTTCTTGCCTAATCTATATAACGATGTAATAATTGTAAGTTAATATGCAGTGCTGCTAAAACATGTGTTTCCATTCCAAATTGCAACTTAACTAATCCCAACTTGGTGCAATAAAATGTGTGTGTTTTCTTGTGATTGAAAGTGAAAATAAGGCAGCTGGTGAAGGTAGCGTTGACACTCTTTGGCCTGTAACACTTCTAAGAGTGACGGAGAGAGAGTTATATCTCACATGTAGTGTGTAAAACAATTTCTTAAACTTGGTCCATGTCTCAGTAAAGTGAAATGCAGTGATAATTACGTGACTAAATAATTTTTTTAAACACATAGCAAAGAAATTAAAAAGAATTAAATTCTTCTGCTTGGGTCCCAGATATGCACAGCTGGAGCTTGCCTTGGATTAGAGTATGTCAATATGGGGATATTATGCAATTCGCTAATGTTTTATTTTTCCCTTTGTTTTTATTGTTAACAGAATACACGTGGTTGGGCCACACCAACTTAAAGTTCTAGCCTCAGAAACTGAGAAAACCAAGAGCAGAACATCAGGCTGCCTACATACAGAGGCTAAGGAAGGATCGCGAAAACGGGTCGCCCACGGAGAGAAGCAGCTTCAGATACATATGGATAGATCGACCAACAGATCTATAGATATTTTTTATTTTTTTTTACCCGCTCCTTTTGGATGGCGCCGCGAGGTTGATTAGTACTTTGCTGTTATCTGACAATCTATGGTAACTTAGTATTGTTATAATAAATGAACTTACCTTTCCTTATCAGGGTTATCTTTGGTTACCGGTATGGTAAATGGGTTGGTTTTTCATAACCTTGAAACTGGGTAGACAGAAACTGGTAGAAGGAGGGTGAGGAGGGAACGATAAATGTTAAATCCACGCATACACGAACTGATTAATATTAGTATCCTATGCTATGTCCCCGGCCCATACAGGTCACGGGGCGGAGCAACCCACAAGCCCGCACCAGAGTGGTGCCATCACTGTCAAATATTTTCTCGTCACCATCTTTTATCACTAGCCAAAACACCGAATACTGCAAGAGGGCCTTTACTACGGTGACTCTGTTACTGTTATACCTTACACCTATTCGGAGTGGTTAACTGAGTTAGTTGCTTGTATGTAGTAGGAGATGTGCTGGCCTTTAGCTTTCTTGTACTGATTTATGTTTTTATTGTCCCTCCCGAGTTATAGATGGTTCTCTGTCAGGGATCCCCCCCGACGGTCAGACCTCACTCAACGGGGCTGCTCAGGGAAAACCCCCCCCCAACTAGGTCTCCCGGGACACTCCCTGGAGCAAACGCTCTCCCCTCTCCAGGCCAGGCAACGACCACAAAGGTAGTGGCCTGCCCCGAAGGTGGGAAAGGGGACAGCTGACCATACGGGAGGGGGCCCATCCTAAGACCCCATCTTTTTGTGTGTTGCGTTTTTCCTGCGTGTTATCCCGGCTGTGTCCTACCTGTTGTTGCAAAGTTAGTTGTCATTGTTATCTGCCATGTCGCGTTATCTAACCTCTTGCAGTGTGGATATAATTCGCGATGCGCCAGGATCTGAATAGGGCCTTATCTGCAGTGATTAGTATCTGTGGAATACAAGTTCTTCCTTTCATTATTCCCATAGATTTCTCAGAGCCAATTCGCTATAAAATAATACCAAAATGTTACCATGCTTTCCGTATTTGTATTTTGATATTGTCAGTTTTGCCACCAGGATAACGTGGTTTAGAATTAAAAGATCAGCAGACTTCAGGCTGTCATGATAGGGGATGCCAAGAAGGCAAGTGGAGCTGGTTAGCTGGATCCGTTTACCTGTATTGCTGTTAATCAGGTTCTCTACCTCTGCCCAGACTTGCTTAACCATCTCACACTCATAGAAAAAATGTTCTACGAAATCGACCGCCTGACAACTTTTACATTGATTTGTTTCGGATATTTTCATTTTTTGAAGAAGGATATTTGTTGGATATATATTGTGTAAAATTTTCCACTGAAGAGCTCTCAGTCTTGATTCTTTGGTCACCTTAAATGGTAGGTGCCAGTATTCAGTTGTTATTTCAATTTGGAATTTGCGCTGCCAAAACTGATTGGCTATTGATGGTTCACTCTCTTGCAATAGAGATCTAAATGTTCTTTGGCCTAAGTTTCCGATTTCCATGTCTCTAAAAACCAGCTTGTTTATGCCACAATTGGCAATTAGAGTGAGAGGGCTTAAAGCATTGAACAAAATATTGTATTCAAGTAGTGAACTCGGAAAATTCCCGTACCTGTTTAAAAAATCATGGTAACTTAATAATCTCCCAGTTTCTCCTTCCAGCATGTCTTTAATGCGTACTATGCCCTTATCTATGCAGCCTGGCAGCAGCAAGGTTCTTGCCTTGAATTTTACCTTATCACTGTTGAACAGAGGATCATCTTTTTTTGGAAGAACCGTTTCTTTAGACTCCCCTTTCCGCGTTAACCATGTTAGCAGAACCTTCTTCCAGAAGCAGCTATTGATACTATCCTGGCCTTGAAAGGATTTATGGTCAAGATTACTCCTAAAGGCCAGGAGCCCCCCTACATGTCTTAACGCGAACATGGGCAGTAATTTCCATTCCTCTTCCTTATCAGTACTGAGTTTTTCCACCCATTGCAATAAGTATGCCTCTTGCATCATGCAGATATCTATCATTTTAAGTCCACCCTTGTGGTACTGGTCGCACATAATCTTCCTCTTTACCTTTTCGAAGGCTCTAGTATTTGAGAAGCGACGCTTCCAGATAAACCTAAAGAATATTCGGTTGATTTTCTCAAGAATTTTTAAAGGCAGTGATATACTTTGTATTATATGCTGTATCTGGGATACTCCAAAGGTTTTAATAACTTGAATTTTGCCTATAATTGATAGATCACGTCTAGACCATGCCCCAACCATGTTCTCTATGTACTCTATTTTGCCTGTCCAGTTTTCCTCCAGGTCTTGGGCAGGCTTTTGAGAACTGAAAAAAATACCTAGAATCTTTATTTTTTCCACAAACGATATATCAAACTGAAGGGGTCCAAATACATTCTTTTTGCCCAAACACATTGCGTATGATTTGTTCTTGTTTAGTTTCAATTCTGAAAATAAAGAGAAAGATTTGATTTTAGAAAGAACTTCTCGAAAATCTATTAAATTCCGCAGGAACAGCGTTGTGTCATCAGTGTACTGCCTGATGATTGTTCTCGTCTGGGACTTAGGATACTTAATACCTTGTATGCTTTCGTCCTGCCTTATATTGAGTGCTAGGAGCTCAGCAGTCAGGATAAAGATCAGAGGTGAGAGAGGGCATCCTTGCTTCACGCCCCGTTCCAGTTTAAATTCCCTAGAAATATGTCCTCCATTCTTGACACTTATAATGGAACCTGTGGATATAATGTTCATCCATTTTTTGAAATTTCCGCCAAAACCGAATATATTAAAGGCATTAACCATGCACTGCCTGGATAGAGAATCGAAGCCTTTACGGTAGTCTACAGATAGCAGAATGCTGTTACTGTTTTTCTCCTTTTCGTGTTCTATGAGGTCATCCAGCTCTCTCAGAAGGGAGGATATGTGTCTGCCTCGGATAAAACCCGTCTGGTTGTGATGTATCAAGAGGGGCATGACTTGCTTCAGCCTTAATGACAATGCCTTGGCTATCAACTTGTAATCTGTATTTGTTATGGTGATGGGTCTCCAGTTTTCTAGAAGGTCGCGTTTCAGTCCCTTTCCTTTGAACAGGAGAGAGATGATGCCTTTATACTGTGAAAAGGACAGCGTATTAGTTTCAAAGCTGTAATTTATTGATTTGAATAGTAATTGACATATATCCTTCCAGAAGAACTTGTAGAACTCTACAGGCAGTCCATCTGATCCTGGACAGGAGCCGTTTTTTGTATGTTTAAGTGCCATTGCAATTTCAGACAGTGTTAGTGGCGAGTCACACATCTCTCTATCTCCGTCACTTAATGTTGGAACCTCTATGTTCTCAATGAACTTGTATTGCTGATTGGTGATATCTTCAGATTTCTTCGTTTCTTTATAAAGATTTTCGTAGTAAGATGTTATTATTTCTAATATTTCATCTTGGTCAGTGATAATTTGGCCTTCTGGAGAGCATATCTTGTGGATGGTGTTATTTATGCCTCTGGTCTTTTCTAACTGCAAAAAATACTTACTTGATTTTTCACCGTCTTCTATCCACTTGATTCTGGATCTGACTTGGGCCCCTCTAGCAGCTGCCATTATGTACACCTCTAATTCCTTTTTAACGGTAGAGATTTCTCTATGAAGTCTAAGATTAGTGGGATCTGAGATTAATTCTCGTTCTAATTCATTTAGTTTTGATATAAGATTCTTCTTTTTACGTGTGGATTTAGCGGCTTTTTCTTTGCCATAGGCCATACTTACTTCACGAACCCTAACTTTCAGCATCTCCCAGAGCAGGTGAGGGTTCAATTCTGGGAAATTCTCTACGGTTTCTGCAACGGCACTTTTAATCAGAGAGACATAGACATTATCTCGTAATAAGGATACATTTAGTTTATAATAGCCCTTGCCATAAACAAACGAAGAAGAAGACAGTGTCGCCTTTACAGCTCGATGGTCACTGAAGCCAACACTTTGAATTTCACACCTTGTAAACAGCGATGTTAATCCTTCCCCAGCAAATACATAATCTAACCTTCTGGCGGAAGGAGGGCTGCTTCTGCTCCAGGTGTGCTCCTTCTTCCCGGGATGGTGTAATCGCCAGATGTCACTCAGGTTTAAGTCATTGATGCAACTTCTTAGATCTGCGATATTCTGGGCGCTATGCGCGAGGCCTGAAATGATGTCTAATTTATTGCTCCAAACTGTATTGAGGTCCCCCATGATTATGACATTATCCATTGCACCCCCAATCTGTTCCTTTATAGTATTGTTTAAATCTCTCAGAAAAGGTCCCTTTTCATCATTTATACAGGGCGCATATACGTTAACGACATAGTACATCGAACTGTCTTAAGATTATTTTGGAGATAAGAGCTCTGTCGGTAGAGTGTACAAATTCAATATTCGTTAAATCCAGGGATTTGGAGAATAGCGTAAGCAGGCCTTTACTGTGGGTGGTCCCGCTGCTATAATGTACTAATCCACCCCATTCCTTTTTTATCATTTCTATATCATCTACAGATAGATAAGTCTCCTGTATTGCTATGACAGAGTTTCTGTCTTGTTTAAAAAACCTAAATAAACTGTTACGCTTCTTTTTATTTCTTAGTCCGCGAACGTTAAGGGTCATAAAATGTAAGTCAATGCTCAAACTCGTACCGCTATTCCGTGCCGAAGCCATTATTCTATATCATAAATCCTTTTTCCAGGTCGGGGTCATAGTCCGTGTCTGTAGGATGATGGGAGAGAAGGCTTAAGTAGCTTGATCCACCTGTATGTTATCTTCGACAATGTCCAGCGTACTGTCCTCGTGTGACTTTGTGGTTCTGCTATGGTCAGTGGTATCGACTGGGTTGTCTTTTTTGGCCAGTCGGCTAGGGTTGGTGTCGCAGCCTGGAGAAGAGGCAGGGAGGGGGCGTTTCTGACTGGCTGATCGTGCTCGATCCAAGAAGGCGGCCATTTTCATTCTCTCTGCGCTGCTTGCTCTTACTCTTGACCTCCCTCTCGCTGAGATACTCTTCTTAGATGATTTAATAGGGTCGTCTGCTTTTTCCTGGCCGTCATCTTGCAGTGGGGCCGTGACTTGGGACAATTGTACCACCGAAGCTTCACACTCCGAGTCTCCTTTTCTGTGGCCGGGCCGCTTGCAGACCAGACACACTTCTTCGTTCTGGCAGGCGGCGGCTACGTGTCCTACCCTCAGGCATTTTTTGCATTGTACTTGTGAAGGGTCATTCGGCCTTTCTTTGTAGTACAGAGATGCTACAAAAGGACCCAACTGGAGCGTTTTGGGAATAGGGCTTTTTGGGAGATCAATAGTGATTATTCTTCTGCCACTTAGCCACTCTGTCATCTTACCTTGTGGGTCCCTAATTTTTTCCATTATCACATTCGATCTTAGGCGCACCCCCAGCTTAATTAGATGTTTTTCCAAGCTGTCATTACTAAATGACAGGGGTACCCCACTTATAATGAGTCGGGTCGAAGGAATTTCTTCCCCATTGGATCCTAGTTGGACAAACGGATTTTGGCTTCGAGGATTCAAACACTTACCTCTTATATTTAGCCCCTTGGACAATAGAGTTGTCCTGCTCTCGGTTGACCTCGGGTATATCCTCCACAGTCCCCCTATCCGCTGTGCTCCAATGATAGACAGAGGCCCACTACTTTTCTCAGCAACGAAGCAAATCTCGTATGGTGTGTAGGCTGGGTTTTTCTCCTCGGGCAGGTCTCTCGCCAACACGAAGAGTGGGGGACAACTCATTTTAATGCTCAACCGGAGCGTCCAAATGATCAATTACTCAGGATATTAAATGGAGAAGCGAAAGGAAACACACATACACACTTACACCAGAAAACTAACTCGGAGCAAACCAGCCGCTGAAACAAAAGGCGCAGAAAAACAACAAACAGACACAGGGATAGAGATAGCGCACTGACACGAGCCCGCGATGATGACAAGCTCACTAGAAAACAACACAAGAAGGCAAAATAGGACCAAAAAAAAGTGAAGGAAAAAACAAAACAGAGCAAGAAAGTAGAAATTCCACCCTAAAAGCGGCAGAATGGTACCTTTACTCACCCAGGATAGTACCACTGGAATCCTTACCTAAAAATGATCAGGGTAGGGTATAGAAAACTCGAGATATTACAATAAACGAAGAGCCTTCGCTAACACACAGCCTACCGCACGCAGGCCACACCGGATCCCTCAACAGATCTATAGATAGATAGATAGATAGATAGATAGATAGATAGATAGACAGACAGACAGACAGACAGACAGACAGACAGACAGACAGACAGACAGACAGACAGACAGACAGACAGACAGACAGACAGACAGACGGACGGACGGACGGACGGACGGGCGGACAGACGGACAGACAGATAGACAGATAGACAGATAGATAGATAGATAGATAGATAGACAGATAGACAGATAGTCAGATAGACAGATAGATAGATAGATTAAATAGATAGATAGATAGATAGATAGATAGATAGATAGATAGATAGATAGATAGATAGATAGATAGATAGATAGATAGATAGATAGATAGATAGATAGATAGATAGATAGATAGATAGATAGATAGATAGATAGATAGATAGATAAATAGATAGATAGATAGATAGATAGATAGATAGATAGATAGATAGATAGATAGATAGAATTGCTAAGTATTCTCTGGAACATTCCGTCGATTTGCCAGGAAAGGGGCAGTACAGCAAGAGATTGAAGGAGCAGAACAAAATTTTCAATCAACCACTTTCAAAATTTTACAAGGATTTTTGAAATTGAGAATCCTCAAATTAAAATAGCAAAACATACTTTTTCGCAGTTGTCCCCTGGCTCATGCGTTACCAATGAAATGCTCTAAATTTGTTCAGTGGATGTGTGGTATTTGTGAGAATGCAACAATGATGCATTGTGCCTTATTATGTGTTGGTTGTCAATTTAAGTCTGTCAATGAAGCACTGAATGCCCCACTTTGTCCTACGTCTTCAAGACAATGGTGGAAGCACGCATGCGTTTTTGACAATGGTCATATTTTGGCACAGGTTCTGTTAAGCTGAAAATCATAACAGATTGTGACATCACGGCTTCAGTGAATTACCAGCACTGGGAGTATATCTAATACAAACAAACAAAGAGGGTGGAGTTGGTAGAAAAATCATGTAAAATTGATGAGTTAACCAACCGTTTTTCTCAAACTTTTGAGCTTACATGTTTTTACATCCAGATGGCAGAGGCATCAGTTAAATTTATTAAAAAAGAATCTGCCATGTGATACTGCACTTCTTGTGCTTGATTTTTCAGAATATTTTTTTTTTGTAAATGTCGGTTAGAAGTTCATTCTGCTCACTGGAACCAGGTTACTGTCCACCCTGTTGTCCTATACACCAACTATTCTACTTGTGGAGAGCTCCACACTACTTTAACTTATCATTTGTACTTATCAGATGATCTCATACATGATTTAAATTTTGTACATTTTGTTCTTGAGGATGTGTTGCAGCAACGTACGCAAACCCGGTTTGTTATCTTCTCGGACAGCTGTGAGGCACAATACAAGTCCAAACTGCCATTCCACCACCTGAGTCAACTCTCAGCTAAATATAGCATTGAGAGATGGTTCGGATAATTGAATGTGACTCTTGTGATGGAATGGTTAAAGCTTTTCTAACCCAGGCAGCGGTTCAAACAGGATGTCATTGAGAAATGCCAAAGAAATGTTTGAATTTTTGAATTCCTCCTTGTCCCTTTCAGGATCGGCTTGCTCTCACCATGGGAAGCATTTTCATCGTATAAAACCATCCCAAATGATAAAACTACTAAGTGACCCAGTTTGAAAACACTGCCTGGCACTATAAAAATTCACTCTTTGAAGGTTCTGGGTAAGGAGAAAATAACAATGTTCAAATAACTTGAAAGATTTTGTACTGATCAAATGGCCAAATACCAAGAAATCTGTTGATGATTGTGTGAGTACTGTGGGACAGGCTGACGCTGTGGCAATGACAGTTGGCAAATTAGTACCCGTGTAACAGGTCAAAATATACCCCCCGCCCAGACTATACCCGGGGTTAAACTGGCCTAGCCCAGAATATGCCCCCGGGTATATTCTGGGCTAGGCCAGTTTATACCCAGAGGTTACTTTGGGCTAGGCCAGACTATACCCCCTCAGTCCAGATTATACCCCCTACTTTTTTTTAAAAAAACAAGTCAAGACCACATTTTACTTCAGCCTGTTCTTTATCACTGTCATCAGATATCATATTAATACATACATGAACACATTCTTGACACCCATAAATCATAATACAATTTAGAGGAAATAATAATAACAGTTTATTTCGGCCTTAGTTTTAATTTGTGTACCTACATACATTCTTGACTCCTGTTAATCATGATACATTTTAGAGGAAACAAACATAACATTGATATAGAAAAGGGTTGAGTATCCATCCAAACTGATATGATTAGACCTCAGTATTAATTTCAATCGTGTCTGTTGATATTATTATTACTATTATTATTATTATTATTATTATTATTATTATTATTATTAATATTATTATTATTATTTTAATAATTGGTTGTCCATGAGTAAAACATGCATTGTATTTTTTGTTACAATAATGCAGAGAGAAAAGGCCTGAAAACAAGACACATAGAAAAAAATATTGAAAACATATTAATAACCCAACTGACAGATGGTGCAAGTCCATCATCCATTTCACATAAATCTAAGTAGGCACTAAATTTTTTCGCCTGATTAACTCCACCTGTCCAGATGCACTTGAAACGTTACAGAATGCTAGCCAGTAATATACATTAATAACAATAAGAACACGAAATTATCTTATTTACTCTTGAAAATAAAGAGAAATATCAATATCAGAATCATCATCATCATCTTGGAATAATACAAAGATATAAAAGGGGGTGTAGAAACGGCAGCAATATGTGTGTATCAACTACATATATAAATGTGTTAAATCTTTTCAGCTATTCAAGTAGAACTGGACAGAAAGCTTTAGTGAAATAGCCTTGACAGTTGTGTAGACTGGCCGAGTAAGTCCACTGAGACAAAAGGAGTGCCTTGTAAAAAGTAATTAGGTCTATAGTATATTGAGGCAAAATTCAATGTATCATGTTGCATTAACAGTATTTCTTGTTAGTGAATATTATTCTTTGATAGCATTTTTGTAGAAAGATATCAATTTCATGTACCTTATGGTTTAAGACACCGATTAGTTTGCAAGGAATTTGAAAGATTTAACTTACGTGTTATAGTGAACTAGCTGAGGTCCCCGGCCCTGCCCGGGATAAATCGGTTTGAATATTGGTTTCAGTTCTGGGTGGTTATTATGGACCTGCTTCATCTGGCCTGTTCCTATTTGTTTATTTTATTTTTGTTTGTTTTTAAATAAGTCTTACTGCTCTGCCTTTGTGAGTTGACACCCTGCACATCCCGTACAATAGCATGATTTGCGCACGGGTTAGTGTGTTTGATAGTGAACACATCGCAGGAAGTGATAACGAAACCGTAAAATGGCGAACCATGACTCGAAATAGATGTAAATGATGGCAAAACAATAAAAGTCCAATAAAAAAAACTACACCGATTTGAGACTTCTATTAAAAACTGTGCACCCTTACATCCATTCTGATGTACCATATAAAATTTGAAGTCTGAGTGTTGAGTGGTTCAGAAGCCTTTTGCAACGAAAAATCTCAAGTCCACAAATATATATAGTATAGATAAGGGTATGTCACTCGCGAGTGAAATAAAATTAAAAAAAAAAAAAAAAGACCTTGTCCGTCTTTACTTTACTAAGCTTGACACGTCTCTTGCCAGAGGATTTAACAACTGTGCATTCACACACAAAAATATCTAAAATGACTTCATTTTTATGAGTGTGTTAATTATTTCATCCATTGCGACTAAGTGTATGTCAGTGACAAACAAACAATACAGTGCAAATTTTACTCATGGGTAACCAACTGTAAAAACAACTACAACATGACAACGAATGTCATGATCAAATGTAATTGGTACACGCTCGGTGGTAAAAGGGAAATAACCTAATTAATACAATAGAGAGGGGGTGGAGAAGTAGAACATGTGTATTACGTCATTTGTGCATTGGTAGATAAGGTCAAGGAGGCAGACGCTGATTGGGGTTTTTGTGTCGTCGGGTTAGCACACGGGGTACAACAGGATAGCGGAGGTAAACAGAGTAAATAGGATATCGCTTATATTTTTATTGATAGACGAGAACAAGTCAGCAAGAATATATACTAGGGGAGATGGTGGATATTTAGATAAAAAGATAATACGGCATTAATGAAAATTAACACCCCGTTTTAGACTTGGGGGTAGGATTATATTCTACGTCATGTTGGCGGTTAAATTGACAGCCAATGGACGGCCGGCGTATTAATAGCGCCTTGTAGAGCTAGGAAAGCAGCTGTTCGTCTGGTAGGGACCAGTCCAAGCAGACACCCCATTTGCGTAGGACTCGGCGTGATTCCGCCTGAGTGAATTTACCAAAGAGATGCCTAGATGTAGATCTAGTTATGAGAATCTATGGCTATTGATGTTTGCACAATGTGCTGAACGCTTGTTATGAATTGTTCTCAGCCAACCGGTTGAGAACACAATGGTGAGTCTCGTCCCCAAGTAACTGTTCGAGGAATCAAGCACATGTAGGCTAACTACTAATCCAAGATGATGTGTGCGCGATTATCCTCGAAGAGGAGAGAAGATGTTCCACCAAGAATGAGTGTGCGAGGAATTGAAGATGAATGGTTAAACTTCAGCTAGAGCTACAACTACATTTAATGTATACGATATGACTGTGATTTGAATTGTCTGAGTGAGTCTGGGAATTGCCAGCTCATCCTAGAGTTATACATTCAACTGTGCCGACGTCTCCTTGGCGAGCTAGGCCAGCTATGAACTTAAGTATTGGAGATAGTCTGATGTCTCCAGAGACTATGTCAAGTGTAATACAGTAAACAGTCCAGATCTTGGAAATAGAAAATATTTAGAGTAGCCAGAAGTTAGTACGAATCATTATTGTTACTTTAGTGGGGGATTTATGAGAATGAAAGGAATTGATTTAGATTGTCACGAGTGGAGTGAGTGCAATTAAGGGGATTGCTACAGAGCGGGTGTAGAGTAAGAAGGGCTCACAGTAGACAGCAAGTTAAGCGTGCTGTTGTGAGTAGTGGGGGGGGGGGGTCTGAAGGAGGCGAAAGCGCTGTATAACTATCACTGCAAGTTAGAAGGCCCGACGGAGCGGACCTGTGAATAAGAGCCCATCGGGCGGACATAAAGGAAGCAGTCGAGAAGACTAGTGGAAGAGTCTTTCCAGTAATGACTGGTGTCGGGGACGGGCCGAAGAGCCACCTCGATGAGCACAAGTGATAGGCCAGCATAGGGCCGGAG
The DNA here is from genome assembly GCA_963931925.1 of Onchidella celtica. Classification (NCBI taxonomy): domain Eukaryota; kingdom Metazoa; phylum Mollusca; class Gastropoda; order Systellommatophora; family Onchidiidae; genus Onchidella; species Onchidella celtica. The sequence continues at coordinate 43,792,793 of OZ007581.1, read as the reverse complement.
GCCACACATAGGCCAGAAGTGAGGCTGTCAGTGCAGGACAGTAGAAGCACATAAAGTCGTGGCAGTCAGGCCACGGACAGGGACGTAGATATGAGAGTGAATGAGATACTATATTATTGCCATGATGATGGGCACGTGAACTGATAAGTTGTATGGCAATAGGAAGGGGATGTTGAGAGACTGCGGTGCCAGTGAATCATTAATGTACTATTAAGACCCTGAGGGGAGAGGCTGAGGCCGAAGTGCCTTTAGGAGTAACTACCGGATTGTGGATCCGAGGGAGAGTTTGTGTGAGAATAAGGCCGTTGTACGGCAGTTCATTTCAATAATATAATGTATGTAATTGCGCTATTATATGTATAATTATGTTTAATAAATGTGTGAGTCTGATGGGTTGTTTTGTTAAGTGTTAAACTTGTTTGTTCGTGATTGTCGTCCTGTCATAAACTATTACATCTCCCAGTCTGGGATTTGTGACATAGATCTAGTTAGATAGTTAGCTAGAATGAAAGTTAACTGATATTATGGGAAACCTAGATCTAGTCTTATAATGAAGTACAATAGATTTTGGATTTAATGATGTTGATTCTCATCCTTACTACATGAATAGATCTAGTTGAAATTGTTAGGGAACTAGAGTAATTAAAGTGTGGCCCTGCAGGCCTGATTGGTGAAAGTTATTCAGTTTGTTTTTTAGTATTTGGCGTGGTCTGGGAGTGAGGGTTAGATTCTATTTATTAAAAATATGCAGTCAAACACAGATCCCAATATAACATATTAAAATACCAACACTCCATCCACGACAACGAACGTGAGTGAAATGAGGGATAAAGTTGAATCATGTCAGTTTGAATGGATATTCACCCATTAATATATCAATACATAATAATGCATGTTTTTTCCTCTGAATTGTATTATGATTTACGGATGTCAAGAATGTAAGTATGTATGTATGTATTACTATGGTGCCCGTTGACAGTGATAAAAAAATGAATTAAACTATGATTGAAATAAACTGGTGTTTAGGTCAAACTATATTCCACCAGTCCAGATTATACTCCCATATTCAGGCAAAATATTCAAGGATACCTTAAGTTTTTAAAATTTTATTTCACCCGCAAGTGACATGCCTTTATTCACTATAACACATAATTGCAATCCTTCAAATGCCCTGCAAACTAATCCACTGCCTTAAACCATCAGCTGCATGAAATGTATACCTTTCTACAAATAAGCTATCAAAGAATCTACTACAAGAAATATTAACGCAACATGATCCATCGAATTTTTGCCGTAACATACTGTAATTACTTTCTTCAGTGCAGTGTTGTCTCAGTGGATTTAATCTGTCAGTTTTCACGACTATCAAAGCTACTTTACTCAAGCTTTCGGTCCAGTTCAACTTGAATAGGTGTAGGTCATTTTTACATTCCATCTTATCTTTATAATATTCCAAGATGATGATGATGATGATCCTGATATTGATTATATTCTCTTTATTTTTCTAGAGTAAATAACATGATTTCGTGTTCTTGTTTTATTACTATATGTTACTGGTTAGCATTCTGTAACGTCTCAAGTGGATCAGGACAGGTTAAGTTCATGGTGTGAACATTTTTTAGAATGCATCTAGTTTTGTGTGAAGTATTTAATGTCTGCTTGATGGTGGAATTGCACCACGTGTCAGTTGGGATATTAAAATGTTGTTGTTGTTGTTTTCTCTGTGTGTTCTTTCCCGGCCTTTTCTCTCTGCATTCTTGTAACTTTATATGTAGAACTAATTGTTCTGACATGTCAAGCACATTTCTGATTTTCAAAAATTAAAATAAAATTCAGATGACTTTACAGTTATGAGTCTTATAATTATTTCACACCTTGCCACAAAGTATTATGTCAGTGGTGCAAACGAAAAAAATACAATACATGTTTAACTCATGGACAACTAATTATAAAAAAAAACAAAAACAATAATAATACCAACGGACACAATTAAAATTAGTGTTAAAGTCTAATCATATCAATTTGAATGGATTTTCAAACCTTTTGTATATCAATGCTTTTTACTGCATGTGTATTTTCTCTTAAAAGTATCATGGTTTAGAAAAGTCAAAAATGTATGCTTCAATATGATACCTGATGACAGTGATAATGAACAATTTAAACTAAAGTTGAAATAAATGGTGGTCTTGACTTGTTTTTCAAAAAAAAAGTAAGGGGTATAGTCTGGCCTAGCTCAAAGTATACCCCGGGGTATAAACTGGCCTAGCCCAGAATATACCCCGGGGTATATTCTGGGCTAACCCAGTTTAACCCCGGGTATAGTCTGGCGGGCGTATGATCTGGCCTGCTACACCGGTACCACTGGTGCACTTGATACTGCATTTATTAATATGAAAAAGAGGATGATGTTGTTAATGATGAAGCTGTTGTGATTATCAGAGCCTGAGAACCTTTTGAGGTTGATAGTGAGAGAGAGTGTGAAACTGCAAATGAACCATTTGGTTGTATTTATATAAAGTATGGTTTAACACCAAGTATTGGTGTAATTAGAGAGTTTAATATGATACTTATTATTGTCTGTGCTAATTATTTCTAAATTTGGGGATTTAACTTTTAAGGAATTTTCACGATTAAATTATCCTACAATTGAAAGACTTGTATTTTACTTTTTCATTTTGTTATCTATGAAAAGAAAAAATAGTACTACGTTTATTCATATTTAATCAGACACGGAGTGGGAAATTTCCATGTATAAGAACCTCAAAATACGAACACCCGCAACTATATATGTACACACAATATGTACTCACAATTGATCAAGGACGTCAAAATGATCGTATTTAATTGTAATAACTTTTGTTTGTTCTACAACTGTTCTTCTTTGAGAACAATTCATTTAAGCAGACTCTGAGTGAAAGGTATTATTAATGGTTCTGATTAATGCACACATAGTTCCTACATTTTACACATCGGGGGGTGGGGGCGGTGGGGGAGGGTACTCTTATGCAATGAGATTGCATGACAAGGTGTCAATGTTTGCATGTGACAATCACTGCTCGACAATATTATTATTGCTTCTTTGGGGTGTACAGATACTGGCAGAAATAGTGAGATATATTTTACACTTTGAGGAATGAATACGCATGATAGGTAAATTGAGGGGTGCAACTCCTACACAAGGTTCAGCATGACAAAATAAGAACTTGTGCAAACATCATGAACGCTGTTCTTCTAATCTGCTTCTGGTGGGTGTGTTGATATGTGCAGAAAGTGTGAGATAGTTGCAGTTTTGATGAATGGACACGCACAATTGGTTGATACCTTGGGGGACAAGGTGGTCTAGAGGAAAGGTGCTCGCCTCTCATGCCAAGGGTCCCGGGAAGTGCAGGCATGTTGGAAATTGGATTTTTCTCATATTTTCAAGTCCCTGGTCCTATTGGGGGGTAGGATCGAGTACCTAGTCTTCTCGGATAAAGACAAAAAAATTCGGAGGGCCCGTGTGCACGTTGCGCACGTTAAAGATACCTTGGCAGTTGGAAATCGTAAAGAGCAGGCCGAAAGGCCGCTGCCCGGACAAAATTGAAAATTGAAATTAATAGATTAAAATTTATCCATATCACCCCCCCCCCCCCCCCCCACCAGCAACAACAAAATTTATTATTCATTATTAAATATATATTGTTATTAATAAATATTCAAATATTATTTGAGTTGGGTGTTGTGAAATGCTGTGAGTTGTGAACTGTTGTGAGTTGTGAACTGCGCCTAACAGTCTGCATTACAATTTGCTCTGAGATAGAGAGAGATAGAGAGAGAGAGTGAGCGAGACAGGGAGAGAGAAAGAAGCAGTTCAGTGTGTTGAGCGCTTCGCAGGCGCTCCATTCTGCTCTGTGGTTGACATGTTGTTTCTGTAAAGCGCATAGAGCATTTTAAATGGATATGCGCTATATAAATGCTATACATTATTATTATTATTATAAAGGGACGTAACTCCTACACAAAGAGTTTCATAGAATAAAATGCCAATTTCTAAGCTGAAATTTAATTTCCTGCAATTTTGCTTCTTCGAGAAGTATCGATTTCATTACGGTTTCTGAGATAACTGGTTTATAGATGATTGGCAGTTTGCAAAACCAAGGGGAGCAACTCGCTCAGAAATTCTTAGAGCATTAAAAGAACGGTTTTTATCGATTTTTTCTTAGTGTCCTCTTCAACTTTCCTTCTATAAATTGTAAGATTTCACAATGATTGTAGACCTACAGACCTAAAAATACCTCCAAATAGTAGTTAATATTTGCTTATTATGGCAAGGGCAATAACTCCGGAAGAGTATTCAATATATCATCAAAGACATTTTTAATTTTTTCTAGATGTGACCTACAACTTTGCTTCTTTGGGGAGTATTGAATTCCTCGTAAGTCTAGAGTTATGATGAATTAGAATAATCTTATTTTAATAGGTAGATTTGACCCACTCTTATTTGGCAATGACTCATAAACATAAACTGGAAATTTATGAAAATTAATTAAATTAGATAATGCAAAGTACAACGTTCTCAGACTTTTTATTTTTATTTTAATGTCTCTAGTTAAGCATGCTCTGTTCCACGGCTGTTCCATCAGCAATCGCTTAAACATAATTCACCCTATGACATCAAGACACTAATTACTTCTATAGAGTGTTGCATAGATGATGTGAAAAACTGGATGGAATCTAACAGGTTAAAGATGAATGGAGAAAATTTGTGTAAAACCATCTACTGTGAGATGCCCAGAGTAGATTAAATGTCACCTTTTCTAAGCGAAGACTCTGTTAAGGTCTTAATCTCAACGTTTATATTTTCTCGCTCAGATTACTGGAGTTCATTTCTTGCGAACTTACCCAATGAAACTTTAAACAGACTGCAACGATTTCAAAACCAAGCTCCTAGAATTGTCTTAAAGAAGAAAAATCATTGGGAGAAGCATCTACCGTCAAAATTCAAAACTGGTCTAAAAATCCATCTTTTAAAAAACACTTTCAGTTGTAAAGTCCCATTCCCAGTCCATTTATTTTCTCAGTTCACTTAATGTTGCTATTATTTTATTGTTTAATTTACCCCTTTTAGTAGGTTATGTTTGAGTGTCTATGCATACAGTGTATGCCTAGCAGAATGAGGGGGTGAGAGAGAGAGAGAGAGAGAGAGAGAGAGAGAGAGAGAGAGAGAGAGAGAGAGAGAGAGAGAGAGAGAGAGAGAGAGAAAGAGAGAGAGAGAGAGAGAGAGAGAGAGAAAGAGAAAGAGAGAGAAATAGTGTGATGGGGTGAACCATTACAGGGCTGAGAACAGAGCTCGCTGCAGTGGAAGGGAGATAAACCCCTTTATTTTGACTAGCTGGACCACTAGACGTGGTCAAGGGGAAGTAACCACACAGAAACCATAGATAATCTCCCTGTTGCGATGTGGAGGTCCGCTCCCACAATCGACGAACACACGAAGAAAATACTTTCATTCTAAAAACTAAATAAATCAATTGATTTGAATTTCGGCAGAACTGTAGGGCAGTTTAATTACAGTATGTAACAATGATGGATATAAATATAAATATCAATTCAAAGGCGACTGAATTTCTAACTAAGCTGTGGAACTAAAACTTTCTATAATACTGGTGACTTAATCTCATTATTTGCAGCTCATATGAAGTTTAAATACCAAAAAAAAAAAGGATCCGCGCACGTGGCGACGGATAATACAATTTAAATTCTATTATTTCTTATTTCCAGTGAGACATGTTATAATATTAAAGTTCCTCAGTACACGCCATGGAGAATCCCAATCACACGTGCTTGTACAACAATGCCTTGTCTGGCGGTAGCTCTTGAACAGTCTTCAAAGTAGCTGGAACGTATCAATTGCATTATGACAAATTAGTAATTGACTCTCATCATGCGGCCCTCATCGGGAGTGAGAGCGCTGGTATTCATCGCTGTGGGTTAATATGCCAAATCAAGTATACTTAGGCTCTGGAGCTTCAGTATACACAACGTTCCTCATAACATGGACTGCTTAACTGAGGACTATGGCTGAGGACTATGGCCGTCCACTTCGCAGATGGAAATGTCTGCATGTGGCAACTATCTAAGTTCTGTACGTGTTTAAATACTAAAGTCACATCTGCAACCTTCCGTCCAGATTCATACATTTGATTGCTGCAGCCACGCGGGCTCAGCCTGCAGTATTAATTTATTCTCGTCACGGCCTTGCGCCAAAATCAAGGTCAATTTTACCTAGACAATAAAATTTAAAATGTGAAAAATTAACTACTAAAATCTTTAAACTTCGTGCTTCTACTCTTATGCACGAATTTCTGAACGCCAACTAAGCGTCAAAATAAAACTACCCTTACTCGCCCCTTCTCTGTGTTAATCAAAATCACGGGGTCGAGAACTGCTCTGTCATTCCTAGTTATACATTAGTCTGTCTCGCCCACAGACTAATATAACCAGACTGGAAAAACGAGCTTCGGGCTGTGTCGTTTTTTACGGAAGTTAATGAGATGCGGCCGTATAACCAACCTGGCCGCCACTCGGGAAATTCCGATTATAGTTCTATCTGCAGTAGAAATTTCTTGTTATTTGTCAAGATTGGTTGTACATGTATTAATAATGCATTATCTTGCCTATCCTTTCATTTTATTGTCAACAGCTGCCTTTTTTTTTATTGTTATAAATGATGACCGTATGGACTTTTAGCGACCGCTGCATTGTAGCTATGCTGAAGCGTCGGTCGCAACCGTAAACCTAATGTGGCGGATGGTTCATGACCTTTCGCTGTTTTGTGACGTCACACAATGGGATCATCCAGCCTGTTTAATTTATTAGTCTCTGGTCTCGCCCCACCTTCTCTCCATCTATAAGAAAAAAAGTGTTTCAAAACAAACTGTTCACGAGAACAGCTCAAGGACAAATTACGCTGGTTATAATTAACAAGATCGTAAAAATTAACTCACTGAAGTCGTGACCTAGCACGGCATTTATGATACTAATCTGTTCCTGACACTCATTGTTTGATCGCGCACTTGACATGAGTCATGTTGCGTTGAGTAACATTGCCAACTGATGTACTCACTGCGCCAATTTTAAACCATGATCTTAGCGTTGTCTGTATTGTCCGGGATTGGTCAATTTAAGTGACCATCCCTGGTGCCAGAAGTAGAAACTTGTTATGTATCACTACATTGTAAGTTTTGTTTAGTATTTATCTTGTTAAGTAATTGTCACGAGCAGAGTTAGGGTCTTGGGGATGTTACGACTGCACGAGAGGCAGCTAACTCACACTCGGACACAACCACACAAGAAAAGTACTAAATAACTAGAGCGTATATATGTCAGGCCGGTCAGGCCATAGTTTACATAAATATTAATAACAAAACAAAAGACAATAGAGGTATATATTCAAACCAAAAACTCTAATTAATAACTTAACCAATGATATTCATGTAGCTATGGAGGTACTGCAATCAATAGTAAATAGGTATATTATACGAAACTGGATATCAATTTAAAGTGACAGTTGAGTCGCCACTGGCCAGTCGCCAGGCAAACTCTCCATAAATCATATGGGCTTAAATGTTAGGAGAGCCCAGTACGTTCAAAGCCTACAGAAGCACTCTTCGGCTTGTAGGTAATTTAAGCAGTTGCCAAAAGACTATATTTTATGCACAATCACTATTCAATTCATCAACAATGTGCTATATTATTCCAATCATACTATGGCAATAGATCTATCATACAGGACACTCGTGGTCGAGTGCCAGCTGGGGTTTCCTTAGTCTTCCTATGAGGCTGTAGTTCTCTCTCTATCTCCGATCTCTATTATACTTGAATAAATAAGATATATTACCATTGCTCACGCCTACTGGGAGGCGCGAACATCAATATAGCGCAGCGTGGGCTTTCAAAGGTCAGCCCACTCAGACCTTTCTTTCTAGAGCTCAGTCAGTCCGTTAGCAAGGACTTCTTAGTCTTCAGACCACACAGTTCAGGTACTGGCCAACCGGAGATACTTCACGAAACGATGCTTCTCTCGTCTGTATTCACTAAATCTGAACGTTACACGATGTTATATACTATCTAACTACCCAGCGTGCTAGTCCGCTGGCCCAATTAGTTCAGCTATCTCATAGGTCGAAACCTCCCACCATTTTAATTGTAGTAATACGTCTGCACTATTCTACCAGCCAGTTAACGTGCAAAAACTTGTCTAGTCATACTTAACAATGTCAACTATCCCCACCTTGTTTCACCCCTACTCCATTACTTATTAATCACGAACATTAAAACCGACAAGCGTGAATCTAGCAGTTTAACTTTACATTTATTTACTCACCAACTATAATTTGGCGAGGACCGTTCAAGGCCACCAGCCAATTTCTCATGGCCCTGGTAAAACAACAACAACTCACTCTCTGCGTGAGTTTTAACAATATCCGAATCATGACAGTAATATTTTATTAAGATGGTGTATTTACAACATACACGAGCGAGAGGGTAGCCTTTAAAAATGTTTTTATTTGTTTTAATGTTTTATTAGAATTTACACTTAGTGAACTCTAAGGAGTAAATGGGTTGCGCGTGTTTGGGTGAGGCTTAGATGATAGCGTGGGTCAGTTAGTTCCACTCAAGTCTTCAAGACAGCAGGACGTGTCATTGTGTCCAGACTAACATAAAAGTAAAAGAAGTTGTAATTAATATTTCAAGATTTGTGAAGTGCCAGCTCTGATGATGTAGACTATCAAGTGTGAATTCATTTGGTTAATTCACCGCGCCTATCGGTTGGGTTTATTGTGCTGTTTATTGTCTTGTTTATTGTACTGTTTATTGTCTTGTGTTTATTGTATTGTGTTTATTATTTGATATGTTTTTTTCTTTTCTTTTTTAATAAAATTGTTGTCCTCTCAAAACCTGATAGTTTTGTTTGTATGTTTGTTTGTGTGAGATAGCTATAGAAAGACCGCTCGTGTTCCCCGTCCCTGTTACATATTTGGTGTCAGATTAGATAGCTAGCTAGGGAGACCCGCTCGGTCCCGTTCCTGTGTTACACTAGTTACAGATGGAGAGAACAAGACTTGCTGTAAAGCGCGTAGGGCAAATTGTTTGGATTGGGCGCCATATAAATGATCTTTATAATTATTATTATTAGCAAGCAAAATCAAATTCAAACAAATTCAAGAAGGAAACCATAGGCGTTCTTTGTTTATTCAGCGTTGTTTTACTTTATTCAATGTTGACAGTTTTGAAAATTCAGCAGGTTTTATTTTGTTTCCGGGGGTTGGCAGAATGGGCGGGGAGGGGGACGAGGAGGAGAGGGGCATGATGACCTAGATAAACTGGTGTCTGAGGGGAAACTTGGCTGTGCTGACGTTCTTCCTCAACTACCGAAAAGGTGAAGACATGACTGTTATTCTTTCCAAAATAAAGACGCCGTGACGAAAAGCAGTGACATCACATGGTTGCAACACACGGACTAGTGTCAGCAAAGACTTGGGCAATCTGGAAAGGAGACAGAGAAAGAACGGACACTTGGTGAATGTGAAGTATTTTAATTTTGTTGTTAATATTCCTCTTGTTAATGGTCTTTGTATTACACACATCTATCTCGCTCTCTCTATCTCTCTCTTTCTTCTCCTCTCTAGCCCTTTCTTTTCCCCTCTCTCCTTCTCTCTTCTCCTCTTTTCCCCTCTTTTTTCTCTCTCTCTCACGTTCCCTCTCCCCTCCTCCCAGTGTCCTCCTCTCCCCATTCGTCTCTCCCCGTGTCTCTCTCCCTCCCTCTTTCTTTCTCTGTCTATATCTCTCCCCGTGTCTCTCTCCCTCCCTCTTTCTTTCTCTGTCTATATCTCTCCCCGTGTCTCCCTCCCTCCCTCTTTCTTTCTCTGTCTATATCTCTCCCCGTGTCTCTCTCCCTCCCTCTTTCTTTCTCTGTCTATATCTCTCCCCGTGTCTCCCTCCCTCCCTCTTTCTTTCTCTGTCTATATCTCTCCCCGTGTCTCTCTCCCTCCCTCTTTCTTTCTCTGTCTATATCTCTCCCCGTGTCTCTCTCCCTCCCTCTTTCTTTCTCTGTCTATATCTCTCCCCGTGTCTCTCTCCCTCCCTCTTTCTTTCTCTGTCTATATCTCTCCCCGTGTCTCTCTCCCTCCCTCTTTCTTTCTCTGTCTATATCTCTCCCCGTGTCTCTCTCCCTCCCTCTTTCTTTCTCTGTCTATATCTCTCCCCGTGTCTCCCTCCCTCCCTCTTTCTTTCTCTGTCTATATCTCTGTCTCTGTCTCTCTCCCTCCCTCTTTCTTTCTCTGTCTATATCTCTGTCTCTGTCTCTCTCCCTCCCTCTTTCTTTCTCTGTCTATATCTCTGTCTCTGTCTCTCTCTCTCTCTCTTTCTTTCTCTGTCTATATCTCTGTCTCTGTCTCTCTCCCTCCCTCTTTCTTTCTCTGTCTATATCTCTGTCTCTGTCTCTCTCCCTCCCTCTTTCTTTCTCTGTCTATATCTCTGTCTCTGTCTCTCTCTCTCTCTCTTTCTTTCTCTGTCTATATCTCTGTCTCTGTCTCTCTCTCTCTCTCTCTGTCTGTCTCCCTCTTCCCCGTCGTCTGTCTGTTCCCCTGGTGCCTTTCCCCGAGTCCACTTCTCTCTTTCTCTCTCTCCTATTATAAATGTACACTGGTGAATATAGCCCCAGCCCATATTTGAGTTGTCATAATAAGACTGCTGTTTTCTGTTGTTATTGTGTTGTTGTTGTTGTTACCGTAATGATTTTGTTATCACAGTACCACATCCTTATCCCTTCGTCCTTGTTGGATTGGGGGAGATTTATATGATTTCACAGTGATTTTGAAATTGCTGTTCTTAATGTGTACCTACTTATATCATTGCTGTAACTGCCTTATAATTGCTGTAGAGCAGAGCAAAAATAGCTAATGAAAAGGAAAAACAGAACTCCGTGAAGCCATACAAACAATAGGATTTGTCCAACTACATGTAGTTATAGGGGTACCAGGTCTCTGAGGAGCTTAAACATTTTGTTGATAGACTATTCACTCTGAATGAGGCTCAATAGTGTATGTTCACTTAGATCGGCGAGTGCTCAGGTTATTGCAATTTTAAGACAGTGGTCACCTCAATTGTTGACTGCTGGCGCACAGGAAGTGCGTGCAAAGGGGGCTGAATCTGAGGAACAACAGCAAATAAACATACCACACACAAGCAAACTAACCCAAAGAAGCGTGGAAGTTCAAATAGATCAAACTGTTACCCGGAACGGAAAATAATGCCTTTAATAGTATGAAGAGGTTCATCCCAGGGTAACGCCGTCACCCCAGCCAGTAGTGTAACCTTTTGAATAGCAAAGCATGCTATGCATCAGTTCGTAAATAACACTGCTTAATATTTTTACAAGTCACATTCAGAAGTACCAAACTGGCCATTATTTGGAAATTTAAACAATTATGGTGAATGTCATGCGGTTTCCGATACTCAAGTTGTTACAGAAATTGTGGGGATGCACATCCATCTGTTGAAATATATTTGCATTTGGCCCTCATTTACATTGACCCGTGACCGGCTATACTTTAGTTAGTTGCCTTTGAAATGACATCAAAACTGCCATTTAAGGCTAAATTTCTGGAGAAAATAATACACTATCTACACGAAGTTTCACGCAAAACGAGACTTCCGATAGATTCAAAAATACATTATTCTTGGGGGTGTTCCATGACTAGAAGTGTTTCTTGGCGGCACACGCAGAATTTAAATTGGCGGATTATTTCTATCATCATATAGTGCATTTTAGTATAGTGTCTGACGTGTGCTGGCCTGTCTGCATTTGTTGATGTTGTTGTAGTTGTTATTGGGACATTAGTAATTTACAGAATTCACATAATTTCAATGTTTGGAGAATCACGGCCATATTTTAAAAAAAAAATGTTATACGCCGTTTCATTTGATTGCTTGACATTGATTGAGTGGTAGCCAAGTAGTCCTTCTCCGTCAATTTCTCCTCTCTTTGTGATATTTTTTTTTTCTGACGAGTGCCGAGTCCTTTCAATGAATCTGAACAAGGAAAGAGCCATTTTTTTTTCCTGACGGGTGCCGAATCCTTTCAGTGAATCAAAATAAAGAAAGAAAAGAGTCTGGGAAAATTAACAACGACCAATTTCCCACCACATCGATTATGCAAAATCCTAAAAATCATGCAAAAATCTGTCTCTGCAAGAACATTTCTGATGCTATGAGGAACCAAAAACACATTCCAGTACTGGTGTTTATCCCCAAAGGTGTATAATCGACCTAAGAATAAAGATGTATTACTAATCTACAATTTCTATAGTTTTTAGTCCAACTCTTTCCATTTCCTGTCCCACACCATATCAAGTAATGCAACTTTTAATGTAGACTTGGACAGTTAAGCTGGGTTTTCATGTTAACTGAAATGGCAACGGAAACGTCAAAAACACTTCAATTCAAGTAGTCAAATAGAAAGAATATTTTTATGCCGTCTCCGTACGTATGGAAACACTCTTCCTTTTTTCCTACTTAACAGAGTTTTGTCCATTCCGTTGCCGATTCCGTTTTCTTAACCACGAAAACACAGCTTACTTCCCCGGATAGTATGATCGCAGATAAAACTCTTTACATTCATACCTCTCGTATGTTTTATTGTAATACGCCATTAAAATTGTGATATAGACGGTCAGTGGAAAATGATGATCCGCCGCCATTGTGGGTACCAGAAGTAATTTATGAATTCGAAGGGTCATTATATGCCGTCAAGTGGCAACACATGTCGTAGACAATTGTGTAATGTTCCGCTGCCTTTCTGGAGGTCTCACAAATGAAAGAATCCAAGCAACCCTCAAGAACGCCACTAACCCTTAACGCTGTTGGGGCACTGAGTCTGGTCCGTTTGGTGACGGTTTTACTGTAAAATGTGGACTGTGGAACTGGCCAGATGGTAATAAGTCTGACTCCTTAGTTGATTCAAAGTCTGATTCAAAATCTACGCAAGGCAGATTTGGTTCAGTGTGTTATTAGCCTAGCGTAGACGCTAGGGACAGAGGAAATGGGTTATGTGTGCTGGGGATTTCAGCTGGTGTAAAAGTGGGATGGATTTGCTGTGTCGCTATGAACACAGGGGTTTGATAGAAGCAGAATTATTCATATTCGGCGACAGATACGAAGGATCACTTCGATCACTTCTACGTGTACTGAACCGTCAGCGTGTGCATTGAACAGTTATGAGTCCACAAGCACATGATTTTGAAGGAAATCGATGAAACTGGACCTAGGTAACCAACTGACTCAAAAAATTTAAAAAAAAAACAAAACAGCACACCAACAGGATCCTCTAAAGTAAAAAATACAAATCACACATAAATGGCATATTTCTGGAAAAGATAGAGTAACAGCTCGTGCTCATAAATATGAGTGGTCTAAATCCACTCTTTAGATAGAAAGTATTACCTTGAACCTTTGGAAAAAGTTTAATACAAATAGTAGGCTAAGAGAAACCATAGGAAATAACAATTTTATGTCGTCTCGGAGGAATTAAACCTTTCTTCCTAGCTCGTCACCAAATAGAGTTTCGTTAAGTACCCATAGGGAAACTCTATATTATCATGATTTCTATGTGGTCCTTGAACGAAAAATAAAAGTTTTTCCTTTGTAAATGTGAACATTTCTTGTATAATATTATCTTCCTTTTTTTTCTTCAGATATTTTGTTCTTTGCAGCATTCCCATGTTCCGTTCTTCTAAGATTATGATTATTATTATTATTATTATTATTATTATTATTATTATTATTGTTATGTTTTTTGGCCTTGGCAGCCAAAACTCATCTTTTCATTTTGTGAACAAATCAAATATTTAGTCCCTCCTACCATTCACTGTAATTTTCGTATAAAATTAGAACACAAATAACACAATTTTGAACAACATTTGAAATGACAAAATTGGAATCTGTAATTACAACTTACATGGAAAAACCAGTCCCTCTCCTCTTCGCCCACTACTCATGCTGCGAAATGGATTTTTAAACAAGCATCTGGTCTTCCCTCCCTTCCCCAAACCAAATTGAAAGATTAGAAGGTTCTGTGACCGCTCGTAGGTTATCTCATTAGCTAAAAAATTTAAAATGGACATATACCACTTTAGTATTCACAGGCACTGTTGACATCCCTTAAAGGAGCTTTTTTCGAATCAGTGACAGTAAAATACACGAAGTTTAATTTGAAGTTATAGAAGTGACCAGCCAAAAATAGCATCTCATCCCGTGGTCATTTCAATCTACGATATTTGCGACATCCGAGGCAGAGGGTGTCATGTAACAGATAACGTCAGAGATGGGCCGATGATTCTGTGTTTGCAATTGTCTTTTCGGTGTGAGTGAGTGATACATTGACTGGTCAGTCGACGGACTGAGAAATAGTCAGTGCTGCTCTCATGCCAGCATTAAATACATTGTGTTTGACAATCTGTTTGACTTCATGGCCACCACAGACCCTTCAGATCAACATCTCGATTTATTAAGGTCGAAATTCTGACCTTTTCTTTTTTTTTTCGCTCTTCCAATCGTTGTCACTGGCTGCCTCGTCCCAGCATCCAAACCCCATTCTCCACACCATGCCCAATCAAATTTAAACTATCCGAAGACAAATATGCTTAACAACTCACATGCATCACAAAAGACAATTTCATTACAAAAATAAGTCAGTGCATTGCCAAACAACGACAACAACACCATCGAAGACGACGGTCACAACCAACCAATCTACAAAAAACATTATGGCCGGCGGATGTTCAGAATAGCATTTATAAGAGTGATAGTATCTTTTGACAGATACCCATTCATTCGTCCCTCCACCCATCCATCCATCTGTCTATCCATCCACCCATCCATCCATCCATCCATTCATCCATTCACCGATCTATCCATCCAGCCATTCATCCATCTATCTTTCCGTCCGTCCATTCGTCTATCTATCCATCCATTCATCCATCTATCCACCAATCAATCCATCCAACCACTCAACCATAAACCCATCCGTCCATCCATATAACCACCCATCCATCAATCCATCTATGCACCCATCCTTTAATCCATCCACCTCCATCCCACCTGTTCATCCATGCACCCACCCATTCATCCAGTCTCCCCACTTATCCATCCATCCATCCAGCCGGCCAGCCATTTAGCCAGCCTGCCATCCAACCGTCCATTCATCCTTCCATCCATCCATTCTTCCATACCCTAACCATACATTTAACACCAAGCACTAACCTGTTCTGCCGCCTGTCAACCTAAATCAGGCCAGGCATATTTAAAATACTGTCAGCAGCGCCTCCATTTCTCATGGTCAGGAAATTGCGATCCCAGCCATGCAAATAATGCGCCGGTCTGAAGTTATGTCGATCATGTCTGGAGATCTTTCGATTCGGTCTGAAGATATTTCGATTCGGTCTGAAGATATTTCGATTCGGTCTGAAGATATTTCGATTCGGTCTGAAGAAATGTCGATCCGGTCTGAAGATATTTCGATCCGGTCTGAAGATATTTCGATCCGGTCTGAAGGCATTTCGATCCGGTCTGAAGATATTTCGATCCGGTCCGAAACTATTTCGATCCAGTCTGAAGATATTTCGATCCGGTCCGAAAATATTTCGATCCAGTCTGAAGATATTTCGATCCGGTCTGGAAATATTTCGATCCGGTCTGAAGATATTTCGATCCGGAGTGAAGATATTTTGTGTCGGTCTGAAGATCTTTCTCACTAATGCTAGGGCTTCCTGGAAAGTGAAGAGACAGAAGAAACTATAGTAGAAATCATAATTACCAGTAACATGTAATGGAAAGTGTACAGTGAACTGAATAAAAAAAAACTAAAAGAGGATGAAAGTCGGCGAAATCTGAGTTCTCTAGAGACAGGCAGAGAGACAAGCAAAAAGGACAACATGACAGACAGACAGGTAGATAGACAGACAAACAGACAGAAAAAATTTAGATAAATAGAAAGACAAACATATAGAAAAATAGATAGATAGATAGATAGCTAGATTGATATACAGATAGATAGATAGATAGATAGATAGATAGATAGATAGATAGATAGATATATAGATAGATAGATAGATAGATAGATAGATAGATAGATAGATAGATAGATAGATAGATATATAGATTGATAGATAGATAGATAGATTGATAGATGGCTGGATATATTGATAGTTGAATGGATAGCCATGCAGGCCGAAGGATGTGCAGAAAGACGGACAGATAGATAGATAGATAGATAGATAGATAGATAGACAGATAGATAGATAGACAAAAATAAAGAAATATTAACCCTCACCGTTTGCCTATGTAGGTTGCCATGGGGCATATAGGCAGAGCTGGAAGTGTCTATCAACAAACAAAAGGCCAGAACAGCCATGAAGGCCAGCAGTGACTCTTTCCCGTGCATAATCTGAGATTAGAGACATCAAATACCAACATAATGGTGGGTCAGTGTGTTGTGAGAGGAAGTTTCCCTGGTTATTGTATAGGAAAAAAAAGACATATTAAGGTAAACAACCGTCCTCTATCATTACATCTCACAATTGCCAGGAATCAGTAATGCAGGTGAGGAAAACAAAGAAAAAAAAACATTCGCTTTCTTCGATAGTTTTTAAGTTCTACAGATAGTTTTGATACAAAGTGTTCAGGAACTTCATCAAAAAAAAAAAAAAAGAGTTGTCATAATATTATGCATTTATGAAAGTGCAGTTCCTTAGGGCCAGCGAAATGTTCTTTATTTCAGCCCCACGAATAAGATAAACCAATGCAATGTAAACTGTGGGCAAAATTATAGAACGTAATAATGTTCTTGCAGCCTTGACTTTTGCCAGAGAGCGCGGCGAGACATACAGCATTTACGGAGACGGAAACACTGCTAGTATTAACACCACCGTGTACCACGTCATCTGATCTTGTAGGGATTTCAGAAAACCCAATTAAATATTGACCCCAATAAATATCTCTTTGCTTGTTGTTTTCCTCTTTCGTTTGCCGAGAGAGGGACGAATCATTTCCACTTTCAAATAGGAAAAAAATCATTTTATTGATCAAATCGGCTGGCTGTGCCGTCGTCCTCGGTGCAAAGTGTAAAATTTAATTTTATATCAAACGATTTGACGATATCAAATGCAATGGTGAATGCAGTATACTCAGAAAACTAACTTGGTTTTATTACATAACGCACTAATTTTTATTTTTTGGGAGACACCTTGACCATGTTAGAAGCTCGTGTTTAATGCAAGTAATGCCATGTAACTTGTTTATTTTTTCCCTTGGCCTCAGGACAGTGGAAAGATAGTCGGGATATGGACAGAGGATATCTTCACACTTAAAGCGTTGCTGAATGGACAAATTGGACTGTTTGTTTGTTGTTATTGTTTTTTCGTCTTTTTACAAAAGCATTTTAGGAGAATTCTGCGTTCTTACTTCTTATGATCTGGGTTTACTATAGAGTCGAATCACATCTGTTCTGCTGATCTTCGTTGTTTGCAAATTTGTGAAACGTCAAATCAGTTATTATAGATATAGATTTATAGCTATTCTTGAAGCAGACCTCACTGGGACGTTTTACCTACACATCTTGTCTAACAGCAGAATTGCGCTGACTGTCTTATCTGGCTTTTCTTTTTCTTTTAATTAAATTTTTTTTTAAATACTAGTATGAAACCCGTTCAAATGAACGGGAGAGAGGACAAAGTTGTGGTAGAGCAGTAAAAGATAAAAGCCAGTAAAAGTAACATGCCACATTTAAACTTAACTTACCCCAAAGTAACAACTGGCCATGGCTGTAGGGTAATATATCCAAGTTTGTGCTACAGCACAGTCTTATACACAACATTCCGAGTTTGTCCTTTGTGTCATAATCAAATGTAATTGGTGTGAGGTTAGTGGTCAAGGGGAAATAACCGAATTAATTATAGAGAGGAGGTGAATAAATATAACATGTGAAGTACGTCAGTTGTAGATAAGGACGGTGTTTTTTGATGACGTCATTTTAAGCAAGAGGGAACTATTGAACAACAGGAAGGCGTAGATAAACAGTAGTATGCTAGTAGATAGAATATCACTGGTGTTATGGTGAATGGGCTATAGATAATCAGATATATACTACTGATATTAAAATGTAAAGATAATGTGCTATCGATGAAGATTAACATCCCGTTTTCAACGTGGGGGTGAGAACTATTTATTTGTCTACGTCACTTAACCGTTAAGGCGTATTGATAATATAGGCAGCCGAGAGAGCAGCTGACCGGGGGACTTCACTCCGTGCATAGCCTTCCCTGTGTGTAGGAGTCAGTTGCATCCTACTTGAGTGGATGATTGTAATATTTACCAATACAACATGACTAGATGTTGATCTTGTCATTTATATTCATAAGCTTGACATGACACCGCTTTGATATATTGTTTCTGGCCTTAGTGCCAGACCAATCGTAAGTAATCGAAGATAGAATCTCTTGATGACATCGACAGTGAATGAAACGTACGACATTTATCCGTTAGGAGAGTCTTGAAGGAACCCACCAGGAGTGAATGCAAAATTAAACTGCCATCTAGACCAGCATCTAGAACTAATGTATGAAATGTATGACTAACTGTGATTGAATTATCTGGGTGAGGCTGGGAAATGCCAGCCCATCCTAGAGCTAGATATATCTAGATATCTAGATCTCTGTACTTAGCTGGGCCGACGTCACTTGTCGTTGACGGGCTCGTTCTCTACTAGAATTGTAGGCAGAATATCCCATATGACATTATGTATTCAGAGACTGTAATTGTCATCCAATAAGTAATCTAGTTTTTAGATATATATACCTAATAGATCTAGTTTAAGCAGATAATTAGTGAGTCCAGAGTTAAATGTTATTAGAGAAAGTATAGAGCTAGACTTAGAAGGAAGTTTTATTAATTATGGATGTGATGCCACAGATGTTTATCCTTATTAATTAATTAGATCTAGTCGAGATTGTTAGTGTCTTTATTATAAATAAATGTGACCCTGCAGGTCTGATGAATTAAACTTTAATCAGATTGTCTTTTAGTATTTGGAATGGTATGAAAGTTAGGTCTTAGATGGAATAAATAATAAATCATAAAACTCTCGATTATAAAAAAATGCAGTCGAACCAACACCCCATAACATCTGGGTCATAACACTTTGGTTGGAACTAAAACTGTGATAGAATTAAAGTTCTTTGCTCTTGAAAGAGCAACATAGAGCTGGCCATGACTGAATACTGGCTCTGGCAAGTAAATCCCTACTTTGTTCAAAGTTTGCCCTTGTGATTTGTTCACTGTCATTGCGAAACATGTTCGCAGAGGAAATTGTCGTCTGCGTAATGTAAAAGTCAGGCCAGAATCAGAAGGCGAGAGGGTTATTCTTGGAATAAACACAAATTGACCCCTATTTCTCCCAGTAAGAAGCCGTCCCTCGATAACTCTGTCTCCAAGCTTTGTGAGAAGAATCCTTGTCCCATTCAGCAGACCCTGTTTTGGAGAGAGGTTCCTGAGGAGCATTGCTGGTGTGCCAATTTTCAGCGCCAGGACATGAGGGGGTAACCCTGACAGATTGAGGCTGTTAAGGAAATCTGTGGGAAAAAATGCTGGATTTTCAGTGTCACATACTGAATCAGCACTTAAGTAAATTTTTTCCTCTGTAGGTAGTTTCTTGAGGACTTTGTTATTCAGTTGATCAACATAGTCATTCGTGGTGGTTAGAATAGCTGCGTCAGTAAGGTCTGCTTCACTTGTCTCTGAAAAGACTGTACTGACTAAAGCCTCTATATCTGCATTTTGTGGAAGGCAGACTTGAGGAGGAAGTTGTATATTTACAGAGTCAGGCAGAGTTGGCTCTAGCCCATTGCCAACCTGGAGCAACCAAGTGTCGAAGCCATCGTTGCTGTTTGTTCGCATATTTTGTGTCAGCTTCATTATCTTGACATACTGCCACAAATACGATGATTTCAAAGTTGCATTGACAATGTCACCCTCAGATCCATGTCGCACCACAGGTAAAACTTGACGAAAGTCTCCACCAAGGACGATAACTTTGCAGCCAAAAAGCTTAGTGTTACCCATGACATCTTGAAACGATCTGTCCACACACTCAAATACCTGCTTGTCTGTCATCGGTGCCTCATCCCAAATCAATAAGCTGCAAGCCCGTATCTGAGCAGCAGCTTCAGAGCCTCTGGATATGCTGCACATGCTTGATGCATTAATTGGAATAGGTATCTTCAATGTTGAGTGTGCTGTTCTGCTGCCATCGAGAAGTTCAGAAGCAATTCCAGATGATGCCATGGGTAATGCGGCCAGTCCTCTGCCCCGTACTTCTGCCAGCAATGTGTTGTATAAGAAAGTCTTTCCAGTGCCGCCTGGCCCATCAATAAAAAACAATGACTGTTGTGGATTTACAGAAAGTACAGCCTCCATCACTTGATTGAATGCTGCAAGTTGATCTGCATTCATAGAAATTATCCAGGCAGCAGCTTTCTGTCTCTCTTCATCTGCATTCCAGTTGTCTTGATTGGTAATGCCAGCAGAATTCGTGGTTGGCTGCGGCAAAGAATAATCCTCTACAGACTTGTTATGAGTATGCAGAATTTCATTAATTTCATGGAGGGCCATGTTTGAGCAACATTGGTCAGGTTGTGCACGTGACTGATGAAACTTTCTGTGTAAATAATCTTCTGTCGAGGCTACTTCAAATTGTTGCCACAACAGTAATGGCTGCACATGGTCACAGAAGACCAAAACCATTGCAAACAACTGTCGCATTTGAGCTGGCATAGCATACTGAGATGCTTCTTGAAGGCAAACCTTCCACTCCTCATCACTCTCGAGTAATCCTCTCATGTAGCAGGCCTCTTTAAAGGAATGTGATAGGTGGCCGTTTCTCACAGTCTTCAAGTCATTGAATGAAATGGCACCTTTAATATTGTGCAGTAACACTCGCAGATAGAAACGCTCTGCTTCCGCTGGAGTTGCACAGTATAATCTGCCAATACATTTTATATCCCTCTGTCTTGGTTTCCAGCAGCAGGCAGTTTTATCCGAAACAAAGTGCTCTGGCATCTCATGGTAGAACAGGTTCCTTGCCGCCTCATGGGCCTTGTTTGCTTCAAACCAAGCCATAAGTGTGGTGGCTTTGGGTGCAGCTAATGCATTCTGAGCTTGTCCCTCTCTATACACAACACTCTGCTGGTCAGGAAGATGAAGGGCAAGCCTTTGAATGGCAGGGTACCTATCCTGCATTTCAAAACTGAAGAGTCTCCAGCATGCCTCACTGGCTGAAACGTAGCTGGCATCCACGTATCTCTGGATTTCATCATCTGAAGTAGTGAAGTGGATCATTACTCTATCATGTCCCTTGTACACATACTTGTATAGGTATTTCACAGCAGTCACACTATTGCATACTTCAACATTGATATGGGCTCTGTACTTTGAGAGGAGGTATGGGTTGTATGGCACTACCCACTTGTTATCCAAAGAAACACCCTGTTTGTCCACTGAGATGTCATTGCAAGGCCGTTTGTACTTTGGGTATGATGAAGTGGTGAATGATGTACTGTCTGCATAGGTCTTTGGAAATTCCTTACTGCATTTTCCGTCAACCATGCAGGGACTGTTTGGAAAGGCAGCACCACATGGCCCGTGCATCATGTGTGTCTTCACCAAATCCTTAAGAACAGGGTCGTTTGTCAGTTCAGCTTTCACTATCCTGTCTATATCCTCTGTTGTTCTTGGTTTGTGATCATTATCCAGTATAAGGAGCATGTGTGTCTGAGGAAGACCCCTTTTCTGAAATTCGATGACTCGAACATAGGCAATAACTGGTCCAAAGATTTTCTTCTTCAGTATGTCGTTCATAAAGCTTTGCATCTTTAATCTGAATATGCGAGCAATCAAATCTGGACGGTTACTGGCCTCCTGTCGACCCCTTAACTCCCTCTTTATTTCAGGCCAGGATGGATTACATGTAAATGTAATAAACAAATCAGGCTTTCCAAAGGCACGTACAATCGACATTGCATCCTGATACAACTGCATCATGTTACGTGGGCTTCCGGCATATGTTGCTGGCAGTATGACTTTTCGGCCAATAGATGTACCATCTGTGTCTCCAGCAGCCACAGCATCAGCAAGGCCCTGATAGAGTTCTGCACGCAAGGTGTTTTGGTTGAACCTCAAAAACCTGAGTCTCTGTTGTTCCATTTTTGCAAACTGATCGACAACATATTGCTGAAAAAGTCGGCCACTGTGATGTAATATGCTAAAGTCTCCCCTTTCCATTAATCGATAGGAATAGAACTCCATTGGGGTGACTTGTCCCTTCCTATTGGCCTGGTGTGAAATTCCAGTCTGCCATCCATCTTCTCCCCTCGGAAAGATTAGAACATAATGCAAACTATCATAGTGAGAGTGATATTCACAGATGCGCATGAGTGACTCACGTTGTGGATGATCAGTAGGATGACGATAGAGAACAATATACCTGGGGCATGCACGTGTGTTGTCATCTCCTGGCAGCAGGACAGCAATTTCTGAAGCTGTTGGTAAATTATACCTTCGTGCATCCTTTGTAGAATCGGCTTTAAGCACCATTCGGACTTCACCTCCTCTGTCAGCTGCGAGACGGATTTGCTCGGCCGCATTCAAAAATTGACGGACAAATGGATTGACTGAGTGCAACATATCTTGAAGTTTCTGCATGATATCTACATGTAAATCCTCATTCCATGCACATCGATTTGCCATCTCATTTTCAGTGTCATGAATATAAATTTGTGCGAATGCAGGTCTGTTATTACCTTCAGGTAGAAGTTGTCCTATCCTATGATGCACAGCTCCTTGAATGCGAAAAGTGTACACTCCAGGTGGTAGAATATCCCCTGTCACACCGAATGATGCAAATGCGAGACTGGCATTGAATGCTCTTATATTAGATCGAAAATGATTTGCCGCAGAAGTTGTTTCTGTGAGTAAGGTCTTTAGTAGATCTGGGGGATCTTGCAGTGGTGGGAGGGAAACCTTACCATTGCCACAACACAGACTCTTAGTTTCCTCAGTAAATAACCTGGCATTGCAGTGACTGCATTCAGTTGACACTGTCGAAAGCACGTGTGCCTCTTCTGGTTTCTTCTCATTTTCAGTGACAGTCACAGCGTTACCTGCAGGGTCTAACAATGCCAGGGGCTGACGAATTTGTAGATCTAGATCTAGATTTTGGTTATCTGGTATTCTTCTCTGACGAACATTTCTGGCTTTTGGCGTATGCCTACCGATAGTACGTTTTTTAGGTGGCATGCTGCATCAGTGCATGGCGAATTTGTAGATCTAGATCTAGATTTTGGTTATCTGGTATTCTTCTTTGACGAACATTTCTGGCTTTTGGCGTATGCCTACCGATAGTACGTTTTTTAGGGGGCATGCTGCATCAGTGCATCCTAGATCTAGCTACTGTGATTATGAATCGAATTCCGGGCCGGAAGTGGAAAAGCGATTAACAAAGAAAGAGGTCATAGGTTAACGGACGTACAATTCGGATCAAACGCTCTCGCAAATTTACTGTTCCATTCTTATCGCATTATTGGAATAACTCACGAATCCCATAAGCTTTTTTATGCTTATGTACATAGGAACACTGGTCAGTATCGTACAATTGTGTGTGCCAAATTTCAGTTCAATACGTCCAGTAGTTTTTGAGTCCACAGGGAACAAAGGGGTTTTCTTACATTTTTTTTGTATAGACAAGAGTTGGGAAGACATCTTTATAAATAAAGAAATCAGATGAAGAAAATTAAACATGGGAACAAAATGACGAAATAAATAAAAGGAGAACATTAATGGTCTTTTTACTTACGCGAACCTGCAAAATTACAGATAATAAGGTGAAAAAGGTTCGGTGCTTTTGGTCAGTGGAAGTCTTGGGTCTGGCTGGTGTTGATGACGATGGTGTTGGTAGCTGGTACTGCTGCTGGTGCCGTCACACGACTAGATATCAGGCAAACTGTGAGACCAGTGTTTTAAAAGAGATTGCAAGATGGGGGTGTGGCCAGAGGAAAGAATGGGAAGGGGCGGGGAAACAAATGACTGACGCAGTCTGGGGGGAGGAGCACAAAGTATGGAAATCTGGTCTGGTCAGAATATCGTCTCTTGCGGAAAAAAAAACCCAGTTCAATGCCAAAAGGGTCTATGATCTTAGCATGCCGAGATAGCAACACAGGGCCACCAGGGTAATAAGGGTATATAATCTTGGCATGCCGAGGTAGCACCACAGGGCCACCAGGGTAATAAGGGTATATAATCTTGGCATGCCGAGATAGCACCACAGGGCCACCAGGGTAATAAAGGTCTATAATCTTGGCATGCCGAGGTAGCACCACAGGGCCACCAGGGTAATAAGGGTCTATAATCTTGGCATGCCGAGGTAGCACCACAGAGTCACGATGGCAGCACGAAAGGACCGTCTGGGTATCACGACAAGGCCAAAAGGCTTCATCCCATCCAGCCTGGGTCTGTTATCAGCTTTTGACTATCCTGAGAATGACCACTACGGTAATGAAGCCCAATTTCTTAATTTAACAGGTAAATTTTTTAAGATGATTTGAGCCAGGACAGTTGTCTTCGAATTCTGGGCAGAGCAGGGACTGCTTATCATTACTATCCATACCACATTCTACGAATACAGTGACAGAATCAGTATCGACTCCGATTCCGGGCCAACTCTGGAGTTTGTTTACATTTTTTGGCTAAAATTTACAGGCTATCCATGTTTTCCTTTATCCACAAAATTTGCTTCTTTCAGCGAATGAACGACGAGGAGAACTGCGTCACGGTACTAAAAAAAAAGATCATATTAGCGTGTCGATGTTCTAAAAGCATACTGCATGGGGTTGGAAGTGTTTGTCGCGAATTTTACGTGTGAATTATGCAAAATGAAAAGAGTACCCAGAGTTTGCAGCATTTTTATCAGGATTACATCACAATAAGGCGAGTTATAGGCAATGGGAATGCTTTTAAAGTTTTTGAGCCCTCCCAAAAAGGGCCTTTGAGGGCAGAACTTTCACCTTGAGCTCCATTATAGTATGATTAGTATTATTATTATTATTATAGTTATTAATATTATTATATGTCATTATTATTATTTCTGCTCTTCATGTTAACGATTTTTGTTCCACATTCCACCAGATCAGGTCTGTATCTGAAATGATTTATGCCTTCCTTAATCATCACTATTTAACGCGGCCGCCACTGCCGATTGTTTTCTTGGGAACCACCCCTATTTTTCACAAGTACCGGAGACTTGGCTGGCCGAGACTGAAGAATGCACATGCTGTAACTAACAAGCTGCCACGATACTCCTCTGTTTCTGAATTTGGGCAAAAAATGTCGAATAGCCCGACATGTCGGAGCTTATGTTCTTTTTTTTTAAACTTTGTTTTACATTCAGAAAGTTTTCAAAGATATTACTTGTATTATTAATATAATTATTGTTTTCACATGGATATCTCCATAGAACCCAACAGTTCTATGCCAAAGTGATTGGGTTAGATTGTTTGACACCTAAGCAAATTAATTTTATAGTTTTTGAACCTACTATTCAGGCTGCTGAGAAAAAAAAAGGTGGCCAAATCACAGCATAGTGAAATAATCCCGTCACTAACCTTTTTTCGAGATCGGTTCACAGAAAGCAACATCAACATGGATGGGGGATGGGGATACGCCTTATTTTTAACTTGAGTAGACTCACCCGCGTAACGCCCACTCGGGGATAGCCGATGGTCAGCCTTCGCCGACGCTTTGCTGCTAACTTCGGATCTCGAGTCAATCGGGACACATTGAACAAGTGTATCATGAATATTTCAGTACACATTAGAATTTTTGTTTTTTGTATCTTGTGTCACGGGTGGAGTGAGCGGGATTCAAGGATTACCGGGGCATGGAAGTGTAGGATTGACTCACGGGATAGTGAGGCTGCTCACCTATATTGACTTATGTTAGTTAACGTTGAAGCGTGCATGTTGTGAGTGAAATTGAGGCGTAGTAGAGGCAAAATCTGAATAGTCAGATCACTGCAAGTTAAGAGGTCCCAGGGGACAGACGTGAGATCAGAGCAGTCGGGAGATTGTTGTGTGTTTTCCAGTGATGACTGGTAGGTTGAACTGTGATTGATAATTATGATGATTGATGTACTAGATTCTCCTATGACCATGATGTAAATAAGTTATATGTGAGGACTGTGAAAGTCATTGATTACTGTGTATAGAGATGTGCAGAATGAGCGATAGATGTAAGTTAGGATCATGGAGTCGTAGCGAGTCTGAGTACGGTGTGACACGGTGGAGGTGTGTTACCGTAAGATGTGTGGTGAGTGAAATGTGGACTATGGTGTGTACGCTTGATAGTTCGTAATGAGTGGTGAAGTGGATAGTAATTGTATGGTGTTATAGAAATGTAATGTTATTCTTGTAGGTGCCGGGGTCGGGCAGAGACCCCACCCGCGGTGAGCGGACTTGTGCCGGAGTTGGGCAGAAGGCTACCCACAGGCCGCCTGAGTGAAGCTGTCGCGCAGGACAGCGGGAGCACATGAGTCGTCGCAGTCTGGCCACAGACAGGGACGTGGTTATTGTCCAGTATTGCTATTCAAACGTTAATGTGCTATTACGATGTTAATGTGCTATTACGATGTTAATGTGCTATTAAGATGTTAATGTGCCATTGAGAATATAATGTGCTAGTGAAATAGTAATGTGCTGTTAAGACCTCGAGGGGAGATTGAGATACGGATATTAGGTTGAGCAGGCGCCAATAAGAGAGGCCAGCAAGTAATATATATAGATGTGAGGCTGAGGCCAGAGCATATTTTAGAAAGTATTATCGGGTTGTGGACCCGTAGAGGAATGAATGTCGGGAGTGCTGACCATTGTATGGTATTTGAATTGAATAATGTAATGCACGTATCTCTTTATCTTTATGTTTAATAAATGTGTGAGTCTGATGGGTTGTTCTGTTAAGTGTTATACGTGTTCATTCGTGATTGTTGTCCTGTTATAATTATTACATCTCCCAGTCTGGGATTTGTGACATCTTGAATACTCTTTTTAATCCCATTTGCGAAATGTCCCTTTGTGCCATTGCAGCCCAGTTACAACTGGAGCAGGCACGTCGTCGCCATAGTGCAGCGTCGGTCGGCGGATTTTTTTATTGGGGGGGGGGGGGATGGGGGATGGAGGGGAGGGGGCGGAACGGTGGGGATAAATTTTGTTTAATTTTGCCCGGGCAGCGCCCTGTCCGGCCTGCTCTTTTTGATTTCCAACTGCTAAGATATCTTTAAAGTGCGTAACATGCACACGGGCCCTCCGAATTTTTTTGGTCCTTGTCCGAGAAGACCAGGTACTCGATCCTACCCCCCAATAGGACCGGAGACACGAAAATATGAGAAAAATCTCAAACTTCGAACATGCCTGCACCGGCCGGTTTTTGAACCCGGTACCCTTGGCACGAGAGGCGAGCACCTTGTCCCTCGTCCACCTTGTCACCGGCCCCTAGATCACCTTTTCCCCTGGATAAAACGTGAACGATCCCTATGATATTTGGATAAAGTATTTGTGATGAGATGCAGTTAGTTTTATTGATAATTAGAAGGCTCATAATAAAGAAGTATATTTCTACATTTTCACGCCGTTTAAAACATGTTAATTTTTTTTTCCCAAGAGATCTGCACTTCTTTGTCCACAAGAAAGCCTATACAACAGGTGACCAACTTTTTCAAGCTCTGCACTCAACTTCTCATGTGTCATGACGACCTTCCCTTCTCCCTCTTCCATTGTCTTGAGGCTCATTATTATTGCTTTCTAATCACGTGTTTCGCAAGAGATTTCACTTCCAGCGTCTTTAATTACCACTTTAAATGAAGATGACAATCAATCACTTAGGCGTTTCCCAAGTTTCCCGTGATGAAATACTTACTGAGAGACGCCATTATGCAGCATTTGCTCCCAGCATTATCTAGGTATTAATTGTTGTGCAGATAACATGGAAACGACAACCAGCATCAAAGCCATAGGTTACCTTTAGATTTTCCCCAGATCAAACGTCTGATATAGACTCTACTGTCCAAACAATTACATGAGTATGACAGATGGTTATTACTAAACGTAAAGGGACGATACCATTTTGTTCGATTTAGCAGGGGTGACTGAGTAAATAAACAGGCGATCAATGGGACCAACCAAACAAACGAACAGGCCGCAGGGTTGCATAAAAAAAAAGAGCAGTACAGTGACATCGCGTGCATCCCACACTGCAGGCTCTAGACCTCTATAAGGACCTTTCAATGGATTTAGGTTAAGAATAAATTTTATTAATCTATACTATATATATTTGTGGACTTGAGATTTTTCGTTGCAAAAGGCTTCTGAACCACTCAACACTCAGACTTCAAATTTTATATGGTGCACCAGAATGAATGTAAGGGTGCACAGTTTTTAAAAGAAGTCTCAAATCGGTGTAGTTTTTTTTATTGTAAATTTATTGTTTCGCCATTGTTTAGATCTATTTCGAGTCATGGTTCGCCATTTTAAGGTTTCGTTATCACTTCCTGCGATGTGTTCACTATCAAACACACTAACCCGTGCGCAAATTACGCTATTGTACGGGATGCGCAGGGTGTCAACTCACAAAGGCAGAGCAGTAAGACTTATTTAAAAACAAACAAACAAAAATAAAATAAACAAATAGGAACAGGCCAGATGAAGCGGGTCCATAATAACCACCCAGAATTGAAACCAATCTTCAAACCGATTTATCCCGGGCAGGGCCGGGGACCTCAGCTAGTTTTGTTATAATGCTGGTAATATGCTTGTAATAAATTTGTGTCAAAATTGGTTAGAAAACATGGCAAGGTAACCTTACGATAGGTAGGAAGAGTCTTCTTATCTCATCTAAGTTGGAATACGTCTTAAAATTGTCTGAATCTATTTTTAGAATTTCTGTTCCTGTAATATTCCTATGTGGAATATACTCGTCTGGCAACTTAGTGGCAAATCTGGCATTAAACTTGTCTCGATTAGAGCATTCTATGAAACCTGCTGCTTCTATTTTTACAAGGGGACAGCCGACCACACACTGCGCTTAAACAATCAGGTCAAGGCCTACCCATTGAGGGTTTGAATCGGAAGGATGGTTTAACAAAACATGCTCTTGGGTCGTGTGTAAAACTGTCTGATGGCGAAAAGATCATGAAGATATGAAAGCGGTGACTTTCAATAGATTTCCGCAGCCTAAAACACAACGAGAAAGATGTATAGAGTGGATAAGGCAATGTAATCGCCCGCATCGCCAGCTTCATATCACCAACATTGGTTACTACCATTTGTGAACTCAAAGGTGCGTATTTGCCTAGAGCGTGCGTTTTTGTTTTTTTTAAACAAAGCGACAGCAAGCTTCGTGTTGCTTATGCATAGTTTACAATATTTTTTAACTTATCTGACAAGGATTAGATCTAGAGCTTTCGATTATCTAGTACTATGTGTTTGATCTGAGTCTGAGAAGAAGCATGCTGTCAAGATAGTTTATTTCAAAGACACTGCTACCCTCTGAAGCTGGATAAATATATTAAACCTATACTTAACACCAAGGTATACTTTATATCAACGTGTAAATAACAAAGCGAAAAAAGGAAAAGCACTGAAGTGTGCAGGAAGAGAACATTTTTGTACATACATGTTTAATTTGTTATCCAGGTTCCACTGTAGTGAAACCCCAACACCACATCAAGATACTCAGGGTGTTATTTATGTTTTTTTTTTTTTTTTTCAGTGTTTTTATTAAAAAAACAAAACAATGGGCCTAATCTAAGATTTTGTGAACAAGAGTATGCTGAATCGGCATTGTGTTAGTTAAATCATACTGGTGTGAGCAGAGTTTTGCTGTATCTTGATTATAACCATTCTAAACTGTAAAAAGGACATATCACATTTAATCCAAACTCAGGAAAAGTAAGTATTAAGGGCGTAAAGTAATTTTTATTCACATCAGAATTCTCACAAAAATATTGATACTGGATTATTACAAAGTAAATACATTTTAAGAAAACAAACAAACGATCCATGTTTTAATTGGCCTGTGGTTGGGTCCTTTGGATTTGTGCGGGGTTTAACCTTCCCCAAGAATGCTGCATAAGGCCCTTCCTCTTCGGATTCCCACCTGCAGCCCTGCAGGTCTAGCACAAAACCATCTTTGCACGTTGTGTAGCCCTTTAGGTGTCCGTGGTTGCGTGAAGCAGGATAATTGTACTCAGATATTGCAGTAAGTCCAACATTGTCATCACATTCACTTGAGACAGATCCGCTGTGGGTTACTCGTGTTATTAATATCATTATTATTTTCAATATTTTTATATTCTCCATCTTAAGTGGGTGAGATTGAGAGAATGGAGGAGGATATACCTTTGGTCACAACTCTTAATTGTTGCCTCATACATCTGACATTTCACATCATATTTGATATTACCTGTGCTGTGAAGTATTTGTCCTTATGATACATGGTGCGGCTATCTAGTGTTGTTGCGATAGAGAGAAGACAAAATCACATTGCCGCTCGTAGAGCTGAGATTCTTTGCTTCAGAGAATTTTCATGAGAATATCCAACTTCTAGTCCTTTGTTTCTAACTTTGGCTGAACGTTTGCACTGAGTTTTGAATGCATCAGTCATAACTGCTGTGTTAGTATATGTCCTTCTCAGGCTAATGAAAGCTGATTATAGGCCCAGGCTGAAGGGAAATGCGGGCCTCCCAATTTCACATTGGCATATTGTTTATTTTGTAATTAATGCTAAATACATTAATTTATATATTTTACTTATATTTTACAACTTTTCTTGAAAATATTCATATTTTCTGCTGGAAGATCCCCCTTGCCATTTTTTGGAAATATTTTTTTTTCCCACGCCCTGGCTTGATTTGTTTGTTTTACGAGGACCGCTACCGTAGCATTTACAACTCGTTTTTTCTTGTTGGTGGGGATCTTTTTTGTTTCTGTATCTTCCGTTTTTTCTTCTTTCTTGCCTTTTTCTGCAACGTCTTCTTTTTCGTGCACTTTTTCTCAGCCCTCAAAAGGGATATGTGGGGTGGCGCCCCAAGAGACAATGGCAGGAAGAGGAAAGGAATATGAGGGAATAAGGGGATTGGTTGGGGAAAGGGGATATGGGTTGATTTTTGTTCATACTTTGTTTTTACCATAGCTACCACTCCCATTCCCCACTTGGCTGTACCAAGAGGAGTACACCGTCTCTAAGTCACGCCAGCTAACCCACCGGCTTCACCCCATCTCTCCTCGCTGTTTTGGCCCGAGCGTTCGATGTGGTTCATTTGCACCCACAAGCTCTCCAGTGTTTAAATTTCATATTTTAAGCTTTGTTGTTTTGATCTATTTCGAGCAAGTTGGAGTATGTCATAAAAAGAATGTTTCTCACGAATGAGTTACTATGGTCCACGTAAAATACCTCTGAAAATCAGGGCGTACTCATCTATATTCGCCACACCTTTATACAAAACGACAAAGGGGTGGAGTAGTGGTGATGGTGAGGCTTTCATATTATAATATATAAATGTATAATGAGATCAGCAACATAAATATTAGTCTCACCTGTACAAGTCACACACTAGATAAAGAATTCGACAATCTCGACCTTTGTTCTTGTTTATTCTCTCCATTTTCTGAAACATTGGAGATCTTTTAGTATGTAGAAGAGACAACAAATGCACACGTTGACATTTGGTTTAAAATGCGGCTTGGCACTTATGAAGTTTTTTTCGCAGTTCCGAGTTATTCTAAATTCTAATTATAATACCAAGCCGCGAACATTTGACGTCGAGTTTCTCAGTTGAGCTAAACAATTGGAGTTGGAATAAACACGAATAAGGTCACGATATGTCAGATTAACCGTTGGTTTTCTTCTTTTTTTTTTGTCCTGCATGTTTTTACCTGTCCACGTATCTTTGGGATTTGTTTGTGTGTGTGTGTGGGGGGGGGGGGGCATTCGCTTTTTCATGATGGTATTCTTTTTTTCTTTCATGTATTTCGAGAAAATAATTTATTTCTGTTTTATTCAGTAATTTGAGTTGAGATTTCTCCCAAAGTAAAGCAACCGACAAAGTCGAAATTTTTAAACACTGTTGTGTTGTTAACAAAAATCCTTAAGTTCACACAACAATTAGACTATCAATAACACAAAACAATCAATCATTTACGACTTATTTATAATCATGTAAAGATGAACAGATACCGTTTTACTGAGTGTTTTGTTCCTAAAACTTCAAAGCGTGGTCTCAAATTCAGCTTTTTGTTCTTCAATCATATTTTTTTTTTTTTTTTTAATTATGTACAAATCCAGAATTACTGCTCTTGTCCACATCATCCGCTCGGCTATGTTTACGGACAATGAGGTAAAACATGTCTACAGCATCTGTTCTGCTCCTCTCCTCACTGTCATAAAGGCAGAGGGAGTTTTTCATATGTCATTTTCTGTAAAAATAGCGGAGAGGATACTGTAGACAAGACCAGTTATAGTGCGTTCAACAATGTACAGTTTTACAATTTCTTTAATATCTAAGGCTTGCCGTGTTGAATCCTGGCCAAATAATCGTTTGGTCTCCTGTTTCAATTTGCCTGAACTGGGAACTGTTTATCCACTTGTCACCTGTCACCTGTCGGCTTCATCGTCGTCGATGTTAGCTGCTACAGTGGATGTCACGACAAAATCTCCTCCACCCAATCCTGTCCTTAGCTTTCCTAGTTAGTTCACTTATTTCCAGCTGGCTGACTTTCTTGATGTTATCGTGATATGTAATAGGTGGTCTTCCTTGTTTTCTCTTTGTTTCTGTCTTTCCTTGAAGGATTGATATCATAAGGGCCGTGCTTTTGTTTCGGGCCGCGTGGCCGATGTATGCAAGTCTTCTTTTATTTATTTCAGGTGTTATTCTTCTGGTGGTGCCAAGCTGTTCTAAGATGCTTGTATTTGTTCTCCTTTCTGTCCAACTTATTCTGAGTAGCCTTCTGTAAAGCCACATTTCAGCTGCCTCCAATCTTGTTATGTCTGCCTTTTTGAGTGTCCAGGCTTCACAACCATATAGTAGAGAGTGAAAAAAAAAAAGGCTGTCATCATGAACGTATACATGAAACACGAGTTGCAGACAATAAAGTGGCCTCATGCTGGACCAGGATTAACAAAAGTTCTCAAAGACCACGAGAAATCTGCGGGATCGAGGCACAGCTGGAACGAGCTAAAAGATAGCAGGGAAAATAAAAATTATTACACCTTCATGAATGTGGTCATCAACCTACTATACGTTTTTTTTCTTGTTAAGTTGTTTGTTTTTTTCTTTTTGCCAGAAGAAGATTCTAGATGATCGGCATATTGTAATCCTTTTCTCTTTAGTTTTCAAGCCTTTGGTAATTCTCTGTCGCGTTTCTGTGAATTGTTTCTTTGACATGGCTTCGAAACATACATTATTATTATTATTATTATTATTATTATTATTATTATTATTTGCCATTTGATAATCTAGTACCGTCGTAGTATGCCACTTTTGAGATTCCAGAATTTTTTTTTCACTTCACAATGACAACCAAGTTAAAAAGCATGCTTGTCAATCAAACTCTCGACTATTTTTTTTTTTAACACTAATACTAGAGAACCCGCGACAAAGGGCAAACATTCTACCCACCCTTCATCTCTTGGTCTTGTATTTGTTGGTGACGTTTTCTTCCTCTGCTAGCATTTCTCTCCCCAATCTCTTCTCATCTAATTTTTGTTCAAACCGAACGCATGTCCAATATACATACGCATATCGAAGGGAGCCCCCCCCCCCCAAAAAAAGCTCACTGCACTTTACCGTCATAATCAACTTTTTAAAGGACTGCTTGAAACTTTAAAGAACTCAATAGTTCTATGCAAAAGCGACAGGGATAGATTATTTGACAGATGAGAAAATTAATTTTATAACTTTTTGAACTATCATGCAGGCTGCAGCGTTGAGAAGACAAAAGTTGCCAAATTACAGCATCGTGGAATACTCAAGTCAGTAAAGTTTCTTCAAGGCAGGTACACAGAAATGCAAGCATAGTGGAATAGTCAAGTCAGTAAAGTTTCTTCAAGGCAGGTACACAGAAATGCAAGCATAGTGGAATAGTCAAGTCAGTAAAGTTTCTTCAAGGCAGGTACACAGAAATGCAAGCATAGTGGAATAGTCAAGTCAGTAAAGTTTCTTCAAGGCAGGTACACAGAAATGCAAGCATAGTGGAATAGTCAAGTCAGTAAAGTTTCTTCAAGGCAGGTACACAGAAATGCAAGCATAGTGGAATAGTCAAGTCAGTAAAGTTTCTTCAAGGCAGGTACACAGAAATGCAAGCATAGTGGAATAGTCAAGTCAGTAAAGTTTCTTCAAGGCAGGTACACAGAAATGCAAGCATAGTGGAATAGTCAAGTCAGTAAAGTTTCTTCAAGGCAGGTACACAGAAATGCAAGCATAGTGGAATAGTCAAGTCAGTAAAGTTTCTTCAAGGCAGGTACACAGAAATGCAAGCATAGTGGAATAGTCAAGTCAGTAAAGTTTCTTCAAGGCAGGTACACAGAAATGCAAGCATAGTGGAATAGTCAAGTCAGTAAAGTTTCTTCAAGGCAGGTACACAGAAATGCAAGCATAGTGGAATAGTCAAGTCATTAAAGTTTCTTCAAGGCAGGTACACAGAAATGCAAGCATAGTGGAATAGTCAAGTCAGTAAAGTTTCTTCAAGGCAGGTACACAGAAATGCAAGCATAGTGGAATAGTCAAGTCAGTAAAGTTTCTTCAAGGCAGGTACACAGAAATGCAAGCATGGTGGAATAGTCAAGTCAGTAAAGTTTCTTCAAGGCAGGTACACAGAAATGCAAGCATGGTGGAATAGTCAAGTCAGTAAAGTTTCTTCAAGGCAGGTACACAGAAATGCAAGCATGGTGGAATAGTCAAGTCAGTAAAGTTTCTTCAAGGCAGGTACACAGAAATGCAAGCATAGTGGAATAGTCAAGTCTGTAAAGTTTCTTCAAGGCAGGTACACAGAAATGCAAGCATGGTGGAATAGTCAAGTCAGTAAAGTTTCTTCAAGGCAGGTACACAGAAATGCAAGCATGGTGGAATAGTCAAGTCAGTAAAGTTTCTTCAAGGCAGGTACACAGAAAGGCAAGCATAGTGGAATAGTCAAGTCAGTAAAGTTTCTTCAAGGCAGGTACACAGAAATGCAAGCATGGTGGAATAGTCAAGTCAGTAAAGTTTCTTCAAGGCAGTTACACAGAAATGCAAGCATGGTGGAATAGTCAAGTCAGTAAAGTTTCTTCAAGGCAGGTACACAGAAATGCAAGCATGGTGGAATAATCAAGTCAGTAAAGTTTCTTCAAGGCAGGTACACAGAAATGCAAGCATGGTGGAATAGTCAAGTCAGTAAAGTTTCTTCAAGGCAGGTACACAGAAATGCAAGCATGGTGGAATAGTAAAGTCAGTAAAGTTTCTTCAAGGCAGGTACACAGAAATGCAAGCATGGTGGAATAGTCAAGTCAGTAAAGTTTCTTCAAGGCAGGTACACAGAAATGCAAGCATGGTGGAATAGTCAAGTCAGTAAAGTTTCTTCAAGGCAGGTACACAGAAATGCAAGCATGGTGGAATAGTCAAGTCAGTAAAGTTTCTTCAAGGCAGGTACACAGAAATGCAAGCATGGTGGAATAGTCAAGTCAGTAAAGTTTCTTCAAGGCAGGTACACAGAAATGCAAGCATGATGGAATAGTCAAGTCAGTAAAGTTTCTTCAAGGCAGGTACACAGAAATGCAAGCATGGTGGAATAGTCAAGTCAGTAAAGTTTCTTCAAGGCAGGTACACAGAAATGCAAGCATGGTGGAATAGTCAAGTCAGTAAAGTTTCTTCAAGGCAGGTACACAGAAATGCAAGCATAGTGGAATAGTCAAGTCAGTAAAGTTTCTTCAAGGCAGGTACACAGAAATGCAAGCATGGTGGAATAGTCAAGTCAGTAAAGTTTCTTCAAGGCAGGTACACAGAAATGCAAGCATGGGGGAATAGTCAAGTCAGTAAAGTTTCTTCAAGGCAGGTACACAGAAATGCAAGCATAGTGGAATAGTCAAGTCAGTAAAGTTTCTTCAAGGCAGGTACACAGAAATGCAAGCATAGTGGAATAGTCAAGTCAGTAAAGTTTCTTCAAGGCAGGTACACAGAAATGCAAGCATGGTGGAATAGTCAAGTCAGTAAAGTTTCTTCAAGGCAGGTACACAGAAATGCAAGCATGGTGGAATAGTCAAGTCAGTAAAGTTTCTTCAAGGCACATACACAGAAATGCAAGCATGGTGGAATAGTCAAGTCAGTAAAGTTTCTTCAAGGCAGGTACACAGAAATGCAAGCATGGTGGAATAGTCAAGTCAGTAAAGTTTCTTCAAGGCAGGTATACAGAAATGCAAGCATGGTGGAATAGTCAAGTCAGTAAAGTTTCTTCAAGGCAGGTACACAGAAATGCAAGCATAGTGGAATAGTCAAGTCAGTAAAGTTTCTTCAAGGCAGGTACACAGAAATGCAAGCATAGTGGAATAGTCAAGTCAGTAAAGTTTCTTCAAGGCAGGTACACAGAAATGCAAGCATGGTGGAATAGTCAAGTCAGTAAAGTTTCTTCAAGGCAGGTACACAGAAATGCAAGCATGGTGGAATAGTCAAGTCAGTAAAGTTTCTTCAAGGCAGGTACACAGAAATGCAAGCATGGTGGAATAGTCAAGTCAGTAAAGTTTCTTCAAGGCAGGTACACAGAAATGCAAGCATGGTGGAATAGTCAAGTCAGTAAAGTTTCTTCAAGGCAGGTACACAGAAATGCAAGCATAGTGGAATAGTCAAGTCAGTAAAGTTTCTTCAAGCCAGTTACACAGAAATGCAAGCATGGTGGAATAGTCAAGTCAGTAAAGTTTCTTCAAGGCAGGTACACAGAAATGCAAGCATGGTGGAATAGTCAAGTCAGTAAAGTTTCTTCAAGGCAGGTACACAGAAATGCAAGCATGGTGGAATAGTCAAGTCAGTAAAGTTTCTTCAAGGCACATACACAGAAATGCAAGCATGGTGGAATAGTCAAGTCAGTAAAGTTTCTTCAAGGCAGGTACACAGAAATGCAAGCATGGTGGAATAGTCAAGTCAGTAAAGTTTCTTCAAGGCAGGTACACAGAAATGCAAGCATGGTGGAATAGTCAAGTCAGTAAAGTTTCTTCAAGGCAGGTACACAGAAATGCAAGCATGGTGGAATAGTCAAGTCAGTAAAGTTTCTCCAAGGCAGGTACACAGAAATGCAAGCATGGTGGAATAGTCAAGTCAGTAAAGTTTCTTCAAGGCAGGTACACAGAAATGCAAGCATGGTGGAATAGTCAAGTCAGTAAAGTTTCTTCAAGGCAGGTACACAGAAATGCAAGCATGGTGGAATAGTCAAGTCAGTAAAGTTTCTTCAAGGCAGGTACACAGAAATGCAAGCATGGTGGAATAGTCAAGTCAGTAAAGTTTCTTCAAGGCAGGTACACAGAAATGCAAGCATGGTGGAATAGTCAAGTCAGTAAAGTTTCTTCAAGGCAGGTACACAGAAATGCAAGCATAGTGGAATAGTCAAGTCAGTAAAGTTTCTTCAAGGCAGGTACACAGAAATGCAAGCATGGTGGAATAGTCAAGTCAGTAAAGTTTCTTCAAGGCAGGTACACAGAAATGCAAGCATGGTGGAATAGTCAAGTCAGTAAAGTTTCTTCAAGGCAGGTACACAGAAATGCAAGCATAGTGGAATAGTCAAGTCAGTAAAGTTTCTTCAAGGCAGGTACACAGAAATGCAAGCATAGTGGAATAGTCAAGTCAGTAAAGTTTCTTCAAGTCAGTTACACAGAAATGCAAGCATGGTGGAATAGTCAAGTCAGTAAAGTTTCTTCAAGGCAGGTACACAGAAATGCAAGCATGGTGGAATAGTCAAGTCAGTAAAGTTTCTTCAAGGCAGGTACACAGAAATGCAAGCATGGTGGAATAGTCAAGTCAGTAAAGTTTCTTCAAGGCAGGTACACAGAAATGCAAGCATGGTGGAATAGTCAAGTCAGTAAAGTTTCTTCAAGGCAGGTACACAGAAATGCAAGCATGGTGGAATAGTCAAGTCAGTAAAGTTTCTTCAAGGCAGGTACACAGAAATGCAAGCATGGTGGAATAGTCAAGTCAGTAAAGTTTCTTCAAGGCAGGTACACAGAAATGCAAGCATAGTGGAATAGTCAAGTCAGTAAAGTTTCTTCAAGGCAGGTACACAGAAATGCAAGCATGGTGGAATAGTCAAGTCAGTAAAGTTTCTTCAAGGCAGGTACACAGAAATGCAAGCATGGTGGAATAGTCAAGTCAGTAAAGTTTCTTCAAGGCAGGTACACAGAAATGCAAGCATAGTGGAATAGTCAAGTCAGTAAAGTTTCTTCAAGGCAGGTACACAGAAGTGCAAGCATAGTGGAATAGTCAAGTCAGTAAAGTTTCTTCAAGGCAGTTACACAGAAATGCAAGCATGGTGGAATAGTCAAGTCAGTAAAGTTTCTTCAAGGCAGGTACACAGAAATGCAAGCATGGTGGAATAGTCAAGTCAGTAAAGTTTCTTCAAGGCAGGTACACAGAAATGCAAGCATGGTGGAATAGTCAAGTCAGTAAAGTTTCTTCAAGGCAGGTACACAGAAATGCAAGCATAGTGGAATAGTCAAGTCAGTAAAGTTTCTTCAAGGCAGGTACACAGAAATGCAAGCATGGTGGAATAGTCAAGTCAGTAAAGTTTCTTCAAGGCAGGTACACAGAAATGCAAGCATAGTGGAATAGTCAAGTCAGTAAAGTTTCTTCAAGGCAGGTACACAGAAGTGCAAGCATAGTGGAATAGTCAAGTCAGTAAAGTTTCTTCAAGGCAGTTACACAGAAATGCAAGCATGGTGGAATAGTCAAGTCAGTAAAGTTTCTTCAAGGCAGGTACACAGAAATGCAAGCATGGTGGAATAGTCAAGTCAGTAAAGTTTCTTCAAGGCAGGTACACAGAAATGCAAGCATGGTGGAATAGTCAAGTCAGTAAAGTTTCTTCAAGGCAGGTACACAGAAATGCAAGCATGGTGGAATAGTCAAGTCAGTAAAGTTTCTTCAAGGCAGGTACACAGAAATGCAAGCATGGTGGAATAGTCAAGTCAGTAAAGTTTCTTCAAGGCAGGTACACAGAAATGCAAGCATGGTGGAATAGTCAAGTCAGTAAAGTTTCTTCAAGGCAGGTACACAGAAATGCAAGCATGGTGGAATAGTCAAGTCAGTAAAGTTTCTTCAAGGCAGGTACACAGATATGCAAGCATAGTGGAATAGTCAAGTCAGTAAAGTTTCTTCAAGGCAGGTACACAGAAATGCAAGCATGGTGGAATAGTCAAGTCAGTAAAGTTTCTTCAAGGCAGGTACACAGAAATGCAAGCATAGTGGAATAGTCAAGTCAGTAAAGTTTCTTCAAGGCAGGTACACAGAAATGCAAGCATGGTGGAATAGTCAAGTCAGTAAAGTTTCTTCAAGGCAGGTACACAGAAATGCAAGCATAGTGGAATAGTCAAGTCAGTAAAGTTTCTTCAAGGCAGGTACACAGAAATGCAAGCATAGTGGAATAGTCAAGTCAGTAAAGTTTCTTCAAGGCAGTTACACAGAAATGCAAGCATGGTGGAATAGTCAAGTCAGTAAAGTTTCTTCAAGGCAAGTACACAGAAATGCAAGCATGGTGGAATAGTCAAGTCAGTAAAGTTTCTTCAAGGCAGGTACACAGAAATGCAAGCATGGTGGAATAGTCAAGTCAGTAAAGTTTCTTCAAGGCAGGTACACAGAAATGCAAGCATGGTGGAATAGTCAAGTCAGTAAAGTTTCTTCAAGGCAGGTACACAGAAATGCAAGCATGGTGGAATAGTCAAGTCAGTAAAGTTTCTTCAAGGCAGGTATACAGAAATGCAAGCATGGTGGAATAGTCAAGTCAGTAAAGTTTCTTCAAGGCAGGTACACAGAAATGCAAGCATAGTGGAATAGTCAAGTCAGTAAAGTTTCTTCAAGGCAGGTACACAGAAATGCAAGCATAGTGGAATAGTCAAGTCAGTAAAGTTTCTTCAAGGCAGGTACACAGAAATGCAAGCATGGTGGAATAGTCAAGTCAGTAAAGTTTCTTCAAGGCAGGTACACAGAAATGCAAGCATGGTGGAATAGTCAAGTCAGTAAAGTTTCTTCAAGGCAGGTACACAGAAATGCAAGCATGGTGGAATAGTCAAGTCAGTAAAGTTTCTTCAAGGCAGGTACACAGAAATGCAAGCATGGTGGAATAGTCAAGTCAGTAAAGTTTCTTCAAGGCAGGTACACAGAAATGCAAGCATAGTGGAATAGTCAAGTCAGTAAAGTTTCTTCAAGCCAGTTACACAGAAATGCAAGCATGGTGGAATAGTCAAGTCAGTAAAGTTTCTTCAAGGCAGGTACACAGAAATGCAAGCATGGTGGAATAGTCAAGTCAGTAAAGTTTCTTCAAGGCAGGTACACAGAAATGCAAGCATGGTGGAATAGTCAAGTCAGTAAAGTTTCTTCAAGGCACATACACAGAAATGCAAGCATGGTGGAATAGTCAAGTCAGTAAAGTTTCTTCAAGGCAGGTACACAGAAATGCAAGCATGGTGGAATAGTCAAGTCAGTAAAGTTTCTTCAAGGCAGGTACACAGAAATGCAAGCATGGTGGAATAGTCAAGTCAGTAAAGTTTCTTCAAGGCAGGTACACAGAAATGCAAGCATGGTGGAATAGTCAAGTCAGTAAAGTTTCTCCAAGGCAGGTACACAGAAATGCAAGCATGGTGGAATAGTCAAGTCAGTAAAGTTTCTTCAAGGCAGGTACACAGAAATGCAAGCATGGTGGAATAGTCAAGTCAGTAAAGTTTCTTCAAGGCAGGTACACAGAAATGCAAGCATGGTGGAATAGTCAAGTCAGTAAAGTTTCTTCAAGGCAGGTACACAGAAATGCAAGCATGGTGGAATAGTCAAGTCAGTAAAGTTTCTTCAAGGCAGGTACACAGAAATGCAAGCATGGTGGAATAGTCAAGTCAGTAAAGTTTCTTCAAGGCAGGTACACAGAAATGCAAGCATAGTGGAATAGTCAAGTCAGTAAAGTTTCTTCAAGGCAGGTACACAGAAATGCAAGCATGGTGGAATAGTCAAGTCAGTAAAGTTTCTTCAAGGCAGGTACACAGAAATGCAAGCATGGTGGAATAGTCAAGTCAGTAAAGTTTCTTCAAGGCAGGTACACAGAAATGCAAGCATAGTGGAATAGTCAAGTCAGTAAAGTTTCTTCAAGGCAGGTACACAGAAATGCAAGCATAGTGGAATAGTCAAGTCAGTAAAGTTTCTTCAAGTCAGTTACACAGAAATGCAAGCATGGTGGAATAGTCAAGTCAGTAAAGTTTCTTCAAGGCAGGTACACAGAAATGCAAGCATGGTGGAATAGTCAAGTCAGTAAAGTTTCTTCAAGGCAGGTACACAGAAATGCAAGCATGGTGGAATAGTCAAGTCAGTAAAGTTTCTTCAAGGCAGGTACACAGAAATGCAAGCATGGTGGAATAGTCAAGTCAGTAAAGTTTCTTCAAGGCAGGTACACAGAAATGCAAGCATGGTGGAATAGTCAAGTCAGTAAAGTTTCTTCAAGGCAGGTACACAGAAATGCAAGCATGGTGGAATAGTCAAGTCAGTAAAGTTTCTTCAAGGCAGGTACACAGAAATGCAAGCATAGTGGAATAGTCAAGTCAGTAAAGTTTCTTCAAGGCAGGTACACAGAAATGCAAGCATGGTGGAATAGTCAAGTCAGTAAAGTTTCTTCAAGGCAGGTACACAGAAATGCAAGCATGGTGGAATAGTCAAGTCAGTAAAGTTTCTTCAAGGCAGGTACACAGAAATGCAAGCATAGTGGAATAGTCAAGTCAGTAAAGTTTCTTCAAGGCAGGTACACAGAAGTGCAAGCATAGTGGAATAGTCAAGTCAGTAAAGTTTCTTCAAGGCAGTTACACAGAAATGCAAGCATGGTGGAATAGTCAAGTCAGTAAAGTTTCTTCAAGGCAGGTACACAGAAATGCAAGCATGGTGGAATAGTCAAGTCAGTAAAGTTTCTTCAAGGCAGGTACACAGAAATGCAAGCATGGTGGAATAGTCAAGTCAGTAAAGTTTCTTCAAGGCAGGTACACAGAAATGCAAGCATAGTGGAATAGTCAAGTCAGTAAAGTTTCTTCAAGGCAGGTACACAGAAATGCAAGCATGGTGGAATAGTCAAGTCAGTAAAGTTTCTTCAAGGCAGGTACACAGAAATGCAAGCATAGTGGAATAGTCAAGTCAGTAAAGTTTCTTCAAGGCAGGTACACAGAAGTGCAAGCATAGTGGAATAGTCAAGTCAGTAAAGTTTCTTCAAGGCAGTTACACAGAAATGCAAGCATG
The DNA here is from genome assembly GCA_963931925.1 of Onchidella celtica. Lineage (NCBI taxonomy): Eukaryota > Metazoa > Mollusca > Gastropoda > Systellommatophora > Onchidiidae > Onchidella > Onchidella celtica. The sequence goes on along the minus strand of OZ007581.1, from coordinate 43,750,174 downwards.
GTGGAATAGTCAAGTCAGTAAAGTTTCTTCAAGGCAGGTACACAGAAATGCAAGCATGGTGGAATAGTCAAGTCAGTAAAGTTTCTTCAAGGCAGGTACACAGAAATGCAAGCATGGTGGAATAGTCAAGTCAGTAAAGTTTCTTCAAGGCAGGTACACAGAAATGCAAGCATGGTGGAATAGTCAAGTCAGTAAAGTTTCTTCAAGGCAGGTACACAGAAATGCAAGCATGGTGGAATAGTCAAGTCAGTAAAGTTTCTTCAAGGCAGGTACACAGAAATGCAAGCATGGTGGAATAGTCAAGTCAGTAAAGTTTCTTCAAGGCAGGTACACAGAAATGCAAGCATGGTGGAATAGTCAAGTCAGTAAAGTTTCTTCAAGGCAGGTACACAGATATGCAAGCATAGTGGAATAGTCAAGTCAGTAAAGTTTCTTCAAGGCAGGTACACAGAAATGCAAGCATGGTGGAATAGTCAAGTCAGTAAAGTTTCTTCAAGGCAGGTACACAGAAATGCAAGCATAGTGGAATAGTCAAGTCAGTAAAGTTTCTTCAAGGCAGGTACACAGAAATGCAAGCATGGTGGAATAGTCAAGTCAGTAAAGTTTCTTCAAGGCAGGTACACAGAAATGCAAGCATAGTGGAATAGTCAAGTCAGTAAAGTTTCTTCAAGGCAGGTACACAGAAATGCAAGCATAGTGGAATAGTCAAGTCAGTAAAGTTTCTTCAAGGCAGTTACACAGAAATGCAAGCATGGTGGAATAGTCAAGTCAGTAAAGTTTCTTCAAGGCAAGTACACAGAAATGCAAGCATGGTGGAATAGTCAAGTCAGTAAAGTTTCTTCAAGGCAGGTACACAGAAATGCAAGCATGGTGGAATAGTCAAGTCAGTAAAGTTTCTTCAAGGCAGGTACACAGAAATGCAAGCATGGTGGAATAGTCAAGTCAGTAAAGTTTCTTCAAGGCAGGTACACAGAAATGCAAGCATGGTGGAATAGTCAAGTCAGTAAAGTTTCTTCAAGGCAGGTACACAGAAATGCAAGCATGGTGGAATAGTCAAGTCAGTAAAGTTTCTTCAAGGCAGGTACACAGAAATGCAAGCATGGTGGAATAGTCAAGTCAGTAAAGTTTCTTCAAGGCAGGTACACAGAAATGCAAGCATAGTGGAATAGTCAAGTCAGTAAAGTTTCTTCAAGGCAGGTACACAGAAGTGCAAGCATAGTGGAATAGTCAAGTCAGTAAAGTTTCTTCAAGGCAGTTACACAGAAATGCAAGCATGGTGGAATAGTCAAGTCAGTAAAGTTTCTTCAAGGCAGGTACACAGAAATGCAAGCATGGTGGAATAGTCAAGTCAGTAAAGTTTCTTCAAGGCAGGTACACAGAAATGCAAGCATGGTGGAATAGTCAAGTCAGTAAAGTTTCTTCAAGGCAGGTACACAGAAATGCAAGCATGGTGGAATAGTCAAGTCAGTAAAGTTTCTTCAAGGCAGGTACACAGAAATGCAAGCATGGTGGAATAGTCAAGTCAGTAAAGTTTCTTCAAGGCAGGTACACAGAAATGCAAGCATGGTGGAATAGTCAAGTCAGTAAAGTTTCTTCAAGGCAGGTACACAGAAATGCAAGCATGGTGGAATAGTCAAGTCAGTAAAGTTTCTTCAAGGCAGGTACACAGATATGCAAGCATAGTGGAATAGTCAAGTCAGTAAAGTTTCTTCAAGGCAGGTACACAGAAATGCAAGCATGGTGGAATAGTCAAGTCAGTAAAGTTTCTTCAAGGCAGGTACACAGAAATGCAAGCATGGTGGAATAGTCAAGTCAGTAAAGTTTCTTCAAGGCAGGTACACAGAAATGCAAGCATGGTGGAATAGTCAAGTCAGTAAAGTTTCTTCAAGGCAGGTACACAGAAATGCAAGCATAGTGGAATAGTCAAGTCAGTAAAGTTTCTTCAAGGCAGGTACACAGAAATGCAAGCATAGTGGAATAGTCAAGTCAGTAAAGTTTCTTCAAGGCAGTTACACAGAAATGCAAGCATGGTGGAATAGTCAAGTCAGTAAAGTTTCTTCAAGGCAAGTACACAGAAATGCAAGCATGGTGGAATAGTCAAGTCAGTAAAGTTTCTTCAAGGCAGGTACACAGAAATGCAAGCATGGTGGAATAGTCAAGTCAGTAAAGTTTCTTCAAGGCAGGTACACAGAAATGCAAGCATGGTGGAATAGTCAAGTCAGTAAAGTTTCTTCAAGGCAGGTACACAGAAATGCAAGCATGGTGGAATAGTCAAGTCAGTAAAGTTTCTTCAAGGCAGGTACACAGAAATGCAAGCATGGTGGAATAGTCAAGTCAGTAAAGTTTCTTCAAGGCAGGTACACAGAAATGCAAGCATAGTGGAATAGTCAAGTCAGTAAAGTTTCTTCAAGGCAGGTACACAGAAATGCAAGCATGGTGGAATAGTCAAGTCAGTAAAGTTTCTTCAAGGCAGGTACACAGAAATGCAAGCATGGTGGAATAGTCAAGTCAGTAAAGTTTCTTCAAGGCAGGTACACAGAAATGCAAGCATGGTGGAATAGTCAAGTCAGTAAAGTTTCTTCAAGGCAGGTACACAGAAATGCAAGCATGGTGGAATAGTCAAGTCAGTAAAGTTTCTTCAAGGCAGGTACACAGAAATGCAAGCATGGTGGAATAGTCAAGTCAGTAAAGTTTCTTCAAGGCAGGTACACAGAAATGCAAGCATAGTGGAATAGTCAAGTCAGTAAAGTTTCTTCAAGGCAGTTACACAGAAATGCAAGCATGGTGGAATAGTCAAGTCAGTAAAGTTTCTTCAAGGCAGGTACACAGAAATGCAAGCATGGTGGAATAGTCAAGTCAGTAAAGTTTCTTCAAGGCAGGTACACAGAAATGCAAGCATGGTGGAATAGTCAAGTCAGTAAAGTTTCTTCAAGGCACATACACAGAAATGCAAGCATGGTGGAATAGTCAAGTCAGTAAAGTTTCTTCAAGTCAGTTACACAGAAATGCAAGCATGGTGGAATAGTCAAGTCAGTAAAGTTTCTTCAAGGCAGGTACACAGAAATGAAAGCATGGTGGAATAGTCAAGTCAGTAAAGTTTCTTCAAGGCAGGTACACAGAAATGCAAGCATGGTGGAATAGTCAAGTCAGTAAAGTTTCTTCAAGGCAGGTACACAGAAATGCAAGCATGGTGGAATAGTCAAGTCAGTAAAGTTTCTTCAAGGCAGGTACACAGAAATGCAATCATGGTGGAATAGTCAAGTCAGTAAAGTTTCTTCAAGGCAGGTACACAGAAATGCAAGCATGGTGGAATAGTCAAGTCAGTAAAGTTTCTTCAAGGCAGGTACACAGAAATGCAAGCATAGTGGAATAGTCAAGTCAGTAAAGTTTCTTCAAGGCAGGTACACAGAAATGCAAGCATGGTGGAATAGTCAAGTCAGTAAAGTTTCTTCAAGGCAGGTACACAGAAATGCAAGCATGGTGGAATAGTCAAGTCAGTAAAGTTTCTTCAAGGCAGGTACACAGAAATGCAAGCATGGTGGAATAGTCAATTCAGTAAAGTTTCTTCAAGGCAGGTACACAGAAATGCAAGCATGGTGGAATAGTCAAGTCAGTAAAGTTTCTTCAAGGCAGGTACACAGAAATGCAAGCATGGTGGAATAGTCAAGTCAGTAAAGTTTCTTCAAGGCAGGTACACAGAAATGCAAGCATAGTGGAATAGTCAAGTCAGTAAAGTTTCTTCAAGGCAGGTACACAGAAATGCAAGCATGGTGGAATAGTCAAGTCAGTAAAGTTTCTTCAAGGCAGGTACACAGAAATGCAAGCATAGTGGAATAGTCAAGTCAGTAAAGTTTCTTCAAGGCAGGTACACAGAAGTGCAAGCATAGTGGAATAGTCAAGTCAGTAAAGTTTCTTCAAGGCAGTTACACAGAAATGCAAGCATGGTGGAATAGTCAAGTCAGTAAAGTTTCTTCAAGGCAGGTACACAGAAATGCAAGCATGGTGGAATAGTCAAGTCAGTAAAGTTTCTTCAAGGCAGGTACACAGAAATGCAAGCATGGTGGAATAGTCAAGTCAGTAAAGTTTCTTCAAGGCAGGTACACAGAAATGCAAGCATGGTGGAATAGTCAAGTCAGTAAAGTTTCTTCAAGGCAGGTACACAGAAATGCAAGCATGGTGGAATAGTCAAGTCAGTAAAGTTTCTTCAAGGCAGGTACACAGAAATGCAAGCATGGTGGAATAGTCAAGTCAGTAAAGTTTCTTCAAGGCAGGTACACAGAAATGCAAGCATGGTGGAATAGTCAAGTCAGTAAAGTTTCTTCAAGGCAGGTACACAGATATGCAAGCATAGTGGAATAGTCAAGTCAGTAAAGTTTCTTCAAGGCAGGTACACAGAAATGCAAGCATGGTGGAATAGTCAAGTCAGTAAAGTTTCTTCAAGGCAGGTACACAGAAATGCAAGCATAGTGGAATAGTCAAGTCAGTAAAGTTTCTTCAAGGCAGGTACACAGAAATGCAAGCATGGTGGAATAGTCAAGTCAGTAAAGTTTCTTCAAGGCAGGTACACAGAAATGCAAGCATAGTGGAATAGTCAAGTCAGTAAAGTTTCTTCAAGGCAGGTACACAGAAATGCAAGCATAGTGGAATAGTCAAGTCAGTAAAGTTTCTTCAAGGCAGTTACACAGAAATGCAAGCATGGTGGAATAGTCAAGTCAGTAAAGTTTCTTCAAGGCAAGTACACAGAAATGCAAGCATGGTGGAATAGTCAAGTCAGTAAAGTTTCTTCAAGGCAGGTACACAGAAATGCAAGCATGGTGGGATAGTCAAGTCAGTAAAGTTTCTTCAAGGCAGGTACACAGAAATGCAAGCATGGTGGAATAGTCAAGTCAGTAAAGTTTCTTCAAGGCAGGTACACAGAAATGCAAGCATGGTGGAATAGTCAAGTCAGTAAAGTTTCTTCAAGGCAGGTACACAGAAATGCAAGCATGGTGGAATAGTCAAGTCAGTAAAGTTTCTTCAAGGCAGGTACACAGAAATGCAAGCATGGTGGAATAGTCAAGTCAGTAAAGTTTCTTCAAGGCAGGTACACAGAAATGCAAGCATAGTGGAATAGTCAAGTCAGTAAAGTTTCTTCAAGGCAGGTACACAGAAGTGCAAGCATAGTGGAATAGTCAAGTCAGTAAAGTTTCTTCAAGGCAGTTACACAGAAATGCAAGCATGGTGGAATAGTCAAGTCAGTAAAGTTTCTTCAAGGCAGGTACACAGAAATGCAAGCATGGTGGAATAGTCAAGTCAGTAAAGTTTCTTCAAGGCAGGTACACAGAAATGCAAGCATGGTGGAATAGTCAAGTCAGTAAAGTTTCTTCAAGGCAGGTACACAGAAATGCAAGCATGGTGGAATAGTCAAGTCAGTAAAGTTTCTTCAAGGCAGGTACACAGAAATGCAAGCATGGTGGAATAGTCAAGACAGTAAAGTTTCTTCAAGGCAGGTACACAGAAATGCAAGCATGGTGGAATAGTCAAGTCAGTAAAGTTTCTTCAAGGCAGGTACACAGAAATGCAAGCATGGTGGAATAGTCAAGTCAGTAAAGTTTCTTCAAGGCAGGTACACAGATATGCAAGCATAGTGGAATAGTCAAGTCAGTAAAGTTTCTTCAAGGCAGGTACACAGAAATGCAAGCATGGTGGAATAGTCAAGTCAGTAAAGTTTCTTCAAGGCAGGTACACAGAAATGCAAGCATAGTGGAATAGTCAAGTCAGTAAAGTTTCTTCAAGGCAGGTACACAGAAATGCAAGCATGGTGGAATAGTCAAGTCAGTAAAGTTTCTTCAAGGCAGGTACACAGAAATGCAAGCATGGTGGAATAGTCAAGTCAGTAAAGTTTCTTCAAGGCAGGTACACAGAAATGCAAGCATAGTGGAATAGTCAAGTCAATAAAGTTTCTTCAAGGCAGGTACACAGAAATGCAAGCATAGTGGAATAGTCAAGTCAGTAAAGTTTCTTCAAGGCAGTTACACAGAAATGCAAGCATGGTGGAATAGTCAAGTCAGTAAAGTTTCTTCAAGGCAAGTACACAGAAATGCAAGCATGGTGGAATAGTCAAGTCAGTAAAGTTTCTTCAAGGCAGGTACACAGAAATGCAAGCATGGTGGAATAGTCAAGTCAGTAAAGTTTCTTCAAGGCAGGTACACAGAAATGCAAGCATGGTGGAATAGTCAAGTCAGTAAAGTTTCTTCAAGGCAGTTACACAGAAATGCAAGCATGGTGGAATAGTCAAGTCAGTAAAGTTTCTTCAAGGCAGGTACACAGAAATGCAAGCATGGTGGAATAGTCAAGTCAGTAAAGTTTCTTCAAGGCAGGTACACAGAAATGCAAGCATAGTGGAATAGTCAAGTCAGTAAAGTTTCTTCAAGGCAGGTACACAGAAATGCAAGCATGGTGGAATAGTCAAGTCAGTAAAGTTTCTTCAAGGCAGGTACACAGAAATGCAAGCATGGTGGAATAGTCAAGTCAGTAAAGTTTCTTCAAGGCAGGTACACAGAAATGCAAGCATGGTGGAATAGTCAAGTCAGTAAAGTTTCTTCAAGGCAGGTACACAGAAATGCAAGCATGGTGGAATAGTCAAGTCAGTAAAGTTTCTTCAAGGCAGGTACACAGAAATGCAAGCATGGTGGAATAGTCAAGTCAGTAAAGTTTCTTCAAGGCAGGTACACAGAAATGCAAGCATAGTGGAATAGTCAAGTCAGTAAAGTTTCTTCAAGGCAGTTACACAGAAATGCAAGCATGGTGGAATAGTCAAGTCAGTAAAGTTTCTTCAAGGCAGGTACACAGAAATGCAAGCATGGTGGAATAGTCAAATCAGTAAAGTTTCTTCAAGGCAGGTACACAGAAATGCAAGCATGGTGGAATAGTCAAGTCAGTAAAGTTTCTTCAAGGCACATACACAGAAATGCAAGCATGGTGGAATAGTCAAGTCAGTAAAGTTTCTTCAAGGCAGGTACACAGAAATGCAAGCATGGTGGAATAGTCAAGTCAGTAAAGTTTCTTCAAGGCAGGTACACAGAAATGCAAGCATGGTGGAATAGTCAAGTCAGTAAAGTTTCTTCAAGGCAGGTACACAGAAATGCAAGCATGGTGGAATAGTCAAGTCAGTAAAGTTTCTCCAAGGCAGGTACACAGAAATGCAAGCATGGTGGAATAGTCAAGTCAGTAAAGTTTCTTCAAGGCAGGTACACAGAAATGCAAGCATGGTGGAATAGTCAAGTCAGTAAAGTTTCTTCAAGGCAGGTACACAGAAATGCAAGCATGGTGGAATAGTCAAGTCAGTAAAGTTTCTTCAAGGCAGGTACACAGAAATGCAAGCATGGTGGAATAGTCAAGTCAGTAAAGTTTCTTCAAGGCAGGTACACAGAAATGCAAGCATGGTGGAATAGTCAAGTCAGTAAAGTTTCTTCAAGGCAGGTACACAGAAATGCAAGCATAGTGGAATAGTCAAGTCAGTAAAGTTTCTTCAAGGCAGGTACACAGAAATGCAAGCATGGTGGAATAGTCAAGTCAGTAAAGTTTCTTCAAGGCAGGTACACAGAAATGCAAGCATGGTGGAATAGTCAAGTCAGTAAAGTTTCTTCAAGGCAGGTACACAGAAATGCAAGCATAGTGGAATAGTCAAGTCAGTAAAGTTTCTTCAAGGCAGGTACACAGAAATGCAAGCATAGTGGAATAGTCAAGTCAGTAAAGTTTCTTCAAGTCAGTTACACAGAAATGCAAGCATGGTGGAATAGTCAAGTCAGTAAAGTTTCTTCAAGGCAGGTACACAGAAATGCAAGCATGGTGGAATAGTCAAGTCAGTAAAGTTTCTTTAAGGCAGGTACACAGAAATGCAAGCATGGTGGAATAGTCAAGTCAGTAAAGTTTCTTCAAGGCAGGTACACAGAAATGCAAGCATGGTGGAATAGTCAAGTCAGTAAAGTTTCTTCAAGGCAGGTACACAGAAATGCAAGCATGGTGGAATAGTCAAGTCAGTAAAGTTTCTTCAAGGCAGGTACACAGAAATGCAAGCATGGTGGAATAGTCAAGTCAGTAAAGTTTCTTCAAGGCAGGTACACAGAAATGCAAGCATAGTGGAATAGTCAAGTCAGTAAAGTTTCTTCAAGGCAGGTACACAGAAATGCAAGCATGGTGGAATAGTCAAGTCAGTAAAGTTTCTTCAAGGCAGGTACACAGAAATGCAAGCATGGTGGAATAGTCAAGTCAGTAAAGTTTCTTCAAGGCAGGTACACAGAAGTGCAAGCATAGTGGAATAGTCAAGTCAGTAAAGTTTCTTCAAGGCAGTTACACAGAAATGCAAGCATGGTGGAATAGTCAAGTCAGTAAAGTTTCTTCAAGGCAGGTACACAGAAATGCAAGCATGGTGGAATAGTCAAGTCAGTAAAGTTTCTTCAAGGCAGGTACACAGAAATGCAAGCATGGTGGAATAGTCAAGTCAGTAAAGTTTCTTCAAGGCAGATACACAGAAATGCAAGCATGGTGGAATAGTCAAGTCAGTAAAGTTTCTTCAAGGCAGGTACACAGAAATGCAAGCATGGTGGAATAGTCAAGACAGTAAAGTTTCTTCAAGGCAGGTACACAGAAATGCAAGCATGGTGGAATAGTCAAGTCAGTAAAGTTTCTTCAAGGCAGGTACACAGAAATGCAAGCATGGTGGAATAGTCAAGTCAGTAAAGTTTCTTCAAGGCAGGTACACAGATATGCAAGCATAGTGGAATAGTCAAGTCAGTAAAGTTTCTTCAAGGCAGGTACACAGAAATGCAAGCATGGTGGAATAGTCAAGTCAGTAAAGTTTCTTCAAGGCAGGTACACAGAAATGCAAGCATAGTGGAATAGTCAAGTCAGTAAAGTTTCTTCAAGGCAGGTACACAGAAATGCAAGCATGGTGGAATAGTCAAGTCAGTAAAGTTTCTTCAAGGCAGGTACACAGAAATGCAAGCATGGTGGAATAGTCAAGTCAGTAAAGTTTCTTCAAGGCAGGTACACAGAAATGCAAGCATAGTGGAATAGTCAAGTCAGTAAAGTTTCTTCAAGGCAGGTACACAGAAATGCAAGCATAGTGGAATAGTCAAGTCAGTAAAGTTTCTTCAAGGCAGTTACACAGAAATGCAAGCATGGTGGAATAGTCAAGTCAGTAAAGTTTCTTCAAGGCAAGTACACAGAAATGCAAGCATGGTGGAATAGTCAAGTCAGTAAAGTTTCTTCAAGGCAGGTACACAGAAATGCAAGCATGGTGGAATAGTCAAGTCAGTAAAGTTTCTTCAAGGCAGGTACACAGAAATGCAAGCATGGTGGAATAGTCAAGTCAGTAAAGTTTCTTCAAGGCAGTTACACAGAAATGCAAGCATGGTGGAATAGTCAAGTCAGTAAAGTTTCTTCAAGGCAGGTACACAGAAATGCAAGCATGGTGGAATAGTCAAGTCAGTAAAGTTTCTTCAAGGCAGGTACACAGAAATGCAAGCATAGTGGAATAGTCAAGTCAGTAAAGTTTCTTCAAGGCAGGTACACAGAAATGCAAGCATGGTGGAATAATCAAGTCAGTAAAGTTTCTTCAAGGCAGGTACACAGAAATGCAAGCATGGTGGAATAGTCAAGTCAGTAAAGTTTCTTCAAGGCAGGTACACAGAAATGCAAGCATGGTGGAATAGTCAAGTCAGTAAAGTTTCTTCAAGGCAGGTACACAGAAATGCAAGCATGGTGGAATAGTCAAGTCAGTAAAGTTTCTTCAAGGCAGGTACACAGAAATGCAAGCATGGTGGAATAGTCAAGTCAGTAAAGTTTCTTCAAGGCAGGTACACAGAAATGCAAGCATAGTGGAATAGTCAAGTCAGTAAAGTTTCTTCAAGGCAGTTACACAGAAATGCAAGCATGGTGGAATAGTCAAGTCAGTAAAGTTTCTTCAAGGCAGGTACACAGAAATGCAAGCATGGTGGAATAGTCAAATCAGTAAAGTTTCTTCAAGGCAGGTACACAGAAATGCAAGCATGGTGGAATAGTCAAGTCAGTAAAGTTTCTTCAAGGCACATACACAGAAATGCAAGCATGGTGGAATAGTCAAGTCAGTAAAGTTTCTTCAAGGCAGGTACACAGAAATGCAAGCATGGTGGAATAGTCAAGTCAGTAAAGTTTCTTCAAGGCAGGTACACAGAAATGCAAGCATGGTGGAATAGTCAAGTCAGTAAAGTTTCTTCAAGGCAGGTACACAGAAATGCAAGCATGGTGGAATAGTCAAGTCAGTAAAGTTTCTCCAAGGCAGGTACACAGAAATGCAAGCATGGTGGAATAGTCAAGTCAGTAAAGTTTCTTCAAGGCAGGTACACAGAAATGCAAGCATGGTGGAATAGTCAAGTCAGTAAAGTTTCTTCAAGGCAGGTACACAGAAATGCAAGCATGGTGGAATAGTCAAGTCAGTAAAGTTTCTTCAAGGCAGGTACACAGAAATGCAAGCATGGTGGAATAGTCAAGTCAGTAAAGTTTCTTCAAGGCAGGTACACAGAAATGCAAGCATGGTGGAATAGTCAAGTCAGTAAAGTTTCTTCAAGGCAGGTACACAGAAATGCAAGCATAGTGGAATAGTCAAGTCAGTAAAGTTTCTTCAAGGCAGGTACACAGAAATGCAAGCATGGTGGAATAGTCAAGTCAGTAAAGTTTCTTCAAGGCAGGTACACAGAAATGCAAGCATGGTGGAATAGTCAAGTCAGTAAAGTTTCTTCAAGGCAGGTACACAGAAATGCAAGCATAGTGGAATAGTCAAGTCAGTAAAGTTTCTTCAAGGCAGGTACACAGAAATGCAAGCATAGTGGAATAGTCAAGTCAGTAAAGTTTCTTCAAGTCAGTTACACAGAAATGCAAGCATGGTGGAATAGTCAAGTCAGTAAAGTTTCTTCAAGGCAGGTACACAGAAATGCAAGCATGGTGGAATAGTCAAGTCAGTAAAGTTTCTTTAAGGCAGGTACACAGAAATGCAAGCATGGTGGAATAGTCAAGTCAGTAAAGTTTCTTCAAGGCAGGTACACAGAAATGCAAGCATGGTGGAATAGTCAAGTCAGTAAAGTTTCTTCAAGGCAGGTACACAGAAATGCAAGCATGGTGGAATAGTCAAGTCAGTAAAGTTTCTTCAAGGCAGGTACACAGAAATGCAAGCATGGTGGAATAGTCAAGTCAGTAAAGTTTCTTCAAGGCAGGTACACAGAAATGCAAGCATAGTGGAATAGTCAAGTCAGTAAAGTTTCTTCAAGGCAGGTACACAGAAATGCAAGCATGGTGGAATAGTCAAGTCAGTAAAGTTTCTTCAAAGCAGGTACACAGAAATGCAAGCATGGTGGAATAGTCAAGTCAGTAAAGTTTCTTCAAGGCAGGTACACAGAAATGCAAGCATGGTGGAATAGTCAAGTCAGTAAAGTTTCTTCAAGGCAGGTACACAGAAATGCAAGCATGGTGGAATAGTCAAGTCAGTAAAGTTTCTTCAAGGCAGGTACACAGAAATGCAAGCATGGTGGAATAGTCAAGTCAGTAAAGTTTCTTCAAGGCAGGTACACAGAAATGCAAGCATAGTGGAATAGTCAAGTCAGTAAAGTTTCTTCAAGGCAGTTACACAGAAATGCAAGCATGGTGGAATAGTCAAGTCAGTAAAGTTTCTTCAAGGCAGGTACACAGAAATGCAAGCATGGTGGAATAGTCAAGTCAGTAAAGTTTCTTCAAGGCAGGTACACAGAAATGCAAGCATGGTGGAATAGTCAAGTCAGTAAAGTTTCTTCAAGGCACATACACAGAAATGCAAGCATGGTGGAATAGTCAAGTCAGTAAAGTTTCTTCAAGGCAGGTACACAGAAATGCAAGCATGGTGGAATAGTCAAGTCAGTAAAGTTTCTTCAAGGCAGGTACACAGAAATGCAAGCATGGTGGAATAGTCAAGTCAGTAAAGTTTCTTCAAGGCAGGTACACAGAAATGCAAGCATGGTGGAATAATCAAGTCAGTAAAGTTTCTTCAAGGCAGGTACACAGAAATGCAAGCATGGTGGAATAGTCAAGTCAGTAAAGTTTCTTCAAGGCAGGTACACAGAAATGCAAGCATGGTGGAATAGTCAAGTCAGTAAAGTTTCTTCAAGGCAGGTACACAGAAATGCAAGCATGGTGGAATAGTCAAGTCAGTAAAGTTTCTTCAAGGCAGACACACAGAAATGCAAGCATGGTGGAATAGTCAAGTCAGTAAAGTTTCTTCAAGGCAGGTACACAGAAATGCAAGCATAGTGGAATAGTCAAGTCAGTAAAGTTTCTTCAAGGCAGGTACACAGAAGTGCAAGCATAGTGGAATAGTCAAGTCAGTAAAGTTTCTTCAAGGCAGTTACACAGAAATGCAAGCATGGTGGAATAGTCAAGTCAGTAAAGTTTCTTCAAGGCAGGTACACAGAAATGCAAGCATGGTGGAATAGTCAAGTCAGTAAAGTTTCTTCAAGGCAGGTACACAGAAATGCAAGCATGGTGGAATAGTCAAGTCAGTAAAGTTTCTTCAAGGCAGGTACACAGAAATGCAAGCATGGTGGAATAGTCAAGTCAGTAAAGTTTCTTCAAGGCAGGTACACAGAAATGCAAGCATGGTGGAATAGTCAAGTCAGTAAAGTTTCTTCAAGGCAGGTACACAGAAATGCAAGCATGGTGGAATAGTCAAGTCAGTAAAGTTTCTTCAAGGCAGGTACACAGAAATGCAAGCATAGTGGAATAGTCAAGTCAGTAAAGTTTCTTCAAGGCAGGTACACAGAAGTGCAAGCATAGTGGAATAGTCAAGTCAGTAAAGTTTCTTCAAGGCAGTTACACAGAAATGCAAGCATGGTGGAATAGTCAAGTCAGTAAAGTTTCTTCAAGGCAGGTACACAGAAATGCAAGCATGGTGGAATAGTCAAGTCAGTAAAGTTTCTTCAAGGCAGGTACACAGAAATGCAAGCATGGTGGAATAGTCAAGTCAGTAAAGTTTCTTCAAGGCAGGTACACAGAAATGCAAGCATGGTGGAATAGTCAAGTCAGTAAAGTTTCTTCAAGGCAGGTACACAGAAATGCAAGCATGGTGGAATAGTCAAGTCAGTAAAGTTTCTTCAAGGCAGGTACACAGAAATGCAAGCATGGTGGAATAGTCAAGTCAGTAAAGTTTCTTCAAGGCAGGTACACAGATATGCAAGCATAGTGGAATAGTCAAGTCAGTAAAGTTTCTTCAAGGCAGGTACACAGAAATGCAAGCATGGTGGAATAGTCAAGTCAGTAAAGTTTCTTCAAGGCAGGTACACAGAAATGCAAGCATAGTGGAATAGTCAAGTCAGTAAAGTTTCTTCAAGGCAGGTACACAGAAATGCAAGCATGGTGGAATAGTCAAGTCAGTAAAGTTTCTTCAAGGCAGGTACACAGAAATGCAAGCATGGTGGAATAGTCAAGTCAGTAAAGTTTCTTCAAGGCAGGTACACAGAAATGCAAGCATGGTGGAATAGTCAAGTCAGTAAAGTTTCTTCAAGGCAGTTACACAGAAATGCAAGCATGGTGGAATAGTCAAGTCAGTAAAGTTTCTTCAAGGCAGGTACACAGAAATGCAAGCATGGTGGAATAGTCAAGTCAGTAAAGTTTCTTCAAGGCAGGTACACAGAAATGCAAGCATAGTGGAATAGTCAAGTCAGTAAAGTTTCTTCAAGGCAGGTACACAGAAATGCAAGCATGGTGGAATAGTCAAGTCAGTAAAGTTTCTTCAAGGCAGGTACACAGAAATGCAAGCATGGTGGAATAGTCAAGTCAGTAAAGTTTCTTCAAGGCAGGTACACAGAAATGCAAGCATGGTGGAATAGTCAAGTCAGTAAAGTTTCTTCAAGGCAGGTACACAGAAATGCAAGCATGGTGGAATAGTCAAGTCAGTAAAGTTTCTTCAAGGCAGGTACACAGAAATGCAAGCATGGTGGAATAGTCAAGTCAGTAAAGTTTCTTCAAGGCAGGTACACAGAAATGCAAGCATAGTGGAATAGTCAAGTCAGTAAAGTTTCTTCAAGGCAGTTACACAGAAATGCAAGCATGGTGGAATAGTCAAGTCAGTAAAGTTTCTTCAAGGCAGGTACACAGAAATGCAAGCATGGTGGAATAGTCAAATCAGTAAAGTTTCTTCAAGGCAGGTACACAGAAATGCAAGCATGGTGGAATAGTCAAGTCAGTAAAGTTTCTTCAAGGCACATACACAGAAATGCAAGCATGGTGGAATAGTCAAGTCAGTAAAGTTTCTTCAAGGCAGGTACACAGAAATGCAAGCATGGTGGAATAGTCAAGTCAGTAAAGTTTCTACAAGGCAGGTACACAGAAATGCAAGCATGGTGGAATAGTCAAGTCAGTAAAGTTTCTTCAAGGCAGGTACACAGAAATGCAAGCATGGTGGAATAGTCAAGTCAGTAAAGTTTCTTCAAGGCAGGTACACAGAAATGCAAGCATGGTGGAATAGTCAAGTCAGTAAAGTTTCTTCAAGGCAGGTACACAGAAATGCAAGCATGGTGGAATAGTCAAGTCAGTAAAGTTTCTTCAAGGCAGGTACACAGAAATGCAAGCATGGTGGAATAGTCAAGTCAGTAAAGTTTCTTCAAGGCAGGTACACAGAAATGCAAGCATAGTGGAATAGTCAAGTCAGTAAAGTTTCTTCAAGGCAGGTACACAGAAATGCAAGCATGGTGGAATAGTCAAGTCAGTAAAGTTTCTTCAAGGCAGGTACACAGAAATGCAAGCATGGTGGAATAGTCAAGTCAGTAAAGTTTCTTCAAGGCAGGTACACAGAAATGCAAGCATAGTGGAATAGTCAAGTCAGTAAAGTTTCTTCAAGGCAGGTACACAGAAATGCAAGCATAGTGGAATAGTCAAGTCAGTAAAGTTTCTTCAAGTCAGTTACACAGAAATGCAAGCATGGTGGAATAGTCAAGTCAGTAAAGTTTCTTCAAGGCAGGTACACAGAAATGCAAGCATGGTGGAATAGTCAAGTCAGTAAAGTTTCTTTAAGGCAGGTACACAGAAATGCAAGCATGGTGGAATAGTCAAGTCAGTAAAGTTTCTTCAAGGCAGGTACACAGAAATGCAAGCATGGTGGAATAGTCAAGTCAGTAAAGTTTCTTCAAGGCAGGTACACAGAAATGCAAGCATGGTGGAATAGTCAAGTCAGTAAAGTTTCTTCAAGGCAGGTACACAGAAATGCAAGCATGGTGGAATAGTCAAGTCAGTAAAGTTTCTTCAAGGCAGGTACACAGAAATGCAAGCATAGTGGAATAGTCAAGTCAGTAAAGTTTCTTCAAGGCAGGTACACAGAAATGCAAACATGGTGGAATAGTCAAGTCAGTAAAGTTTCTTCAAGGCAGGTACACAGAAATGCAAGCATGGTGGAATAGTCAAGTCAGTAAAGTTTCTTCAAGGCAGGTACACAGAAATGCAAGCATGGTGGAATAGTCAAGTCAGTAAAGTTTCTTCAAGGCAGGTACACAGAAATGCAAGCATGGTGGAATAGTCAAGTCAGTAAAGTTTCTTCAAGGCAGGTACACAGAAATGCAAGCATGGTGGAATAGTCAAGTCAGTAAAGTTTCTTCAAGGCAGGTACACAGAAATGCAAGCATAGTGGAATAGTCAAGTCAGTAAAGTTTCTTCAAGGCAGTTACACAGAAATGCAATCATGGTGGAATAGTCAAGTCAGTAAAGTTTCTTCAAGGCAGGTACACAGAAATGCAAGCATGGTGGAATAGTCAAGTCAGTAAAGTTTCTTCAAGGCAGGTACACAGAAATGCAAGCATGGTGGAATAGTCAAGTCAGTAAAGTTTCTTCAATGCACATACACAGAAATGCAAGCATGGTGGAATAGTCAAGTCAGTAAAGTTTCTTCAAGGCAGGTACACAGAAATGCAAGCATGGTGGAATAGTCAAGTCAGTAAAGTTTCTTCAAGGCAGGTACACAGAAATGCAAGCATGGTGGAATAGTCAAGTCAGTAAAGTTTCTTCAAGGCAGGTACACAGAAATGCAAGCATGGTGGAATAATCAAGTCAGTAAAGTTTCTTCAAGGCAGGTACACAGAAATGCAAGCATGGTGGAATAGTCAAGTCAGTAAAGTTTCTTCAAGGCAGGTACACAGAAATGCAAGCATGGTGGAATAGTCAAGTCAGTAAAGTTTCTTCAAGGCAGGTACACAGAAATGCAAGCATGGTGGAATAGTCAAGTCAGTAAAGTTTCTTCAAGGCAGATACACAGAAATGCAAGCATGGTGGAATAGTCAAGTCAGTAAAGTTTCTTCAAGGCAGGTACACAGAAATGCAAGCATAGTGGAATAGTCAAGTCAGTAAAGTTTCTTCAAGGCAGGTACACAGAAGTGCAAGCATAGTGGAATAGTCAAGTCAGTAAAGTTTCTTCAAGGCAGTTACACAGAAATGCAAGCATGGTGGAATAGTCAAGTCAGTAAAGTTTCTTCAAGGCAGGTACACAGAAATGCAAGCATGGTGGAATAGTCAAGTCAGTAAAGTTTCTTCAAGGCAGGTACACAGAAATGCAAGCATGGTGGAATAGTCAAGTCAGTAAAGTTTCTTCAAGGCAGGTACACAGAAATGCAAGCATAGTGGAATAGTCAAGTCAGTAAAGTTTCTTCAAGGCAGGTACACAGAAATGCAAGCATGGTGGAATAGTCAAGTCAGTAAAGTTTCTTCAAGGCAGGTACACAGAAATGCAAGCATGGTGGAATAGTCAAGTCAGTAAAGTTTCTTCAAGGCAGGTACACAGAAATGCAAGCATGGTGGAATAGTCAAGTCAGTAAAGTTTCTTCAAGGCAGGTACACAGATATGCAAGCATAGTGGAATAGTCAAGTCAGTAAAGTTTATTCAAGGCAGGTACACAGAAATGCAAGCATGGTGGAATAGTCAAGTCAGTAAAGTTTCTTCAAGGCAGGTACACAGAAATGCAAGCATGGTGGAATAGTCAAGTCAGTAAAGTTTCTTCAAGGCAGGTACACAGAAATGCAAGCATGGTGGAATAGTCAAGTCAGTAAAGTTTCTTCAAGGCAGGTACACAGAAATGCAAGCATAGTGGAATAGTCAAGTCAGTAAAGTTTCTTCAAGGCAGGTACACAGAAATGCAAGCATGGTGGAATAGTCAAGTCAGTAAAGTTTCTTCAAGGCAGGTACACAGAAATGCAAGCATGGTGGAATAGTCAAGTCAGTAAAGTTTCTTCAAGGCAGGTACACAGAAATGCAAGCATAGTGGAATAGTCAAGTCAGTAAAGTTTCTTCAAGGCAGGTACACAGAAATGCAAGCATAGTGGAATAGTCAAGTCAGTAAAGTTTCTTCAAGGCAGGTACACAGAAATGCAAGCATAGTGGAATAGTCAAGTCAGTAAAGTTTCTTCAAGGCAGGTACACAGAAATGCAAGCATGGTGGAATAGTCAAGTCAGTAAAGTTTCTTCAAGGCAGGTACACAGAAATGCAAGCATGGTGGAATAGTCAAGTCAGTAAAGTTTCTTCAAGGCAGGTACACAGAAATGCAAGCATGGTGGAATAGTCAAGTCAGTAAAGTTTCTTCAAGGCAGGTACACAGAAATGCAAGCATGGTGGAATAGTCAAGTCAGTAAAGTTTCTTCAAGGCAGGTACACAGAAATGCAATCATGGTGGAATAGTCAAGTCAGTAAAGTTTCTTCAAGGCAGGTACACAGAAATGCAAGCATGGTGGAATAGTCAAGTCAGTAAAGTTTCTTCAAGGCAGGTACACAGAAATGCAAGCATAGTGGAATAGTCAAGTCAGTAAAGTTTCTTCAAGGCAGGTACACAGAAATGCAAGCATGGTGGAATAGTCAAGTCAGTAAAGTTTCTTCAAGGCAGGTACACAGAAATGCAAGCATGGTGGAATAGTCAAGTCAGTAAAGTTTCTTCAAGACAGGTACACAGAAATGCAAGCATGGTGGAATAGTCAAGACAGTAAAGTTTCTTCAAGGCAGGTACACAGAAATGCAAGCATAGTGGAATAGTCAAGTCAGTAAAGTTTCTTCAAGGCAGGTACACAGAAATGCAAGCATGGTGGAATAGTCAAGTCAGTAAAGTTTCTTCAAGGCAGGTACACAGAAATGCAAGCATGGTGGAATAGTCAAGTCAGTAAAGTTTCTTCAAGGCAGGTACACAGAAATGCAAGCATAGTGGAATAGTCAAGTCAGTAAAGTTTCTTCAAGGCAGGTACACAGAAATGCAAGCATAGTGGAATAGTCAAGTCAGTAAAGTTTCTTCAAGGCAGGTACACAGAAATGCAAGCATAGTGGAATAGTCAAGTCAGTAAAGTTTCTTCAAGGCAGGTACACAGAAATGCAAGCATAGTGGAATAGTCAAGTCAGTAAAGTTTCTTCAAGGCAGGTACACAGAAATGCAAGCATAGTGGAATAGTCAAGTCAGTAAAGTTTCTTCAAGGCAGGTACACAGAAATGCAAGCATGGTGGAATAGTCAAGTCAGTAAAGTTTCTTCAAGGCAGGTACACAGAAATGCAAGCATGGTGGAATAGTCAAGTCAGTAAAGTTTCTTCAAGGCAGGTACACAGAAATGCAAGCATAGTCGAATAGTCAAGTCAGTAAAGTTTCTTCAAGGCAGGTACACAGAAATGCAAGATCAACATGGATGGGGATACAGCTCTTTTCATTTCGCGTCCCACTTGGGGATGGCCGATGGTCAGTCTTCGCCCACGCTTTGCTGCTAACTTCGGAGCTCGAGTCAATCGAGTCACTTTGAGCAGGTGTATCATGTTTATTTGAGTATACATTAATATGCTGCATAATTATGATATTTTGGATAAAGTAATAGTGATGAGATGCAATCAGTTTTATTGATAATCAGAAGGCTCTTAATAAAGAAGTTTCTACATTTACATGCAGTTTAAAACATGTTAATTTTTTTCCCCAACAGATCTGCACTTTTTTCTCTATAAGAAAGCCCAAGTTATAGAACAGGTGACCAACTTTTTCCTGCTGGGCACTCAACTTCTCATGTGTCATGACGACCTTCCCTTCTCCCTCCTCCGCTGTTTTGGGGCTCATTATTTTTGCTTTCTAGGCATATCTTTGGCAAGAGATTTCATTTCCAGCTCTTAGAGTAAATGCATGTACTTCAGAAAGTGTTTAATTACCAATTTAATTGAAGACAACAATTAATCACCTAGACGGTCATCTTGTCCCAATTTCCTAAGATGAAATACTTACAGAGAGACGCCATTATGCAGCATTTGCTCCTAGCATTACATGGCATTCAATCATTATGAAGATAACATGGAAACGACAACCAGCATCAAAGTCATAGGTTACCCTTAGATTTTCCCCAGATCAAACGTCTGATATAGACTCTATTGTCAAAACAATTACATGAGTATGACGGATGGTTATTACTAAAGGTAATGGGAAGATACCATTTTGTTAGATATAGGAGGGGTGACAGAGTAA
The DNA here is from genome assembly GCA_963931925.1 of Onchidella celtica. Classification (NCBI taxonomy): domain Eukaryota; kingdom Metazoa; phylum Mollusca; class Gastropoda; order Systellommatophora; family Onchidiidae; genus Onchidella; species Onchidella celtica. Next base: position 43,730,677 of record OZ007581.1, on the reverse strand, counting down.
ATAAACAAGCGATCAATGGGACCAACCAAACAAACGGACAGGCCGCAGGGTTGCACAAAAAAAAAAAGAGCAGTACAGTGACATCGCGTGCATCCCACACTGCAGGCTCTAGACCTCTATAAGGACCTTTCAGTGGATTTAGGTTAAGAATACATGTTATTAATAGTAATAATGCTGGTAATATGCTTGTAATAAATGTGTGTCAAAATTGGTTAGAAAACACGCCAAGGTAACCTTACGATAGGAAGGAAGAGTCTTCTTATCTCGCCTAAGTTGGAATACGTCTTAAAATTGTCTGAATCTATTGTTAGATTTTCTGTTCCTGTAATATTCCGATGTGGACTATACTCGTCTGGCGACTTACATGGCATTCAATCATTATGAAGATAACATGGAAACGACAACCAGCATCAAAAGTCATAAGTTTCACCTTTGATTTTCCCCCGATCAAGCGCCTGACTTTTCAAAACTATTACATGAGAATGACGACTGGCTATTACTAAGCATAAGGGGACGATACTATTTTTGTTAGATATAGCAGGGGTGACAGAGTAAATAAACAAGCGATCAGTGGGGGCAACCAAATAAACAAATGGGAGGCAGGATTTCAAAAAAGAGTAGCAATACAGCGACATCACGTGCATCCGAGACTGCAGGCTCTAGACATCTATAGGGACCTTTCAATGGATTTAATTTAAGAGTTAAAATTTTATTAATTGTTATAATGCTGGTAATATGCTTGTAATACATTTGTGTCAATATTCATTCAGAAAACACGGCAAGGTAGGTTTACATAGAAAGGAAGAGTCTTCTTATCTCGCCTGGGATGGAATACGTCTTAAAATTGTCTGGATCTATTTTTAGATTTTCTGGTCCTGTAATATTCCTATGTGGACTATAGTTATTGTCTGGCTACTTAGTAGCAAATTTGGCAATAGAATTGACTCGATTAGTGCATTCTATGAAACCCGCGGCGTCTATTTTAGAAGGGGGCAGCCGACCACTGCCTTAAGCAATCAGGCCAAGGCCTATTCATTGAGGGTTTGAATCGGAACGATGGTTAAAAAAAAAAAAACATGCTTTTGGGGCGTGTGTAAAAGCAACCCAAGGCGGAACGATCATGAGGATATGAAAGGAATGACTTCCAAAAGATTTCCATAGCCTAAAATACAACCAGAAAGATGTATGGAGTGGATAAGGCAATGCAATCGCCCGTATCGCCTGCTTCATTTCCGCAACATTCTTCTTCTTGCCGTTTTTAAACCTCTTGATTCCTTGAGGAACATAGGGCCGCAACTACACTCTTCCAACGCATGCGGTTCTGGCAGGCCTTCCTTAGCTCGGCCCATGTCATTCCGGCTGCCTTCATCTAAGCATTGATACTCCTGCGTCAAGTCTGTTCTGGTCGATCCAGTTTCCGCTTCCCTTGTGGGTTCCAGACTAGACCTTGCATGGTGACGTTGAATGCAGGCTTTCCTAATGAGTGGCCGATCCATCCCAATTTCAGTTTCTTTATCCCAGTTTCAATTGGAGCTTGTCTCATCCTCTCCCACAGTTCTTGGTTGGAGATGACTTCTGGCCACTTGATGTGGAGGATGTTTCTGAGACGGCAACATTGGTTACTACCGTTTCGTTTGCTCGAAGGTGTGTGTTTGTACTGAATGTGCGATTTAAAAAACATTTTTTTTAATGAAATAACAGCAAGATTAATGTAGCATATCCATAGTTTAAGTTTAATATTATTAACTTAAGTGACAGGGATTAGAGATAGTTCAATAGACCACCTAGCACTGTGTAGTTGATTTAAGTCTGAGAAGAAGCATGGTGTCAAGATAGTTTATTTCAAAGACACTGCTACAATCAGAATCTGGATAAATGTATAGAATTTATACTTAACATCGAAGTATACTTTATATCAAGGTGTAAATAAGAAATTAGCCTGTGGTTGGGTTCTTTGGATTTGTGCGGGGTTTAATTTTCCCCAAAAATGCTGCATAAGGGCCTTCCTCTCCGGATTGGTACCTGTAGCTTTGCAGGTCTAGCACAAAACCATCTTTGCACATTGTGTAGCCCTCTAACTGCCCGTGATTGCTTAAAGCAGAATAATTGTGTCCTTTACTCAGATATTGCAGTAAAGCAAACAATGTCACCACATTCACTTGAGACAGATTCGCTGTGTTGGCCATCAGTCCTGTACAAGCTCTTGCTTCCTCTGATAGCACAAAGAGACCCTTCTGTTACATGGACATTTTTGCAAAAACAAAATATCCTTCGCCCCGAAACTAGGTTGGCTATTCGCCATCATCGAACGCGAGGGGATACAGATCGATATCTGGCCCTTTCTAAAAATAGACCAACTGAATTTCAGGGAGGTAGGCTTAATCGAGACTGCTAATAATAGAGTAAACATGAATTTGGCATCCCATGAACATCTTTATCTGGCAGCACTGAATTGAGTTTGTTCTTTCGGGGCCACCCTTAAAATACGTATGCCGCGAGGTTAGATTGATGGGGGGCTAGGGGGTTTGACCCCAGCGTATGAAGAGTACACACGGTGGGGAAAGGTTCGGGGGTGCCTAAGCAGGCTTTTCAGTTTGGGTGATGAATTTAAACGTTTTCGGTTTTGTTTAGTACTTTGGACAAAATGTCAAAGGATTACATAAAAATCAACCTATCTCATGAAACAGTCCAATCGTCTATGCAAAATGCCATTTAAAGTACATGTATTACGTCAGCAAGGTTTTATCATAGCAGCCTTGCCGGTGAGGATTTTCAGATTTCCCAAGAATCTCGTACACTCATGAAAAAGGACCATCAAATGTACACATTTATAGGTAGATGGAAAAAAAAAATGTGTATCAAAAGACTTCCTCAGTATCCAGAATACTTCATAAACCTTTAAAGTAAAAATTTTGCAAAAACTCAGGATCTTCTAGGAAATGCTACGTTTGGAGTATTTCTATAAGTTGTGTTTCAATGAGTTGGTGACATTCGACGATTCGTTAAAAATTCTTGTATTAACATGGTAGTTAATCTGTGGTCAAGATTGTTTCGTTCAGTGTAGTTGAGATGAACGTATTTATGAAGACAATTTCCCCGCGCTTTAATGCACATCTTGATTTAGTTTATTACATTAGAAAGGAAGCTGACCTAAATATTTATTTAAAACATTTTTAGGGTAACGTTTATTTTACCTTCTCTGTATTCCAAGCCCAAACCAGTCTTTTGTAACGGTGTTGGCCATGAATTAACCTTACGCAATCACCATCGGCGTATGGCTAAAACCTGGCCTTTGGTGTGATCTCGCTGCTAAGATTTTGGCCCTGTAGTTCAACCCAGACGGCCCTCTCGATGCTATCATCGTGGCCCTGTGATGCTACCCTGGCGGCCCTGTGGTGCTACCTTGGCATGCTAAGATTATTGACCGTGTTCAAGACATTGGCCCTGTCTTTCGACCTATAGTGTCCTCTCGTGCTAGTATTGTAATCCTGTGATCCTACCCCTGGCAGCCCTGTGTTGATGCTACCCTAGCGGCCCAGTGGTGCTACCTCGGCATGATAAGATTATAGACGCTGTTGGGAAAGGCAGCGTTTCTCACAAATCCATTCCCTGTGCCTTCGATTGAAATACTTGAAAGGGCACCGTAATTCTTTCTTGCTAGAAATGGGATTATTTTTTCAATAGATAGCACAACAGAGCAGTCTAGTTTCTCTTGCTAAAAACTGGTATGTACTAAAAACAAAGGAACAAAACATACAAGTTCGCCATGACAATCATGACATAAATGCAGGCAGTTTTCGTCCTTACTATGACAAAAAAAAAAACGATCACCAAATACTTACTATACAATCAGACAAAACTCCAAAACACACTCTTTTTCTCAAGACTAATACTTGACATGAATACTGAATAAAGAAATTTAATGGCTTATTTAAAGGCAATCACTACTCGTATGTTCCCGGACACAATTGCTCCTTGCCTGCGCCTTCATAGGAGTAAGTCTGCAGTTTGAACCTGTAGAGAAAGAGATAAGAGAAGATTGAAGGTGAAAACTTCACCTGACGCCAATGTATGTTAAATCAATAATTAAAACTGTAATATCTCATGCTGTGAATTACCATTTACATCAGATTTAAGAATGTAAAGCTGACATGAGACATGTATCACAAGACGGATATATACCTATATACTCGACACCTGATAACATTTTGATCAAATCTATGTTCCAGGAGGTTCTCTCTCTCCCTAATTTAACACACATAAGGGAAGTTATTTAATCTTTACATGAAATTTAAAAATGAAAATATAAACGGTTCATTTATCACTAGACGGACACCTTCCTAGACAGTCTGGGCCTGAATCCAGTCCCATATAATAATCATTATCTGTAATCTCGCCATTTCTCTTCCAACCACTTTCCTCTTTCTCTGTAATGTCGATCCCATGAAAATGCCGATCCCTCTCCCTAATTTAACACGCATCATATTTTTTTTTTGTGTGAAAAGTGAAAGTATTCCTTTTGCATTTGTTGTGAAAGATTCAGGGCGTATTACACAAGCAAAGCACACGATCACAATAATAACAATGCGATGTACCCGGGAATAAGACAGATTTCGCTCTGCCTATCTCATTCACGAAACTTCCTCACTCTCTCTCCTCAATCCCCCTCTCTGTGTATCCCTAAGCTTTCTCTCGCTCATCCTCTCTCTCTCTTTCTCCTCTCTCTCTATAATCTCTTTATTTTCTCAACTCACCAATCCTACCTCTCTATTCCTACTGTTTCCCATTTATTTTTCTCCCACCCCCCCCCCTTCTCTCTCCGGTTCCTCTCCCCCATTTTCTTTTTTTTTCTATCTCTCCCCCTCTCATATTTCTCTTCCTCCTCCCTCCCTCTCTCATCTTCTCCTAACTCTCTCTAACCTCTCACTCTTTCTCTCTCTCTCTCTCTCTATCTCTCTGCCTCCTCCTCCTCTCACTGGTCTTTCTCTTTCTGTCCCTCCCACTCTTTATCTTTTATTTTATTTTTTTTTACCCGATTCTATACGATCAGATTTGCCCAAAGAGGCAGTAAATTGGCTCACCGTTTAATTGGTTTCATAGACGGAGACACTTGGCCGCCCGTCGGCACGTCGCCCAGAAAAAAGAACCCATCACACGTAACGAGCTGGCTATAGTATATGTTGCTCTGAAAAAATTACATTATGTTCAGAAATAATGAAATTAATGTCTCTCCTACTGAAAAAACAAAAAACAAAACAAAAAATTAACTGACACCTGGCTCATATGGAACAAAGAAACGTAGGTCCTCAAACAAAAATTTTAATTAACGTCTTAGGCAATAAGAATTTATTAATCTCATGAGATATAAAAACGAATTCAGGCCATAAATTAAGTTATCTCCGCGTGTAAGAACTATTTTTCTTCGACATTCAAGATGTTTTGGAGAGCAGAGAAACATTCAGTATATCTGAGTTCTAATGAACAGTCCAGAAAAAAAAAAGATTAAAAAAACAAGCCAACAATTAACCTCAGGTGGGTACAGAATGCATTCTGGAAACTTCCCAAAGAAGAGTTTTTCCTCTATTTCATAGTAGGTCGGGTCACAGCCCTCCATATACTCAAGATCGTCCGCAGTCAAGTCTTCGAGACTGGAAATGTCAACAGACCCAGGACTGGGGAGTTCAAAACAAGGGAGTGAGTTGAGTTGTAAAAGATATTTTTTTCTTTCTTACGGATAAATTGCATCTCTTGTGACATTTGAGATATAGGAAAATAGACTGGCTGAAGGACAAGGACATAGGCGGAAGAGGTCTATCTATAGATGGCCAAATCAACGTATAATAGATCAATAGATAGATAGATAGATAGATAGATAGATAGATAGATAGATAGATAGATAGATAGACAGACAGATAGATAGATAGATAGATAGATAGATAGATAGATAGATAGATAGATAGATAGATAGATAGATAGATAGATAGATATATAATAGATAGATAGATAGATAGATAGATAGATAGATAGATAGATAGATAGACAAATAGATAGATAGATAGATAGATAGATAGATAGATAGATAGATAGATAGATAGATAGATAGATAGATAGATAGATAGATAGATAGATAGACAAATAGATAGATAGATATATAGCTGGATAGATAGATAGATAGATAGATAGATAGATAGATAGATAGATAGATAGATAGATAGATAGATAGATAGATAGACAAATAGATAGATAGATAGATAGATAGATAGATAGATAGATAGATAGATAGATAGATAGATAGATAGATAGATAGATAGACAAATAGATAGATAGATAGATAGATAGATAGATAGATAGATAGATAGATAGATAGATAGATAGATAGATAGATAGATAGATAGATAGATAGATAGATAGATAGATAGATAGATAGATAGATAGACAAATAGATAGATAGATAGATAGATAGATAGATAGATAGACAGATAGATAGATAGATAGATAGATTAGATAGATTAGATAGATTAGATAGATAGATAGATAGATAGATAGATAGATAGATAGATAGATAGATAGATAGATAGATTCACCTGTCAGGAAGTGGGATCGTCAGATTAAAGGATCGGAACCGCATCAGCCCTCCATCATCTTCTCCCAAAACAAATATGTGACGACGTGCTAAAAGTCCATTGAACGTTTCCTCGATGAAGAAAGTTTCATTATCCTGGAGAATGGTTTAAACCACATTCATTACACCTTCACTTGAAGGAAGACGAGGGCAGAGGTCCAGTGCTCCACCGGACTGACTGAACTGTAAACATGTACAGGGCGCCATGGTAAACTGTCCTAACTCTGCTTTTGTTCATTTTTTTCTGAAGAGGCAACAAACTGAAATAACTGAAACTGAATACTTTCTTCATCAGCCTTTATAGAGATACTATAGATATTTTTTTAACCATTCCTTTTTGGAAGTTAATCCACAGTATAATAACATCATATGGGCTATCAATGGGCTATGTCAAGTTTTTTTGTTTTTTTTAGAAAAGTAGATTAAAGATAGTTGCCGTGCGCCCCTCGATTGTAACGAAACAAGTGTACAGATTTATTAACAATAAGATTATTCTGCAAAACCCAGGAAACAATAATTATAATCTTTGGAATCTAGCGTAACTTTCGGAACTCTGTCCTCTTTTTCATAAAACAATAGGTGGCTATTACTAAGAAGTTCAACACAAATGACTATTCTGACCCGGTTCCCCAGCTGTTTGAATGCCACCGTAACGGCTCTGAGTTAATGTTACATCTGAAATACTGTGAAATTGGTGTGTTTCTTTGCAATGAGGTGTCAGTCGGAATGCACCTAAGGAAAGTAGGGTTAGTTAACCCATGAAATATTTACCTCTCCAAACAGAGACATCTGGACTGGTTGGATTAGGAAGATGATACGGGGACGGGGAGTCTGCCCATTGTCAATATCTTCCTGCACACGCTCCTCATTACTAAAATTTCCATTGTATATGGCAGCCATACGACGAATCCTGTCAGAAGGAACTGGAACAGAAACAGAGAGGATACAGAAATAACACTGAATAGTTATGTTCCATGTCAAAGTGATCAAATAGGCACATTATTATCACTATCCTGAATGAAGAAGTGAGTTTTATTTCCTGAAAATAGTCGCAGACCTTCCATAAAGATTACAGGTCTGTCTACTGCAGTTTTCACGGACAAGTAAAAATAACAATTAGTGGCTTTTGAAACCCCATGTTTCTTTCGTTATGAACAAAAATAGTTTACATCAAATACACAGTGACAATGTTAACGAAATCAGCGAACTAACATCTTATGTTCCGACATTTAAATTCATTGAAAGTGGAATATCATAATGCAGAAAATAAAGCCATCTCTGACAAGCCATGACGAAATTTTGAGCTCAACATGTTACGCAAAATCTCATAATTTTATTAATCTTTCGATTCAATTTCCTGTCAGTTTTCTTACTTGCTGAAACTAGGCCAGATCCTGGCCACTGACCACTAAAACAGATCACTGCCAGTCCCACCATGACCACAAGACTTCCCCAGGTGTCACTGTTTGGGCTTGATCTCATTTTGTAAGATATTTGTGCCGGTTCCGTGAAGAAAAAGAACCTAAAACAGTAAGTTGTGGCTTTAAAATAGATACTGTTACTGAAGCATTTTCTAAAAATTTTGCATGGCAAAGAACAGGCAAAAAATGTATTAAAACAGAAATCAAATCTAAGTAGATGCCTGTGGTGCAGAAAACGATATACAGAATATTACAGACGGACAGGACAGAGGAAATCTTATCAAAAACGTCCATAAACCACCAGCTCGAAATTATATTATCATACTATATTAGAAGTAGAGGATGAACAATAGTCACCTCAAAGTCCGTAACTGAGTGACCAAATATTACCTAACCTTACGTACTGCCGCGGTTTTTGACAATGAGTTACGTGGGCACTTCCAGTTTTGTACAAAATGTAGTTTTTAATATCACTTACTTGTATTTGTTTTGTGCCGTAAAATAGAGACGCGTTTTTATCAAACAGAATGGAAAAGCGAGATGAAAAATTCGATCATCGCTTTTTTTAAAGATATTGCTGAAAACCAATTTTATATATCATATCGCACCCTGTTTTATCCAGGTCAGTGGGTCTCTAACGACAGAATACTTAGCAATAGGAATAATCCAAATAAATCTAGGGACCTACCACTGCTGAAGACGGCTGTGTATTTGGGACGTTATGGCTGCGATGGAGAAAGCACGAATGAGTAAACAGTAGATAGCAAATACTTATAGGTTATTACAGAATCTTATCTTAATTAGTTGCGCCTCTGTTTTATTAATTAACTACCTCACCACCTTTTTCGCCTGGTTCGATGTGTCAGGTTAAGGCACACTGTCTCATAGGACTGACCATGCAGACTCACATCTCTCTGGTCTGTCTTTAGATCTATCTATCTATTTATCTATTTTTCTCTCTCTCTTTCCTCTTCTCTCTCTCTCCCTAACTCTCCGTTCGTCCGTGTTCCTGCCTGCCTGCCCGTCTTTCCGTCTGTCTGTCTAACCATGAATCTTGATAAACCATCTCAGAAAATTATCATATTATCAATGGCAATATCACGTTTTCCCAGACATTCCCAACTCTTGCAGGCCACACATGGCAAACACAGGCTCCAAACAGTTATGGATTCATTTTACCTGCTGGGGAGGACGGCGTGGGGGGGGGGGGAGGGGTGGGGCTACAGCGAGCGGAAAGGATGGAGGGGGGGGGGGGATAGAGAGACCAAAAAAAAAAAGGCATCAAAATTAAAATACAGTGGAGTAATACTGACTGTGTAAACTGCATAAATAACATTAACATTGAAAGCCTCATTTTTTTTTTCTTTTGCATTCCTGTCTACCCAGCAGGCAGAAGAATATGTTTACATCATGATAGGATAATAGTCTGTATGCCGATATACATTTTTTCTAATACAATTTTAAAGGGTTAAAATATATATTAAAAGTAATTAGACTTAAGTAAAGACTTATTAAATTTTACAATCCTCCCCACTCCCACCCCTCGAAAACAACAACAACAACTTATATTAAACCACATTTTGTGAGAGCTCTACTGATAGTGAGGTGATGAGTTATAAACTACTTTTGGTCATGCCTAAATTTGGCAGTGACGAACTTAACACATTCTGTTACTTTCCGCAGACATGCAAAAGCGAATGAAAACTGTATCTAGTGATAAGCTTCAGTTATATGACTTCTCAAATACGTAGATTTCATTCAAGTCGCGTAAATAAGGAGGTTTAAATGAAAGGAAAAAAAGTCCATTTCCCGGTGTTTTTAACATTATTAACCAGCTCCTGGTTTTAAAAATTAATTCTTCCTCTTAACAGACAAAATAGGTAAAGGCTGAAATTGGCCTCCTGCAATATTTAAAAAAAAAGGGTGGTTGGGAGGAAGATTGTTTTGTATTGTTCTTCCGCTGTTCTGAATATTCCTGAAGAACCTGGCTGTGGAGGGGAGAAAATAAATCTAAAATCTACGTTTCAAGATCCAGAACAAAAGGGTACTAAGAAATGTGTAACAAATTTATATATATCTAACACTTTTATAATTATAAGGACTGAGTTAATGTCATTCCTTATGAAGAGTTTTGTTTGTTTGTTATGATTTAAGCTGAGTCAGTGAACCGTTACATATGTGTGCGAACGGAAATCTTGCTCAGGTAAGAATGACCTCACCATTTCAAAGTGATTGGAGAGGCTTCAGATATTTCTTGTGCTAATCAGACTTTTGCATTTTCTGTCAGTCTCCTTGGTCAAGTGTTTTCATCAATAGGATGAATTGCAGCCTTTTTTTGCAGACAGTGCGAACTTTCATGTCAGATTTTAAAAAAGGATAAAATCCTGACTGTTTCAACCAGGCCTCCATCGGTCAGAAAATACTTAAAAGTATGAAATTTGCATCCTAACTCTTTTGACTATGTGGTCTGCTGGAGAGGTGAGGGGCGCTTGGTGGGGGGGGGGTGGAATTGAGGGGGGACCGCCTAAGCAGTTTTACAGCAAAGGCTCAAATTCAAAGTAGGCAGTCATCTACTCTTGAGTTTTTAGTTTATATCAGTTTTTAAATTAAGGGGCATAATCCTTGAAGAAGAAAGCGGAGCAGGGGTTGGGCTGAGTTACTGCACTTAATACAATATCTCTCTTCCAGGATTTTGCCATCAACTTTGCCTAATCTAATCTGTGGCGCCTACCATAAAAAGAAGAACAAAAATCGAACATCAACAAAACAGAATTTAGAGAAACCGAAAAAAGAAATTATCAACAATCAGCTGTAACAGTTGGGGAAAATTTCATTACGTTATAAGTAGGGACAGTTAGGTGATATGAACTGCTTCCCTTTTAAAAACGATACTGTTACACCTGATATTAAAAACAAAACACGGGATCCGGTGAACACTGAGTACTAGAGTTTATAAGCGTACAATTTAAAGAGTGATATCTCACAATGCTGCCCAGGCCTAGTGAAAGGCATTTGAATCTAGTCACACGAAGCACATACAAATAGTGAACATTCACCACTTTTCACACCTCCTAGGCTCTTATTTATACCAATTCTCACAGGCAACTCCCGAACCGATTTAACCCTCGTGCTCGCCCGAGACCGATCTAGACTTATACGTTCGGAAGGCCCACAAAACATCCAATCACACAAAAACACGTTTTCGGGTGACACCTTCTGAAGGCCAACCTTTGCAAAAACATTTGTCTTTGAAGGCCATGGACCATTCTGGATTGTTCCATAATTAACAAAACAGGTCAGACCTAGGTCAACACACCGCTAGACAAAAAAGAGGAAACAATTACCAAACGGCAGGGGTGAAGTCGACTCGCCGAGCGCTGGTGAACGCTAAAGGGAGGGGGGGGGGGAGAGACAAGGAAGGTGTAGACAAGACGATATGACCTCTGCCTACGACGAAGTGCGTAACAGGCGGAACGATGGAGAGAGGCGCCCTTTAGACGCTACACAATTCCCCAATGTAAGTTGAACATCATTTCAACTTTATACGTCACACAGCATATACACTATCATGAATCAGCAGACTTCCAGGACTCCCAATCTCACATTGGCAATTGCTAATGCTGTACATCCATAACAAAATCTCAGTGCTTTCTCAAAGTCATATATAGTACTATCATCACAGCACTAATACAGTGTCATTAAAATACTATTGCAGTACCGATATAGTGCTATTACAACACCATCACTACTGTTGTGAAACAATGAACAATCGTATACATACTGCTCTGTGCACAAACCATAGTACACAAACGTGGTGCATGGCAAAGATTATCCCCAAAATGCATAAACTCATAGAATACAGTGGCAAAATACCAATACATATTGACCACTGATCAGGGTCTAGCTTCATCGTATTAGGTCTAAAACATTATAAAATGCAATATTAATATTGTTCAAGCCTGGACCTCACGTACATTACATCAGTGCAACATATGAAAATCACTGCTTGCTCTCAGTTCCCATGTGGGTTGCATTGTTTATAATTACATCAAGCTCTATTGTTAACTAATAATGTTGACATATTACAAAATCAAAATATGACTAATAAATCATAGCTCTGTGCCAGACCTCGATTCGATAGTTAGTCACAGACATATCATATCACTAATTACAAGTACAATACAGCCATTAAGTAGGCAAAATTGTCAGTGTTAAATTGCATTTTACTGACAGTGTACTGTTCCTAAAAAAATCTATTTAGGAAGTCGTCACCGACATTTTCTTTGCCCTTAGATACCGAATCCTGAATCGATTTATGACTGCAACAATAAACTCCATAGTAATAGCTTTGGACTGCCAGATCTGGCAAAAGTTCAACTACTCTAATAACCGATGGTCAGTTTGGAGAACAAACTCCTTTAAATACAATGCAAAGTAAACTTCTTTACAGCCCAATAATAGCTAGACATTCACGCTCTGAGACCGAATTTGTTGCCAAGCATGACTTGTTACTGACGGCTCTCTGTAATTGTGTAACTGAGTGAAAAACTACGTGTTCGCCCCGGCCTATTTTGTGGGGAGGATAAAATTGTGAGGTGATCTGCAAAAACCCTACTCTTTGCGAAAATCATGGATTTTAAGTTAAATGCATAGAAATACAGAAACAACATGCAACTTGAATTTTGTCAATATCTTCATTATTAACGAAGTTATGACCATTTTAAGTGACGAAAACAGAAAAATGCAAAACAGAGCAGGAAGGACTTCCGAATGCGTTCCATAAATGCTAAAGAGGGTTTATTTTGAGGGATTAAAAAAAAAAGGGGGCTAGGTATTTTTGGGGGGTTTTCAAAGAAAGACAAAGAAATAATTCATGGCATGCTTCGCTTTCTCTATCTCTCTCCCCTCTCTATCTTATTTCCATCTCATCTTGATTTCTCTGCGTTAGAATCATCTGAAAGTGAACACATACACAATAATCATAAATCATGACAATACTCGGATCCGCACTGTCACAAATCCCAGACTGGGAGATGCGATGGTTATAACAGGACAACAATCACGAACGAACAAGTATAACACTTAACAGAACAACCCATCAGACTCACACATTTATTAAACATAAATATAAAGATAAGGATAACAGTGCAATTACATACATACATTATATTCTTCAAGTTAACTGCCGTCCACGGCCTTCTTCCGTAAGCACACTTCCTCGGGTCCACAACCCGGTAATTACTCTAAAGACACCTCGGCCTCAGCCTCTCCACTCAGGGTCTTAATGGCACACTAATATTCTTTCACACCACAGTCTCGCAATAGCACCTCCCTATGGCAATACACCTTAGCCTCCTATACACTTCACGTGGCCATAGCACGTTAATACTTCAATTCACATGAATAATATCTCATTCGCACAGTAATACATCCATGTCACAATAGCACATCTTAATAGCACATTCACAATCCTATATACATCCCTGTCTGTGGCCAGACTGCCACGACTCATGTGCTGCGACTGTCCTACACCGACAGCTTCACTCCTGGCCTATGTGTGGCCTTCGGCCCTATGCTGGCCTATCCCCTGTGCTCACCGTAGGCGGCTCTTCGGCCCGACCCCGGCACCTACAAAAATAACATTACATTGGTATAATACCATACCATTTCTAATCACTTCACCCCTCATTACAACTCATGAAGCGTACACACAATAGTTCACATTTCACTCACCAAACATCTTACGGTAACACCTCCACCGTATTACACCCTACTCACTCTCGCTACAAATCCATGAAGCTAACTTCCATATATCGCTCATGGCGCACACTCCTCACATATACTTATTTACATCATGGTCGTAGACGAATATAATACATCAATCATAATTATCAATCATCGTTCCACCTACCAGTCATCACTGGAAACACTGTCACAATCTCCCGACTGTTCTCACTCACGTCCGTCCCCTGGGACCTTCTAACTTGCAGTGATAGTAGTACAGCGCTCTCGCCTCATGCAGACCCCCCCCCCCCACTCACAACATGCACGCTTTTCATTACCCGTGGGCCGTGGGTTAACTTTAATCGCCCCCCTTCCCCCGTAACTACTGATCCCAGCTCGCCTACTCGTGACACGCACCCATACTCTTTCGCTCCTAAATCACACGTCTAAACCCATTCGCCGTGCAGGTGAGTTAACAGCTTGACGGTAGTCATTTACTAATACTCACATACTGCACTCTTGACCTAAATTAGGGAAAGTTACCGATCTTGTTAATTTGCATTTTAAAAAATTATGAATCGGCTTAGCAGCAAAACAATCCGATTTCAGCTGCTGGGAGATTGTATGATCTGACCTAATACAGGGCCTACATGAGTGTACGTCGATCGCCAATGGCTACCCCAGCCCCTTTTCGCCTGATTAGTCAATCTGACTACCGTCCGTTGACACAAACTGATTAGGCCCTCACGCCCCCAGGTCCATCTGACCATTCCATGTGTTTGTGAGTTTAAATTCCTGAACACCATATCAAGTTTTGTTTCAGCAAACTTTCGCCAGTCGCGCTTTTGATAAATTCTGTTACCGTGACCTCTCCCCAGCAAGTTTCAAAATGGCGCCTGTTTGCGGATTTTGTCTGTCTTCAGACTTTTCCTTGGGATTGTACTGTTTTTCTTGGCAAGTGTGTTACAAATGTTATTGTGAATATGAAGTGATAATTGGTCATAAAGTCTCAAACAATGCATAACGGTGAGTAAAGTTCAATAACGTTATAAAAGCTATGGAACGCATTCGGAAGTCCTCCCACAGAGGAAATCAAGCTTTAAGTTAAACAACTCCAAATTTTTACTTCAGGGTGGCCCTAAAAAAACACGATTTTGACACATTTAGGTATGGAATTCAACAAACTCCTTCACACAGTTGATGTATGAGTTGACAAATAATAGCTCTGGTAGCGTTAACCCAATTTGACCCCGAGGTCAGATTTTCAATTGTTTCATCTTTGCTGAAAGCAACAGAAAATGACATACCCACACGAATTTGTAGATAAAAAAAACTCCCGAAATAACATAAATGCAGCTTAAACCTCAACAACAACAATAAGGAAAATGAATGATTAAAAACACACAAAGATCTTACAAACTAGACGAGCTGAAGCCGCAGGAAAGGAAATGTGTCGAGTGGCAAAAGAACAGCGCATCTGTGAGGACACGGTAAATCATGGCTTTATATAGGAAACTTCTCATCCCCAAATCAACGAATCACAAGAGCGAATATTTGATTGATAGGTCTCTCTGCTCACAAGGTGTGTAGACTGTGTGTTTCGCCCAGTCCGCATTTTTTTTGGGGGGGTGGGGGGTGGGGGGGGGGGACAGATCAAGTCCGTTCGCTGGGGGGGGGGGAGGGGGCGTCGTACCCCAGCAAGCGCATATGAGGGTAGAGGGGAACCTCTAGGGAGCGTACCTGTGCCTTTCAATTATGGGAAATAAATCAAAAATAAGAAGCAAACATAAAAAACATGCTGAATGGAAAGGAAGACTGCAAGTGAAATCCGATTAACTTGGAGAACAGGAGTTTGAGCTTGAGTATGGAAAACGCTTATTGACACGAGAAAGGTCATGTCGTGCTAGGAAGAAGCAAGACAATAGACAGACTTCAGCAATAACAGGCTACATCATCTAAATGAACTGAATTCTGCTTTTGCTCGCAGAATTTCAAGAGCAGCTGCGCAACAATAACAATTATGTCGAGCCATTCAAATCAGTCATTTAGATTTGTTCGGAGAACGAAGATGTGAAAATTGTGCTGCGCGCTGAGAAAAAACAACATAGTGGTCATGTTCGCACATATAACTTGCCAAACACCAGTGAAATCGCAGCGCTCTTGCCAGGAGATGGGGCTGGCAATCTGGATGTTATTGTCAAGTGCAGGTCAACGGATTTGCAAGAACCAAGGAGAATAAGCACTTGCCATCGTTCTTATGATCCGCTTTACTATGTATTAATGTTTCCATATGGCTGTGATGGGTGGCACTTAGGATTAAGAAAAGGCAACAACAAAAATCTGGCGGCTGCAGATTTTTTATGCTTTAGACTCCAGGTGAAAGATGATGATTTTGATCTTCAGAATGAGAAAACTCATACAGCAGTATGCAGTGGATCAGTGGGCAAAGATTGAGGCCAGTCGCCTCCATTGGGTTCTGCAAAATCAGAAAGCAATCCGAGCCGACAAATATCAAGGTTTGATGGAGTCTATTCATGTAGGTGACACAGTGAATGTTGGTAGGAAGGTTATATTGCCACCCACAATATATGGTTCCCCCCCCCCCCCCCCGATTCTATTCGGAAGCCTTTCAAAATGCCATGGCCATTGTAAGACAGTTAGGGAAACCAGATATGTTTTATTACATTTACATGTAACCAAGGTGACCGGATTAAATAGGTCAGATAGGCAGGGTCTTGCGGGTCAGTGTGTCATGGGCTGGCTGCGTGTGTGTAGCATCCCGAGCCCACCACATTATTGCCGAGTAAGAATTTTACAGCCAAACGATGTAATGTAGCAAATACAGTGAAGCCTTTCTTTCTTTGAGAAAAATATACTAAATTTGTTTTTGAAAAATGTGATTTGTTATGTTAACCTTAGTACATAGATATTTTAGGGCAATCATCGTCAGAACTTTAATAACTGAACTGGATTCTTAATTTGGCCACATTTTGGCCGACTATTGCGGCTCCAGCCGGCGGCATTGTCCATTAGTTCAAAACATTAAACATGTCTGTAGCATCAGTTGATGACAGTGCTCTCTATTGTGTATTTTTCTTCTGGGATTATTGTATGAACCAGACAACTTGATCTTGTCACGGACCATGAAAACATTCGCTAATCATTCATGGAATTTCATTCCTGTATTTCTTGGGTTGTAGATCTATTCTGTGTTTCTATACTTTTGAAAACATAGGACTAACCTAGAACATAAATCTAGATCTCTAGATCTAGACGTCTAGATTTCTCAGAGGCAGAGGGCCTACTCAGGCCTACTAACTCGATCCAGATCTACTACTAGATCTAGATACTAGATATCTACTACTGGCAGTACTGGTGTGATTCACGATGATCTAGATCTAGATCTAGGTCTAGACATTCAAGGTTTATTGGAAATTGGTGAACCATTTCACAAACTAATTCCTCATTACAGCAAAGTAGCCTACTGAACTGTGTAGATCTAGTGTAGTGTAGGCACTGGCAGAAGAAAACACTTCCTCCATCCATACTTCTTAACATGTTTAACCCATATTCTACTTGCGCACCCCCCTGGGGTGCAAATGAAAAATGACCCATTTTGGACTCAACATGTACTATTAACCAAATTTTGTTTCTTTTCCCTTGAAGTGGATTGTTTTTACATGCTCAATATAGATTAGAGTGATTTCCCTTGCCTTTTGTTGTTCAGCTAATGTGGAGGGAAACATTGATTGAGAAAAAAAATGGACCAGCCTTCAACCTCTGCAAATCGGTAAGTGTAGCAATTACATCGCTAGTTGAAAAATTCTGATTGTTACGGAATTATGTACTTTAGTTATCATAATAAATGAGTGAATTCCTATTTTAGATGACTGGTTCATTTTCCATTGGACTTAGTGCAACTTTATCAGTGCACCCTGTCAGGGTGCGTTAGTAGCGAATGGGTACCTCTAAAATCATGCCTGCAATGCCAGCTTAGTCTGTGTGTGGTTTGCGATAGGCATGTGCCTATCATGCTATCATACTGTATTTGACTGTACATAGGTGGGCAGGCTGGGTAAGGTTGGCGAGATGTATAGAAACGTGACTAGGCCTAGATCTAGAGGTTGGATGTGTGTGTGTGTGTGTGCAGGGTGGGGGGGGGAGGCCTACTCTGCTGACATATCTTGTCACCGCAATACTTGCAATAATGGTAAGGGGCCGTTCACATCAAGTGAGGTGAGGGGAGGGTTGGGAGCATTCGATGATGACAATGGCATGGGAGGGGGGAGGGGGAGGGGGTGCAACCTAGTCCCATTCAGCTGATAATGAAATTTAGATTTCATGCAGTATATTTTACACACATAGATCTACATCTATCACAAAATAATTTCTTTTTGATATTATTCTTTTTTTCCACTGTCCCCAACCCCAATTCCCAGCCCAAACAGGAATAAGTTTACGGCGCATGAGGTTATGTCTATGCTTGAAGATGAAGACTTCGTGACTGCAGAAATTTTTTTGACGCCTCCTGGAAATGGACAATTCTCTGATGAAGACAGTGGAGATGACGAGGCGGGAGGAACCTTCAGTAACTTGCCTAGATGCCAGCTCAATGCAGCTGCAAGTGCCCACATAACTCGGACAAAAGAAAATGGAGTGATTGAGGAAGATTTTGGAGATGAATCGGAAGCAGAACAGGAAGAGAATGGAGAGGAGAGTGAGGAAGATAATGGAGATGAAACAGAAATTGGTGGTGAAGAGCAAGCAGCTCGTTCTGCAAGAAAGAAACGTGCGCCAGTGAAGAGAGTTTGGCGAAAAGAGGACAACTATCAAGAGCAGAGAGAATGGCATCCTCTTCCACTCCCAAACTTTCTTTCTCGAAATCTGTCGCCGGCCCAACTGTTCGAACTTTACTTTGACGATGAAGTGATTGATGATATTGTGACAATGACAAATTTATATGCCAGTAGAGACAGTGGTGATCACACTTTTGTCACAAACAAAGATGAGATAAGGGCTTTTTTTACAATCCTGATGATATCTGGGTACACAGTATTACCACGTCGCACAATGTACTGGGAACGCAGCAAGGATTGCCACATTACTGGTGTTGCTGAAATGATGAGCCGTAACAGATTTGACTTGCTTATGCGGTACCTCCACCTCTGTGACAATAATAAACTACCGGCAAATGACAAGATGGCAAAACTCCGCAAGATTTATAGTCTCATCAATGAAAGATGCCTTTGCTACTACGTGCCGTCACAGAACATCTGTGTGGACGAATCCATGATTCCTTACTTTGGACGTCACTCATCAAAACAGTACATACGGGGCAAGCCTGTCAAGTTCGGGTTCAAAATGTGGACATTGGCAGCTGATACCGGTTACATCATCCAATTTGAACCCTATTGTGGAGCAGATGTAAAACACAAGGGAGAACTAGGGCTTGGCGCTGCTGTTGTGTTGGACCTTCTTGCAGAGCTTCCATTGGAATTGCCATTCAAGCTCTACATTGATAACTTTTTTACCGGGCTGCCTCTTCTAAAAGCCCTGTCAGATAAAGGAATCGGCGCAACAGGAACAATTCGAACAAACCGAGTGGATAAGTGTCCTCTTGATGGAAAAAAGATCAAAAACGGAAACAGAGGTGTGTGTGATTACCGAATGGATAGAACAGAGGACATTCTCGTTTTACAGTGGAATGATAACAATTTAGTGACAATTGCCACCAACTGTGACTCCGTGCAACCCATGAAAACTGTCAAACGATGGTCAAAGACGGACAAGGCGTTCATCAACATCCCGCAGCCAAATCTGATCAATGCATACAACCAGAGTATGGGAGGAGTGGATCGTGCAGATCAAAATATCTCATATTACAGGGTCAGCATGCGTACCAAGAAATGGTGGTGGCCCCTGTTCGCCTGGCTTCTGGATGCAATGATCCAAAATGCCTGGATTCTTTACAAGAAGAGCACACTGCACCAGGAGACTCCCCTGGATCTGTTGGCATTCCGCAGGTCTATTGTCAATACATACATGTTGAGGTACTGTGGTGAGCAAAGAGGAAATGGCCGATCCAGACCGATTGCGACCAGAGTCCCTGACGAAGTTCGTCTTGATAACATGGGACACTTTAGTGTCGATCTCACAACTCAGAGAAGATGCGGTCTTTGTGGCAAGAACACAAGAAAGGGCTGTTCCAAATGCCCAGTTGGTCTACACCAGAGCTGCTTCAACATGTTTCATGGACATTGATGATGGTGGGAGTGGTGGTGGTGATATTATGGTTGTGGCTGCATTTTTGCGGTGGCGGTGATGATGATGATGATGATGATGATGATGATGATTGTTGTGTTAATGATTTCGTAACGATTTTATTATACAGACATGATAAGATTATGCTTTTGCGCTTCTTTGTTCCTATATTAGCTATAGTGATTTAGAAGTACCCATTCCCTACTAGCGCACCCCACCAGGGTGCACCTCAAAAACCCTACTCAAAATATTTTTTTTTCAAAATCCTTTACAGACTGCCTAAATTATACCCAAAATAGTTCAAAACACACAAAAAAAACAAAAAAAACAAAAAAAAAAAAATCCTTGGTAGGATATGGGTTAAGATCTATCTTTGCCCTCTAGTTCTAGATGTAGATCTAGCTCTGTCTATCTAATGGTGCCTTTCAATCCTCAAACTCATAAGGATAAGTCATAGATCTAGATCCAATCTAGATTCTAGTTCTAGCATTCACATTTATAATTTGGATTAGGAGTGAGTGGGGGTGTACTTGGGTTGGTTTGGTGAGGAATCTTTTAAATTGTGACTTGGTTCACCTTTATATTTTGTTTACACAGATGACCAGTGACACTGATGTGTTGATAAAAGTACGTTCAAATTGAAACATGGGTAGAAAGTGTACTGTTTGGAATTGCAAAACAAACTACGACAGTAGTAAAGGTAAACAGGAGCATATTCCTGTGTATGGATTTCCTGATGACCCTGTCGAGCAGCATAAATGGATGAGAAGCTTGCCAAATGTGATGGATAAGGTAACAGCACACATTGGAGTTTGTGCCCGCCACTTCCCTCCAGATGTTCCCATGCAGAAAAAGGGTCGTTATGGAAGACCAACAGTCCCTCCTTCCATTTTCCCTGATGCACCGGCATCAAGCATTCCAACAGCCAACGTTACAACGCCACGAAGCACAAAGATGTCTTCAAGTGCTGCACGCGCAGTGGATATTGATGAAATGGGTGATTTTGCAGTGAGCGATAGATTTTCATTAGAAACATTTGTTGCAGACATTCCACCAAAGTTAAATAATGTCAGGATTCTAGTTTCCAATTCAGACACAACAATTATTCTCAGTGACACTCGTGATGGGCCAGTATATACTTACTGCTTCTACATGAACCTTATGCAGAAAGACAATGGGCCTTGTGTGCAGTATGAAGCATACTATAAATTAAAGCAAATTTGTCACCCTAAGTATAAGCTTGCCACATGCTGGAGTCAACTCGGGGAGATTTATCGTTTTGTCAGAAACTACTCTGCCTCAGAGACTGACAACAAACTCTCTCTCTCACTCGCTCTCTCTCTCTCTCTCTCTCTTTCTCTCTCCCTTACTCGCTCTCTCTCTCTCTCTCTCTTTCTCTCTCTCTTACTCGCTCGCTCTCTCTCTCTCTCTCTCTCTTTAGAGTGCTCCTTTATGTGAATCTTATTTTTTAGGCCTATATAATATGCCGTTACTAGAACTAACTGTACCATGATAAACAAAAACCGTCATGATAGAATCACACCCCATGATCTCTCGCTAGCCCACCTCTCACTTCGTTTGCCTCACTTGCTCCCCGCATCGTCCGATGGGCCCCACGCCCCGCGGCGAGGCAGACAAGCCCACAACACGCTTGACCTAATTTAGCGGCTATCAGACCTATACTATTCCGTTCACCTAGCATGTAACCCAAAATGGCCGGAGATAACTGAAGCATTACATCCTGGAGATCAAGCGCATGGTCGACCTGATTTAACACTCCGCGTGTTCAAGTTAAAGTATGGGGCTTTGATGGAGGATCTTTTAAAGAAAGAAATCTTAGGAGGAGTTAACGCCCACACGGCTACAATTGAATTTCAGAAGAGAGGCCTGCCGCACGCCCACATCTTGCTCATAATGGAAGCTGATTCAAAACCAAACAGTCCTGAAATTATTGACATTATTGTCAGTTCTGAATTTCCTGACAGAGAAGTTAATCCTTCACTTTATAAAGTAATCACTTTGCAAAATATTCATGGTCCATGTGGCTTCATCGTTCCTAACAGCCCTTGCATGGAGGACAACGGTTCCGGGAAAAAGTGCACTAAGAATTTTCCTAAGCAATTCACAGACTCCACTTTTGTTACAGAAACATCGTATCCACATTATAGGAGCCGCAGAACAGATGGTGGAGGAAATACTCACACTATGAAAGTGAGAGGCATTGATTTTTCTGTTGACAATTCATTTGTTGTTCCGTACAACCCCACACTGTCACTGAGATAGCATGCACATATAAATGTAGAAATCGTTCACTCTGTGCAAGCAGTCAAATACTTGTATAAATACATAACAAATGGGCAAGACCGTGTTCTCCTGGAAATTAGCAATGGGCAACAAATTGATGAGGTAATACCCTATCAGAATGCCAGATACATTTCAGCCAGTGAAGCTTTCTGGAGACTTTATGGAATTGAAACCCATCGGAAATATCCCCCTTATGGGAACCTGCCATGCCATCTCCCAATGAGCAAACAATTTATTTCCAGCAAGACGAAGCTGAACAAGCTGTTGAGCGAGGGCCACTGTCACGAAACTAACTGCTTTTTCTTTTTTTGCCACAAATGCAGAAGATGAAACTGCTCGACACATTTTGTATCCAAACTTTCCACAGTATTTTACTTGGAACAGTAAGGAGCAAAAATGGCAAAGAAGGAAAAGAGGTGCCAGAAATCCTGATGTTCCACAGTTATTTAAAACTGACAGCATTGGCCGTAAACCAACATTAAGCCTCAGTCCTCATCAAGCAGAGGTTTGTCTGAGGCTGTTGCTCCACCACGTACCTGGCGCTATCAGTTTTCAGCATGTGAGAACGGTAAATAACACAATCTGTGCCACATTCCAAGATGAAGGCAGAGCGTTAACTTTGCTTGCTGGTGAACGCGAGAGACATGCAGCGATGGAGGAAGCAGTATCCATTCGGTTTGGGCCCCAGCTGAGAATTGTTTTTGCAACGATACTCATCTATTGCGTCCATCAGACCCATGTCAGTTCTGGCCAAGACCTGTGTTGGACAATCCTACTGGAGGGCATCAAAGATTGTTCAGGAAGAGGTGAATTATATCATCACTACCTAGGAGAGAAAGTCCAGCGTGAACTCCATCTTTTGAACAATGAGCAGAAGAAAATTTTACAGGCTGTTATTGATTCTGTAGAAAATGATAGTGGCCGGATATTTGCCCTGGGATCAAGTGGTGGCACGGGAAAGACCCACACAATCAATTTAATTCTGGCAGCTGTGCGGTCAAAAAGAACAATTGCCCTCGCAACTGCACTGTCTGGAATTGCAGCCACCCATCTTGCCAATGGACGCACATTGCATAGTAGATGTAAAGTACCACTAAACATTAATGATCACCCCACATGCAGTGTTGCCTCAAGAGATGCCAATGGACAGCTGCTTCAAGAGAGCAAGCTTCTCATCATCGACGAAGTGTCAGTGGGACACAGTTATATATTTGAAGCTCTCGGCAGAACACTACAAGAAATAAGACACAATAACGAACCATTTGGAGGACTGAGAGTGCTACTTGCTGGTGACTGGCGTCAGGTTTTGCCAGTTGTGAGACATGGTGCACGGCCACAGATTGTAGATGCCACCCTCAAGTCGTCCTGCCTATGGTAATACGTGACAGTGCTCCATCTCAAGACAAACATAAGAGTATTATTATCTGGGGAATCACCTGACTGTGCTAATTTCCTGATTAGTATTGGAGATGGAAAACAAGAGATACACAAATATATACAATAATATGTGAAGATTTAAACAAGGTGTATAATAGCATACAAGAATGGATTACATACTGATAATGTTATTTGTGCAGAGGTGCTTCACCATATTCTGTTTTCATCAATATTTCTTGAATGTCACTGATTCAGTCTCATTAGAACTGGCTGTGCTTTCTTCTTTTGTCATTCAGTTATTAGTTGAGCAATTTAGAGTCTTCCCAGCATACTGTTATCATCATTCCCGCAGCCTGTCCAGATTTATGGCACAATTTTGTGTTACCGTTCGTAGAAGGGGCACCTCAGCTAGTAAGCATAAAAAAATGGTGGGGGGAAGGGGGAAGGGAGGTTTGAGAATGGCTAAAAATACAGCCTAAGCATTTTACTGAGATCCCTAAACTGAATGTGGCTAATGTTAGTTTTATCTCTGATATTTGTTTAAATTTATGCATTTTTTTTTGTGTTTGTTTGTTCCTTTTGCCTAGGTCAATTCATTTAGGGTAGAGTCTTCCCCCTTTCTGTAAAGTGATCTCGACTGTTATTATTTTTTGCCCCACCATCACCCCAATCCCTTCGTTCTAATCCAGGCTACAAAAACAACAACAAATATGACGCTATCTGCCATCAAAGCTGAAACAGTTTTAGTTCACAATTAATAAAATATTATTCATTGAAGTGGCTTAATCTCCACATTTGTCAGTGCTTCGAGAAAGGATAGCAATAAATAATATGTAACTTGAGCTGGTTAAATGATAACACCACCCAAATAGTCGGGCGGTCGTAACCGGCTGTTGCAAACCAGGGCGTAGCGACATGCATCTGTGACTCATTTGAAGAGCATACGTCTGGCAATCTACATAATTTCCTCCTCCTTCTGTCCTCTCATGTAGAAACAACGGTTTTCTTCCACGGCCAAAAAAATCTCATGCTGTGTCTAATTTAACGCAGGAAATATTAATACATACAGATTTATACACATCAGATCACAAAGCGAACAGTCTTCGCATCTCCCTTTCGACAGCCAGTTTCCCGAGAGAGAAAAAACTTGTGTGGAAGAAGTAGGTTGTTTTGTTCCTGGCGTTGTTGTTTTTGCACATTCTGAATCAGAACATCAGCATTATTCATGGGAAACCTGTTACTTCTTTAAACAAGAAAATAGCATTAGACCGAGGACATGAGTTTCTTAAAGCAAAAGTCGCCACGTACATTGGTGAAACTCTCCTTGTCACGTAGCTGCTATAATTATCACTGTAAAAGTGAAGTCAGTAAGATTTTCGCCCAAATGTGTTAAGCTGGTTGTACACTGAGTCGCTTGTCGAGTCTTGTTTGGCGTCCCAGTTGCCTCAGAGTTGATTTATTTTAAATAATGAATTAGCGAAACAGACACAAGTTTCAACCTCGCTGGTGCATGGAAAGCAGATTTCCTTCTGTGCGCTAGAGGGCTAAAATATCAAAAAGCTATGAGAATTAAAGAATTGTTGTTGTTGTTATTTTTGTTCTTGTAGTAGTGGTTGTTGAAAATCTCAACTTGCCATTGACAAAAAAAAAAGAGGACAATTTCTGGCGTAACTTGACTTAGATACATATAGTCTACGTGTGAATGAAAATAACAACAATTATGATATTTGTATTTGTATTTATATCGTGTATACTACTTGAATCCCATTTGGGAAATTTGCTTTGTGTCATTGCACCCAGATACAACTGAAACAGGGACGTCGTGGCAACAGTGGAGCGCCGGTCGGCGACTTCTTTTTTTTTGGGGGGGGGGGGGTTGAGGGGGATGAATTTTATTTGATTTTTCCCCAGTAGCCGCCTATTTGGTCTGCTCTTTTCGATTTCCAACGTCCACACAGGCCGTCCGAATGTTTTCGTCCTGATCCGAGAAGACTAGGTAGTCGATCCTACAGCCCCCCCCCCGCCCCCGCCCCCAATAGGATCAGGGACCTCAAATTTCCAGCATGCCTGCACCGGCCGGGTTTTGAACCCGGTACCCTAGTAATACATCTTACTATAATGGAGCCAGAAGGTGAACATGTCCTCATCTACAATTTCGTGACAACATGTTTAAAAATGAATGTACTACTTCATTTATTTTTTTTTATGATAGGTTACATGGACACTTAGTTTGGACAAAATCCAGCCTTCAATGTTATTTATTCACCTTTTTTTTTTTTTTTTTCATACTGCAACTCAAGAGATGCATTTTCGTCTCGTAGAATCGAAAAGTGTGGCAAGAAACTGCGATCTTCACCTCTCTTCATTGGCCGAAAGACAATTTTATCAAATCTGGGTATTCTGCAGGACACTGTGGTGTAATAATATAACTGTTAGTCTTGGCATGGAATCCAAGATAGTGTCTTTAAAAGTATGGCCTAGATCTAACAGAGTTGGACTTGGTAGGAGGTAACATGCAAGATTTATCTTGCCTGCTTCGGCTAGTAATAATAATAGTAAGAAGAAGAAGAAGAAGAAAAAGAAGATAGAGGAGAAGAAGAATACATGATACCCTGAAGCTTGGCCATCACTCCAGTTCACTGCGTTATTGTGATTATATTAGAACACTTGCGTTTGGGATTTCTCCATCATTTTGTATGCAATCATTTGATCCACCGACTGGTTGGATGGTGAAGTCACGACATTCAGTTTCAACAAGACTCCGCCCATTAATCAATCCATACATCAACAAACAGGCTGAATCTCACTGAAACTCAATCTCATGACGTCACCATCCACCCAGTCCGCCCATCAAAATTGTCATGCACGCCTAAGTTTGTGTTGCTGAGAACACGATGAGGATTACGAGAAGAATAGTTTTGACCTCCTACTAAGCACTTTCTTGTCAGCTGACAGGCAAAGTGGACCACTATAGCTTGTAAAACTTTGAAGTGGTACATTTTGGGAGAACATTCTGACAACTTACAGTGCATCGATTTCTATGAAATTTTGTATGCGACATTATTTGTGAAAAAACGTTCATAATATTTTCTTTTTTCGAAGTCATAAATCATCATGATCACAAAATCCTTTATTTGAGCTTGATAAAAGCCATTACCTTTGATATGGTGTTAAAAAAAGAAAAAAAGTTTGTTAACGTAAAACTAAGTTTCCTTACTGTTTTCCATAAAGGATGTTCTTGATAATTTATAACGAAGCCATTTGTTATCGCAAGAAATATCACCATACCAGCTTACCATATCAGGTCCCTTACCAAGCATTTGAAGAGCAAAAAACGGACTTGCTCATTACTTAATGCAGTTAGAATCTTTGTTTGCTTTTTTAGGTCGTTGTTTGCAGTAAAACTGATGTTGTAGATCTATTTCTAGCGTTGTTAATTACCGCCCGCATTGTTGCCGCTTCAGAAAACATGGGTTTTAAGATTCGCTAAAAATCTGGTAAACTATTAAGATGATTTATATACGGTCACCATGGGAGGCTGGATAGTTTGAGATATGGTTGATTTAACATGAAGGGTATTTTTTTTTTTTTTGGTGTTTGTATGTCTGTCGGTTTGTTGGTAGAACTGGTGATGGGGGAGGGGGTGGGTGGAGTGAGATGAGGGAAGGAGGGAGAACAATATTAATAATTATAATAATCCTAATAATGATAGTGCAGTACATTTGTATAGAGAGTGTACCCAATGGGCTTTAAAATGATATGAACGAACTCTCTCTTTCTCCGTCTCTCTCTCCCACTCCCTCTCTCTCATTCCCTTTTTTTCTCTTTCCCTCTTTCTCTATCTCTCTCTTTCCCTCGCCCTCTCTTTCATGTCCCCCCCCCCTCTCTCTCTCTCTCCCATTCCTTCTTTTTTTTTCTCTCTCTCTTTTATGTCCTTATAAACTATTTTTATTCTGCACAAAACATACGAGCCTGAAGGAAGCCAGCATCAGTCAGTCGGTAGATATTTCCCATACAGTATTGGTTTTAGCTCTGTTTTTAATTCTCAAGTGAAAAACTAGCTCGCAAGAACAAGAAAAGGGTTGGCGGGGGATGGAGTGCCCCTGATAGGACGGCCAGTCCACGTAGGTCAACCAAAGGATCTAGTAACAGCAAAGACAATCGAGTAAGACAAAAAGGGGCGGTGTCTTCAGCGCGCTGCCATACAACAAACTAGCTTGCAGACAGCTGGCGCGTTGATGGTGGGCGGCGCCTGTACGATTTTGTTACGTAGTCACCACTAGGTGCTGCGTGCAAAACCAGTGAATGCAAACGCGCCAGCTGTCCCATATCTTTTCTTATCTACCATTATTTGGTGATACGTCAGTCCGTCCCAGCTTAGCACTGCAAGGCCAAGGTGGATAAATAGTGAAAAAAAATAATAAACTTCGTGTCAAACCAACCAATCACAAGGCTTACCGCGTGACTGAAAGACTATTCCATGCCACATATAGATATATATTTTATTAATTTTGTAACCTGCCACGGGAGAGGAGAGTGATTTGAACTAATAAAAATGTAGGGTAAGAGGGAAATGGATGCTTAAGCTGGTTGTAAGAATGTGTATTGCTGTTTGAAAAGAAAATGCGTGAAAAGCAAAGATGAGAGGATGAGAGGGGAGAAAGAGAGAGAGAGAGAGAGAGAGAGACGGAGAGAGAGAGAGAGAGAGAGGGAAACTGAGAGTGTGTTATTCAGAAATTCATTCTTTACACTAAATTCTAGCCTGATCGTTATTAAACTTCTCTGAAAGTCCATCTTCATTATAAATAAATTGTCAGAAAAAACATGTGCCGGCTGGATTTTGTTTGCTAAAAAGAAAAAAGTTTTTCAGTCAAAACAAGACATAGCTAGCTATACGATGAGTCTGCAAGCCCTCACTCAAACCCACGCAAGTCAGTGTATGGGCCGGAAAAAGCCATGTTAAAAACTCCGAAGTACGGCGTTAGACTAATTGCGCGGTTTCATCAGGGCGAAACTTTTTGAATAAACCTCAGAAGTGGAATTGCTTCCAAAACAACCATTATTATGGAAAGATGCATCAAGAATTATTACTCAAGGATGTTTTGTAACCTACATGTCATATTTGGGGAGGGAGTAAGGAATGGACGGCCCGTTTAAAAGAAAATCAGTTTTTCGTCTCTCCTGGAATATTCTGCCAGCGAGAGTAGCGAGGTTTCATCACGACGGAATCGAAACACGTCATGACAATCGTAACGCAAGTGCATGCATGTTTCCTCCTTGCATACCTATACTAATAAAAGTGAAACTTTACGACAATGGCAGGGCGCCTTTCGCTACTCCTCTCTTAATGCTGATTCGGTGGCCCTCAGATTTGACACAGCGCTTAGTACAGACTGTCGTCGTGTCGCCGGCAGAAAAAATACCCAAAAAATTAATAACTCGCAGAACGTTTGTATTAGTTTCTAGGTTGCGACACATTGGCGTTCGATCTATTTTTTCGGCAAATTAATGTAATCAAGATTGGTTCCGGTATCTGTATCACAGTCACAAGACAACTTCCGGTTAGGACTGATTTGAACGATGAGATTGAGTTACACTATCATATATGAAAATTTGTGTGGTTCTCAATGTGCCTAGACTGGGAAAAAGAGAGGGTCTGGAATTGGGAGACTGACGCTGCAGGGCCAAAAGTGCAGTGTTTTCAATATGTCTAGGAAAATATTATAGTATTTCGTTATCACTTCCTGCGATGTGCAAACAAACTAACCCGTGCGCAAATCGTAGCCATTTGACGGATGCTGGTGGGACCCGCAGGACGTCAACGCGCAAAGGGAGAGCAGTAAAATGTATCTAAAAACAAACAAACAAACAAAAATAAAATAAAGCTAAAGGAACAGGCAAAATGAAGCAGGTCCATAATAATCACCCAGAACTGAAACTAATAAATCGATTTATCACGGGAAGGACCGGGAACTCAGCTAGTTTAATTATATTTTCAAATGGACGTCACATTAAAACCGCTATACTTTGCCAGTGGCTGAAGTCTCGTTCAAAGAGACAATTATTGTAAGCTTTATGCTGGGGATCTATCTAAAAAGGAGAGACGTTAAGGGTTGTATGTTAACTGCTCCTGGGGCCTCCCATAAAGTACCGAACTATGTTCGACAATTCTGGTCGTTTTTTATACCCACCCCCCACCCCTCCCCCACAGTACGATTTTCATAGGCTAAGTTCCACCCGCCTTCTCCTTGCACGAGCATACGGCCGCCAGCATGGTGTATGTCCATGAAAAGTTCTTAATGCGCTGAAGCTTTGAGTGGTATGTTGCATGGACTGTCTGCTGACTGTGTTTAGGTCTTTAGTTTAGGAGGTTCACTGCTCCAGGCTTTTACAACTCACTTTTCTTGTTTTTATGTTTCTTGTATAGTATAATAGGAAGTGTATATATCCGTACAACACCTTGTATGGATATGGACAGTGCATATCCGTACATCATGCTTACCAAAAGCGGGACTGGTGAAGGTTTGATGAAACAAAACTTGATATGGTGTTCACGAATTTAAAGTGACAACACATGGAATAGTCAGATGGACATGGTGTCGTGAGGGTCTAGTCAGTTTGTATCAATGGGCGGTAGTCAGATAGACTAATCAGGCGAAAAGGGGCTGGGGTAGCCATTGGTGATCGACGTACACTGAAGTATATTATTAGCGCAGATCACGCGATCTCCGAGCAGAAGTCGGATTGTTTTGCTACTAAGCCGATTCATATTTTTAAAACCTATGCAAATTAACAAGGTCAGTAATATTATTATTCCCGTGTGTCTTTTACATCATCGAATTGTGTGAGTTGTACGGATATGCACTGTCCATTATAATAAGAACATGATCACCAAATACTCGCTATATAATCAGACAAAACCAAAACACATACTCTTTTTTTCTCAAAATTATCCCATGACATCACTGACAATGGAATAGAGATGAACACAGGAATTTAATGGCTCATTGAAAGGCAATCACTACTCATATTTTCCCGGACACAATTCCTTTTTGCCTGCACCTTCATAGGCGTAAGTCTGCAATTTGAACCTATAGACAAAGAAATAAGAAAAGATTGAAGATGAAAACATTACGTGACGGCAACGTATGTTACTGCTAAATCAATCATTTAAAAGAAAAAGACAGTAATGCCTCATGATGTAAATTACCATTTTACATTATGTTTAAAAATATACAATTGAATGTTACATTATTTTACCACAATACTCATACATTCATGGATCATCCACAGCTGTTCACATTTTGCTCACATGCATTTTCCAGCAGCTTCTCTCTCTCTCCTTAATTTAACACACATCAGGAACGTGAATTAGTCTTTATAATTATGAAATTTAAAAATAATAATACAAACGGTCAGTAGATGGACACTTTCCTAGATAGTTTGGGCCTTAATCCAGTACCACATAATAATCATTGTCTATAATCTTGCAAATGGGAATAAGCCAGATTTCGCTCTACCTATCTCATTCACGTAACTTATTCATCCTCTCTCCCCAATCTCCCCCTCTCCCTCCATAACAAAGCTCTATCCCCCCCTCTCCCTCCCTCTCTCTTTCTTTCTTTCTCTACAGCCCCTCCTCCATCCCTCAGTTATACCCTCCTTCATATCTCTTTCTCTTCCCGTCTCAAACAATCCTACCTTTCTCATCCTACTGTCTCCGATTTCATGTTCTTTCTCTCTCCCCCATTCCCTTTCACTCTCTCCGGCTCAGGTCTCCCATTTTTCTTTCCCTTCTCTCTGTCTCTCCCCTCCACTCTCCCATTTCCTCTTCTCTGTCATCATCTCCTCCTCTCTCTTGCTCTCTCTCATTCTGCCCCTCCTTCTCCTCTCCCTCGCCCTTCTCTCCCTGTCTCTCCCACTCTTTTTCTGTCTTTGATAGATTCTATAAAGGCATATCTGCGCAAAGAAGCAGTAAACTGGCTCACCGTTTAAGTGGTTTCATAATCGTAGGCACTTGGCTGCCTGTCTGCTGGTTGCTCAAAAGAAAAATAGCATCACACGTATTGACCTCGGGATAGTATATGTTGCTCTGAAAAATATCATGTTTTCAGAAACAATGCGGTTAAAGTCTCACTTACTGAACAGTTCATTCTGTGAAAAACTGACAACTAGTTCACACGGAACAAAGAAACGTATTTCCTAAAACAAAAATTTTAATTAACATTTTACACCGGAAGAATTCCTTAATCTTATGAGAAGATATGAAAAAAAAACACAAAAAAACTCCAGTCCAGGAATTGAGTTTTCCCCGGGTCCAAGAATTATTTCCCTTCGACATTCAATTCAAGATGTTTTTGAAAGCAAGGAAACATTCATTATATTATCTGAGTTCTAATGAACAGTCCAAAAAAAAAAAAAAAGATTAAAAAACAAAAACAAACAAACAATTAACCTCAGGTGGGTGCAGATTGCAGTCTGGAAACTTCCCAAAGGCGAGGTCTTCACCTATTAGAGAGTAGGTCGGGTCACAGCCCTCCATATACTCAAGATCGTCCGCAGTCAAGTCTTCGAGACTGGAAATGTCAACAGACCATGGACTGGGGAGTTCAAAGCAAGGGAGTGAGTTGATTTTTAAAAGATATTTTTTTTTAATTGGTTAACGATAAATTGTATCTCGTGTGAGATTTAAGGAATAGAGAAATAGACTAGGAGAAGGATGAACACAGAGGGCGGAGGAGATTCATGGATGTGCAATTCAACATATCGTATGGTAGATAGATAGACAGATCGATAGATAGATAGATAGATAGGCAGATCGATAGATAGATAGATCCATAGATAGATAGATAGATAGATAGATAGATAGATAGATAGATAGATAGATAGATAGATAGATAGATGGATGGATGGATGGATGGATGGATGGATGGATGGATGGATGGATGGATGGATGGATGGATGGATGGATGGATAGATAGATAGATAGATAGATAGATAGATAGATAGATAGATAGATAGATAGCTAGCTAGATAGATAGATAGATAGATAGATAGATAGATAGATAGATAGATAGATAGATAGATAGATAGATAGATAGATAGATAGATTAGATAGATTAGATAGATTAGATAGATTAGATAGATTAGACAGACAGACAGACAGACAGACAGACAGACAGACAGACAGACAGACAGACAGACAGACAGACAGACAGACAGACAGACAGACAGACAGACAGACAGACAGACAGACAGACAGACAGACAGACAGACAGACAGATAGATAGATAGATAGATAGATAGATACACCTGTCAGGAAGTGGGATCTTCAGTTTATAGGTGCGGAATCGAAACACCCCTTCATTATCTTCTCCCAACACCAATATCAGACGAAGTGACAAATGTCCATTGAAAGTGTCCTCGACGTAGAATGTTTCATTATCCTGGAGAATGTAACAAAACAATAGTTTAAACCACAGTCATTACACGTCCATTTGGTTTAAGGGAAGAAGCGGACAGAGGTCGATTGCTCCGGCCGACTGACTGAACTGTAAACAACGTGTAGATCCTAACTCGGCTTTTGTTCATTTTTTTCTGGAGAGCCAATAAACTGAAATAACTGAAACTGAATAACTTTCTTGATCAGCCTTAACAAATTTCACTGTTGTTACTTAACCATTACTTTTCAGACTTTAACCCTCAGCATAATATCAACATGTGATCTGCCAAGGGGCTATCTCAAATTCTCTTGGAAAAGTCGATTAAAGATAGTTGCCGTTCGGCTTTCGATTGTAAGGAAACAATATCAGGGCTTTAGTTAACA
This sequence comes from Onchidella celtica, assembly GCA_963931925.1. NCBI lineage: Eukaryota > Metazoa > Mollusca > Gastropoda > Systellommatophora > Onchidiidae > Onchidella > Onchidella celtica. The sequence continues at coordinate 43,697,142 of OZ007581.1, read as the reverse complement.
GTAGGATTATTATCCAAAATCCAGGGAACAATTACTATAGTCTTTGGGAACTAGCGTAAATTTCGGAACAAGGACCTCTTTTTTGCAAACTAATGGGTGGACATAATCGAAATGTTGAACGCAAATGACTATTCTGAAGTGGTCCCAAGCTGTTAGGATTCCACTTTAACAGCTCTGGGTTAATGGGACATCTGAAATACTGTGTTTCTTTGCAAATGAGGTCTCAGTCGGCAATCTGTATAACGGAGCTAGGGTTGGTAACGCCAGGGGCGAGGATTCCTCATAATCTAATAATCAGTGATTACCATACGAATATTAATTCTAGAATTACTACCTTTTTTCAGATCGAGCCCAACTTACTCCATTTAGTCAGTTCAGCATTCTATTCAGCCTCACTATTTGAGTTTGTTATTATAGTCCAGCATCCCTCACCGAAAAACATCTTTATAGGGACCTACACCTTATGAACTGGTCCATAATCAGTGATTAACAAAGACGAAGACTTGACTACACCCAGAAGGTACCTTGCGCATAGCCTGTATTTGTCGAAGCGGTCTCGCAGAAAGCAGAATAGTGGGGGGTGGGGGGCGGGGGCGAGATTGGATCATAATAAAAGTTTTACCTGATTTTACCTATGCATGTTTTTCACTATGCGGTCGTTTTCATCCTATTCGAAAGGTAAAGAGTAGAGTGAAAGAGTTTGGGTGGAATTTTTTATTCGTTTGAGGTGATATAAGGATAATTTATTCTACGGACAGCAAGAGCTATCAAAGCGTAATAATACAATCTGGATCTAGATACTTATAATTGTGAATACAATCAGTGGAACGTATCAGGAACGTCAATTCACTTGATATGTTGATCGAAACTATACGCAACGGCAGATAGCCATTTACTTCTCCGAGATCGCTGCATATTGTTGTGTCACAGACATGCAGCTTAAGCACTTTCTGCCATTAATGTTAATAGGTCCTTTTCGAGAAACTTTATGAGATGGTAGAATAACAAAATCTCTGGCTATAAATATGACAATGAAAACTTGACGTTCAAATTATATTTTAAAACATGGATTAAAAGGTGCATTTACAAGTCTGTTAATATGAATGAATGGTATTTTCAGATTAGTTTAGCTTGTAAATTGCTGCACTCCTGTCTGTTGACAAGAATAGTCCGCGCGACAGGGATGTACAATATCACCGGTCAGTAACTGATATTCACTGTATCATATTTGTTTTCATGAGAGATTGAAAGTCATGTGTGTGTGGTCTTTGTGAAATGACACGCAGTGTTTCTGAACTTAAGAGTTTAATTGATTCAAGGAATTTTAATTACTCTATGAAGCTTGAAGCAACAAGAAAAAGAGGATTAATATGATATATAAACAGTGAACATAGTAAGCCAATTTCATTTATCTCCTTGTACGTTTATAATACAAAATTCTTTACATTTTGCAATGCACAGCACCCGTTTCATTGTTTTAGTCGCATTTATGCATTTCTACGTGAATGCGATGTAGCGAGACGTCCTAAGGATCTTCCTCGCTTAAATTCAGATTACCCTCTGCAGAGGGCCACGCTTCGGCCCTGGTTAACCCATAAAATATTTACCTCTCCAAAAAGAGACATCTGGATTGGATGGATTAGGAAGACGAGGCGGTCACGGGGAGTCTGCCCATTGTCAATTTCTTCTTGCACCTGTTCTTCATTACTAAAATTTCCGCTATATATGGCAGCCATACGACGAACCCCGTCAGAAGGAGCTGGAACAGAAACAGAGAAGATACAGAATTAACACTGAATATTTATGTTCCCTGTCAAAGTGATCGAATAGGCAATTATAATTGCAATCTTGAATGAAGAAATGAGTTTTATTTCCTGAAAATAGCCTTAGTCCTTCCATCAAGAGTACAGGCCTATCTACTGCAGTTTTCAGGGACAACCCAACATAACAATAAGTGGCTTTTGAAAGACGGAACATTCTCTTTTCTGCGGTGAAAATTTGAAAGAATTACCCTTTATCAGCAAAGAACAATTCTTTTTGGGAGGTTATTTTAGAAAATAGAATTCTATCTCACCCATAATAAATGTTGTTTTTCATTAAAACAACTCTCATCCTCAAAATGTTTCATACGTTATGAACGAAAATAGTTTACATCAAATACATAGTGACAATGTTAACGAAATCAGCGTCGAATTAACATCTTATATTCCCACATTAAAATTCTGTAAAAGTGGCATATCAGAATTGACCAAAAAAAAAATCTCATTCTAATTAACTTTTCCATCCATCTACCGTCAGTTTGCTTACTTGCAGACACCAGGCCAGATCCTGGCAGCTGACCACTAAAACAGATCACTGCCAGTCCCACCATGACCACAAGACTTCCCCAGGAGTCACTGTTTGGGCTTGATTTCATTTTGTAAGATATTTGTGCCGGTTCCGTGAAGAAAAAGAACCTAAAACAGTGAATTGTGGCGTTAAAATAGATATTATCACTGAAGCATTTTCTAAGGTTTCGCATGGCAAAGAAGCGACAATAAATTTATTTAAACAGCAATTAAATCTAAGTAGATGGTGCAGAAAATATTCTGAAATGACGTCCACGTGCCAGGGGGCGAAATTATGTTTGCGTCTAAATCTGAGCTCGGAAAAAAAAATGTCAACAAGGTAAAGATAACATTGTTAGATAAAAGCAAGATGATATATACAGAATTATATAGACTGACAGAACAAAGGAAACATATCAGAAGAGCACTGAGTTATGTTATCATACTATATCAGAAGTAGAGGCTGAACAATAGTCATCTGAAACTTTCTAAGTGACCAAAATTACCTAAATTTACGTACTGCCGCAATCTTGGACAGTGAGTTACGTGGGCTCTTCCATTTGGGACAAGAGGTCAATTTTAATATCATTTATTAGTAATTGTTTTGTGCCGAAAAAAGGAGACGCATTTTCGTCGAACAGAATGGAAAAGTGTGATCAGAATTTTGGTCACCGCTTTTCTTAAGCTATTGCTGATAATCAATTTTAATTATCATATCACTATTCTATCCAGGCCAATAGGTCTCAAAAGACAGAATACATAGCAAAAGAAATAATCCGAACAAATCTAGGGACCTACCACTGCTGAAGACGTCTGTGTATTTGGGAAGTTGTTGTCTGCAACGGAGAAAGCACGACTGAGTAAACGGCAATTACTTATAAGTTACAACATAATATATCCTATCTTAATTAGTTGCGTCAATTTTTTAAATAATTGATTACCTTACCACCTGTTTCGGTTGCTTCGATGTGTCATGTTAAGGCACATTGACGTGTCACTGACTCCTAACACTGACCGTGTAGACTCCCATCTATCTATCTATCTATCTATCTATCTATCTATCTATCTATCTATCTATCTATCTATCTATCTATCTATCTATCTATTTATCTATCTATCTATTTATCTATCTATCTATCTATCTATCTATCTATCCATCTATCTATCTATCTATCTATCTATCTATCTATCTATCTATCTATCTATCTCTATCGATCTATCTATCTATCTATCTATCTATCTATCTATCTATCTATCTATCTATCTATCTATCTATCTATCTATCTATCTATCTATCTATCTATCTATCTATCTATCTATCTTTCAAACTTTCTTTCTCTCTGTCTTTCCTCATCTCTCTGGCTCTCTCTCTCTCTCTCTCTCTCCCTCACTCTCTCCGTTCGTCCGTGTACATGCCTGCCTGACCGTCCTTCCGTTTGTCTGTCTATCAATGAATCTTGATATACCATCTCAAAAAATTATCATATTATTTATTATTATCTATGAAAATATCAGGTTTTCCCCGCCATTTCCACCTCTTGCATTCGACACATGGAAAACACAGGCTCGAAACATTTATGTATTCATTTTGCCTTGCTGGGAAGGACGGGGGGGGGGGCAGGGACTGCAGAAAGGGGAATGGATGGAAGGGGAGGGGAGAGACAAAAAAAAGGCATCAAAAGTAAAATATACTGGAGTACTTTTGAGTCATTCAACTGTATAAACAACAAAACCATGGAAAGTCTCGAGTTCTTTTTCTTTCTCATTTCCGAACCATGCAGGAGGCAGAAGTGAATGTTTACAGTGTGAAACGATAAAGATCTGTATGCCGATTTTTTTATTTTTTTTTTGTTGTTGTTATATTTTAACTTGAATCAGAGAACCGTTACATTTGTATGCGAACGGACATCTTGTTCAGATAAGAATGACCTCACCATTTCAAAGTGATTAGAGGGGCTTCAGATATTTCCTGTGCTAATCAGACTTTTGCATTTTGTGTCAGTCCCTTTGGTCAAGTGTTTTCATCCATATGATGAATTGCAGCCTTTATTGGCAGACAGTATAAACTTTCATGTCAGATTAAAAAAAAAACAAAACAACATAAAATCCTGACTGTTTCAACCATGCCTCCATTGGTCAGAAAAGACTATGAAATTTGCATCCTCTTTTGACTATGTGGTCTGCTGGAGAAGTGAGGGGCTCGCTCGGGGGGTGGGGGGGGGGCGCCTAAGCAGTCTTACAGCAAGAAGGCTAAAAGTCAAAGTAGACAGTCATTTACTATTTTTTTAGTCTACATCAGTTTTTAAAATAAGGGACATAAAGCGGGGCAGTGGGTACGGCTGAGTTACTGCACTTAAATCAATATCTCCCTTACAGGCTTTTGCTATCAACCTTGCCTAATGTAATCTGTGGCGCCTATCATAAGAAGAAGAACAAAAATCGAACATCAGCAAAACAGAATTAAGAGAAACCGAGAAGAGAAATTATCAACAATCAGCTGTAACAGTTGGAGTAAAATGCATTACGTTATAGATAGGGACAGTAGGTGATATGAACTGCTCCCCTTTGTTAGGGGGGCCCCACAAAACATCCAATCACACAACAACACGTCATTAGGTGACTCATTCTGAATGCCAACCTTGCGTAAACATTTGTCTCTCGAAGGCCATGGAACATTGTGGAATATCCCATAATTAACAAAACAGGCCAGACCAAGGTCAACACACCGCTAGACATCAAATGGGAAACATTACCAACGGGCAGGGGTGAAGCAGACTCGCCGAGCGCGGATGAACACTAAAAAGGGGGGGGGGCGGCGAGGAGGGTGTAGACAAGACGAGACGAGCTCTGACTACGACGAAGCGCATAACAGGCGGAACGTTGGAGAGAGGCGCCCTTTAGACGCTACACAACTCCCCAATGTAAGTTGAACATCCTTTCAACTTTATACATCACACAGCGTCTACACTATCATGAATTAACAGACTTCCAGGACTCTCAATCTCACATTGGCAATTGCTAATGCTGTACATGCATAACATAATCTCAGTCCTTTCCCAAAGTCATATTACAGTATCATCACAGCACTGATACAATGTCATTACATTACTATTGCAGTACAGATATAGTGCTATTACAACACCATCACTGTGGTAAAACAATGGACAATCGTATACATAATGCTCTGTGCAAAAACAATAGTACACAAAAGTGGTACATGGCAAAGGTTATCCCCAAAATGCATAAACTCATAGAATGCAATAGCAAAATAACAATACATATCGACCACTGATCAGGGTCTAACTTCATCGTATTAGGTCTAAAACGTTATAAAATGCAATATTAACATTGTTCAAGCTTGGACCTCCCGTAAATGACATTAGTGCAACATATAAAAATTACTGCTTGCTCTCAGTTCCCATGTGGGTTGCATTCTTTAAAATTACATCATGCTCTATTGGTAACTATTAATGTTGACATATTACAAAATCAAATTATGAGTAATAAATCATGGCTCTCTGCCAGACATCGATTCGATAGTCAGTCAGAGGCATACCATCTCGCTAATTAAAGTACAATACAGCCATAACAGAAACTCATCTAACTAGGCAAAATTCTCTGTGTTACAATGCATTTCACTGACAGTGAACTGTTCCTGGAGATTCTATTCAGAAAGTCTGCGCCGACATTTTCTTTGCCCTTACATACCGAATTCACGTATTGGCCCCGGCCTATTTAAAGGGGAGATATTTCTTCACGAAGTCCACATTCAAGCAGCCGTTTGGCAGTGAGGTAGGGGGATTCGGTGGTTTTGTCAGTAGACCTTCTTGTCAGTTCTACATAATATGTAATTTTATGGTTTTGTCACTATGTCATTTTGATGGTTACTTTGTGAGACTTTGTCGACGTTGGAGGGGCAGCCGAAAAAAGTGGACCTGGCTGCTGGCGTCGGACAACGTGGCTTGCGGCTTTAATGTTTGCTGGCGACAGGAGAGGTCTTCTTGGTGGCCAGCGTTGGAGGTGTAATCGTGAGTGAAACCCGGTTGCCAGTGGCATACCATTACGACGTGACTGTGAGTGACCACCCAGACACGATCGTTGTGTGGAAACTAGTTGTCAACGCGAGGAAATGGACTGCGACTAACTTTATTCATAATAACTCTCTACGAGCTATAGGCCCATTGCGGATATTGGCCATTTTAGTTGACAAGACCGATGCCTCACGATGGCGATGGTAGCACTGATTTTGATTCCTTAGCTGATTTGCATTGCGAGCACTTCGGGCGTGGCGAACCAATTGGCGGAGAGCTAAGAAAAAGTTCACGACAGTAAAATATGACACGTGTGTTCACACACATGGGAGACGTTCGGTCAATTCTTTCACTTCCTCTCTCTTGTTTACACGGATGGTAGGGAATCTGACGAGCTTGGATCCATCTTTTCCACCTCTGTCATAACAGTCAACTGCAATGCAACCAGCAGGCATTTTAACCGCTTAGACATATCTCGAAGTTACATTCGTCATCTGATCCACCCGCCATTTAAGGTGTCGGAAGTACAAAACAAAAAAACACTCCGTGACGTCATCCGCAATGGCTCTGTGGTACTGTAAATAAATAAGCTGTTCGTTTGACTTTTACGAAAAGGTTTCTGTTGTCGTTGGTTTGATTGGATTGTCTTCGTAAAAGTCCCCATAAAAAAAAACACAGAGAAAATTGCCAGTGAGGGAAGGAGAAAGAGAAAAGGAGAGGTTTTTCAATCTCCTCTGTCCCACCTGATTCTGAAAACGAGTTTGCTACAATGCTGCCGCGAACACAAAACGCCTCATCTGTTCTATCTTATGGCATCTAACATCTTTGCTGAAAGCAACAGAAAATGGCATACCCACACGGATATGCGGATTTAAATTTTTTTTAAAATTACAAAATAGAAAAACTGTAAAAATCCCGAAATAAAATAAATGCAGCTTAAACAATGTCATCAACAACAACAATAAGGAAAATAAATGATTAAAAACACACAAAGATCTTACAAACTAGACGAGCTGGAGCCGCAGGAAGGGAAATGTGTCGAGTGCCAAAAGAACAGCGCATCTGTGTGGACACTGTAAAAAATGGCTTTATATAGGAAACTTCTCATCCCCAAACCAACGCATCACTAGAGCGAATATTTGATTGATAGAACTCTCTGCTCGCAGGATGTGTGGAGTGTCTTTCGCTCAATCAGCATTTTTGTGTGAATAGGAGACATAGATAAAGTACGTTCTGGCAAGCACATATGGGGGTGGAGGGCCAGGGGAACTTCTAGGGAGCGTACCTGTCCCTTTCAATTATGGGAAACGAATTAAAAATAAGAAGAAAAAATAGAAAACAGGCTGAAGGGAGAGGAAGACTGAAACTTAACTCCGATTAACTGGGAGAACAGGAGTTTCAGCTTGAGTTTGGAAAACGGTCATTGACACGATAAAGATCATTTCGTGCTAGGAAGAAGTAAGACAATGGACACACTTCAGCAGAATGATAGGACAGAAGGAGGCGCTCCCAGAAGCGTCCACCAACTACCTGCCGACTGAGAGAACAAAGTTTCTTATGAAAAAATCCAATAATCCATGTAAAACTGTACTTAACGTTTTAAAACGCCAATACTGAAAGGGGGGGGGGGGTAATTCTTAGCGTATTGCAAAGCACACAAACATAAGAAAAATGGGGGGGGGAGGGGGAGGGGGTGGCGGGGTAGAAATGGCTAAAAAACAGCGTCAGGATTTTACTGAGGTCCCTAAACGGGAAATGGCTATTGTTAGTTTCATCTCTGATATTTGTTTTAATGTTCGCCTTTGGGGGGGGGGGGGGGGGGGTTCTTGGTTTTTGTTTTGTTTTTGTTTTTTTTGCTAGGGCCAATTAATTTAGAGTAGAGTCTTCCCCTTTTCTATAAAGTGACCCCAATTGGTATTATTTTTGCCACCACCACCTCCCCAATCCCTTCATTTTATTCCTGGCTACCACAACAAAACAAAATATGGCGCTTTCTGCCATCAAATCTGAAGCAGTTCTAGTTCACAATTAATAAAATATTATTTATGTCAGACGGCTTAATCTCCACATTTGTCAGTTCTTCCAGAAAGGATGATACAAATAAAATTTAACTTGGGGTGGTCAAATGATAACCCCGTCCAAATCGCCGAGAGGTCATAACCGGCTCTTGCTCACAAGGGCAAATTGATATGCATTTTGGCTTTTTTGAATAGCTGACATCTGGCAATCTACATAATTTCCTCCTTCTTCTGTCCTGTCATGCAGAAACAACGGTTTTCTTCCACCAACATAAAAGTCACACGGTGTGTCTTATCTAATGCAGGAAATATTAATACACACAGATTTATGTACATCAAAATTACATCAGATCACAAAAGCTTGTTTGGAAGGCATGGGTTGTTTTGTTGCTGACGTTGTCGTTTTTGCATTTTCTGAGTCAGAACATCTGCATTATTCAGGAGAAATCTGTTTCATTTTAAAACAAGAAAATGGCAGTAGGCCGAGGACATGAGTTTCTTAAAGTACTCTGGTAACAGCCACTACGTACACATTGGTGAAACTCTGCTTGTCACGTAGGTGCTATATCATTGTAAAAGTGAAGTGCAGTAAGATTTTCACCCAAGGCGTGAAGCTGGTGGTGTACTGAATCACTAGTCAAGTCTTGTTTGGCGTCCCATTTGTCTCAGACTTGAATTTTTTAAATAATGAATTAGCGAAATAAACACGTGTTTCAGCCTTGCTGGTGCAAGAGCTCGGGTTCAACTCTCTAGGTCATGGAAAACAGATTAAGTCTTAGTGCGCTAGTGGGCCAAAATCTCCAACAACTATGCGACATACAGAATTGTCGTTATTATTGTTGAAATTCTAAACTTGCCATTGAAAAAAAGAGGGCAATTTCTGGCTTAACAGATACATGTAATATAATAATAATAGCAATAATAATAATAATAATAATAATAATTTTACTACAATGGAGTTAGAATGTGAACATGTAATCATTTAAAACTTCACGACAACAGGATTAGAAATTATGCAACTTGATGTACTTTCGACTAGTAGAATTGAAAAGTGTGACTAGAAACTGCGGTCTATACCTCTCCTCACTGGCCGAAAGTCAACTTTACCATACCCGGCTATTCTGCGGGGCATTGTGGTGGTATAAAAATAACTGTTAGTCTTTGCATGGAATCCAAGTGTCTATATTACTATTGCCTAGATGTAATCAGTTGGACATGGTAAGAGGTAACATTGTAAGATTTATCTTGCCCCCGTCGGCTAGTAATAAAAATAATAAGAAGAAGGTGGAGAAGAAGAAGAATACATGATACCCTGAAGCTTAGCCATTCCTCCAGTTCACTGCGTTATTGTGATTATATTAGAACACTTGAGTTTGAGATTTCTTCATCATTGTTTATCAAATCATTTGATTCCCCGAGCAGTTGGACGGTGATGTCACGGCATTCAGTTTCAACGGGACTCCGCCCATCAACCATCTGGCTGGATCTCACTGAAACTCAATCTCCTGACGTCATCATCCAACTAGTCCGCCCAACAAAATGGTCTGGTGCACGCCTAAGTTTGTGTCGCTGAGAACACGATGAGGATTTCGAGAAGAATAGTTTTTACCTTCTACTAAGTACTTTCTCGTCAGCTGACAAGCAAAGTGGGCCACTATAGCTTGTAAAAACTTTGAAGTGGTACATTTTGGGAGACCATTCTGACAACTTACAATGCATCAACTTCTATGTGATTTTGTATGCGACATTATAATTGAAGAAACGTTCATAACATGTTTTGTTTTTTTTTTTGTCGTTTTTCTAAGTCGTTAATCATTACGATCGCAAAATCCTTTATTTGCGCTTGATAAAAACCAGTAACTGATATGGAGTTAAAAAAAAATTAGTATTATGTTATAGTAAAAGATAAAATCGAACATATTTACACGTAAAGACGTGCCCATTCATTGTAGTAGAAACATTTCCAGAAAGCTCGAAGTGTCGAGACGGCCCATTTTAAGAATGCATTCAATTAAAACAGACCACAAAAATGGGAAATGAAGAAAAGAAAAGTACGAAAGTGGATATTATTTCAAGAACAATAAATGATACTTCTATGCAGTTTCCATATTACTTGTTGCTTACGTTACGACTTCATTACAATGCCATTAGATCTATGTGTGCTCCATCCCTCTATCCAGGCTAACAGGAAGAGAACGATAATACCGATACACAATCTAATTCTTGGTGAATTTTAATGTCTAAGCTAAATCCATGCTGTCCGATATCCTGTTTGCACAATTCACAAAACAGAAATGCACAAGATCAAGTTATTTTTAAAAAATCTTCCTAATCAGAAGAGTCGACCAAGATCACAGTGGCGATAGGCTGAACAGGGAGGGTCAAGTCGTCATTCTGCCAGTATTTGTTTTCTTTCTCAATCACATGCTGGACACAATTTCCCGGTAGTCTGTATATTTGCCTACCATTGCCTCTTCGCTCAGTAAGTTTCACATTGATGAGTTTGAACGTCAGGGTTTTTGTCGGCAACAGTCTGTTTAATTTTTGCCCATACCATTTCAATTGGGTTCAGGTTAGATTGGTAAGGTGGAAATCTCAAGCATGTATGTTCAGTCTTTTGAATTATTTTGTCTGTCTGAAATGTTTTTGTACTCCTTTGTCGTTTGACATTTGACAAGAGCTCTGGTTTCAAGCTCGTTTCAGAAAATGGCATGTCCTCTTTTTTTCAGCCTTTTTAGTTGATGATGTTGGAATGTTATCATTCACATGGGCAATATTATGATAAATAGCATTGTCCATCACGATGCTAGATGGTCTGTCTAGTGCTGGCAGTAGAGCACCCAAAACTCACTCATTGATAATTATCTTACCATTCATCTCAGTACCATCTCGGGACAGAATCAATGTTTTCTTGACGGTGATGGTGCGTGAGTATGCTTGGCAGGCATGTGATACGTGGTTCATCATTTTTTGTAATGTTGTTTCACTGTGCGCGACAAGTGCTGCGTGTTCAGCGAAAATGAGGTATCTAATTAGAGATGATGTAATCTTTGTCTTTGTTTTCAATCTTGTTAGGTTGAAAACGGATCCATCTGCTTTCCGGTGAAGGTAGACATTTCCAGGTGATGTCATAAAGGCACACTGTAGGAGAATTGCAAAGTAGATGTTGAAGAGAGTAGGTGCAAGGACACAACCGTGCTTGACTCCACTTCTAATGTCGAAGCTCTCCGATATGCTGCCGTCAAACAGAACAGTACCTTTCATATTGTCACGAGCGAGTGAGCGAGGATCAGTAGTTACGAGAAGAGGGTTAGAATAAAGTTAACCCACGGGGTAAGGGAAAGCGTGCATGCGTGAGTGGGGGGGGGGGTCTGAATGAGGCGAGAGCGCTGTATTACTATCACTGCACACTAAGACGTCCTAGGGAACGGACGCAGGAGAAAGCCCCAGAGGGCGAACATAGGGAGAGCAGTCGGAAGACTTGGGAGTAGTGTTTTTCCAGTGATGACTGGTAGGTGAAACGATGATTGATAATAGTTATGATTGATGTATTATATTCGTCTATGACCATGATGTAAATAGGTATATGTGAGGAATGTGGAAGTCCTTGATACTGTATATATAGCAATGTGCGCCATGAGCGATAGATGAAAGTTGAGTTCATGGATTTGTAGCGAGAGTGAATATTGTGTACTACGGTGGAGGTGTGTTACCGTAAGATGTTTGGTGAGTGAAATGTGAACTATTGTGTATACGCTTCATGAGTTGTAAGGAGGGGTGAAGTGAATAGAAGTGGTATGGTATTATACCAATGTAATGTTATTCTTGTAGGTGCCGGGGCCGGCCGCCTACGGTGAGCACAGAGGATAGGCCAGCATAGGGCCGGAGGCCACACATAGGCCAGGAAGGAAGCTGTCGGTGCAGGACAGTAGAGGCACATGAGTCGTGGCAGTCTGGCCACCGACAGGGACGTATATGTGATCGTGAATGTGCTATTGAAATGCTAATGTGCTATTGCCATGTTGATGTGCTATTGGAATGCTAATGTGTTATGGCAATAGGAAGGGGCTATTCAGAGACTGCGGTGCCAGTGAAATATTAATGTGCTATTAAGACCCTGAGAGGAGAGGCTGAGGCCGAAGTGTCTTTAGAAGTAACTACCGGGTTGTGGACCCGAGGAAGAGTGCATGTGGGAATAAGGCCGTTGGACGGTAGTAAATTCAATAGTATAGTGTATGTAATTGCACTTTTATCTGTATCTTTATGTATAATAAATGTGTGAGTCTGATGGGTTGTTCTGTTAAGTGTTATACTTGTTCGTTCGTGATTGTTGTCTTGTTATAATTATTACATCTCCCAGTCTGGGATTTGTGACACATATCTTTATGTAACGAGATGATAAAGTTCCGTAGATTTGGAGGGCATCCAATTTTATGTAGTATTAAATACAGTCCTAATGTGCTGACTGTGTCAAAAGCCTTAGTGAGGTCTACAAAGCCACGTAAAGAGGGAGATGTTGTTCCCGACACTTTTCCTGCAGCTGGCGAAGGGAAAATATGATGTCCATTGGATCTGCCAATTTCTGCAGGCGCCTTAGGAGGTTACGCGCAAATGGCTTTTGCAGTTATACTTAAGAGTGATTTGCCTCTGTAGTTGTTGCAGTCTCCTTTGTTCTTGTAAACGGTTATTATGTTGGCATCTCTCATGTCTTGTGGTATTTCCCCCTGTCTCCAGGAGACAATCAAGAGCTTGTACGGCATTTAGAGTAGGAGCGTAGGCGCTTGTGATGTGGGCTGTTCCAGTTTTTGTTGCTATTTCCGTTGAAGTGACATTCTCTGATGTTCCCTGTTGTGTGCTGATCTTGTTGACGAGGCTGTTCCTGACTGCAAAGCCTACTCCATATAAACGATTCTCATTTGCTCCCAAGCCTTGCCAGTAGAAGATGTAATTGTTATGTATCACTGAGACTGAGCCTGCAAGCCTGGTTTCTTGTAGGGCAGCAATGTCAACATTAAGTCTTGCAAGTTCCCTGTATATGATGACAGTCATTCTTCGATCTTCTGTCGTGTCCAGGTCTTGGTCAAATCCGGTACACAGTGTCCTTACATTCCATTCCCAGTTTTCAGCTGGAGGGACTTCTTTTGTTTAATGCCTGGTGCGGGTTTTAACGTCCACTTTTCGGTTTTTGTCTCCACACACCCATAGGAGCAGGAAAATGTGGCAAAACGGCACCCTATTGGCTGGGGGCTGCCCACCTGGAGGCGGGAGGTAGCTGATCAATGCAGCTAAAAAGCCACTCCCGTCGAAGACGACCCGTGGCGCTATCTCTTTACGCCAATAAGAGAAAGCTTATAACACGTAACTGCTGTTTTCTGTGTTGGTTCCACACCTCAAAGTAGGATGAAGTGTCCTCTCCATTGTAAAGTTGCTGCTATAGCTGTAGTTGAGCATGGATGTGTACACTGGGCTTGCTCATATTTGCAGTGTCCTCCCTATTTTGTGCTGCATGCCTGGGTTGTGAGTGTGTAGAAAGTGCCTTGCCCATGGCGCACTTTCCCCCTCTCGACAGTGTTGATTTGATCCATTGGAACGACATGGTCGACACACAAGGAATCAACAGTGTTACGGGAGCTGCCAGAAGACAGATTGGTGCATTCCTCCCTGCAGTCGGCCGCCCCCCCCCTCCCCCTCCAAATTTTCTGTTGGGGTTTACTCCCTTAGCCTTTCATACTCCCGTATGCAACTACAAAGCAGTAGGACAGATACAGGTAGTACCATCTACTGTCATAATGGTAGCAACATAGGCCAACCTGAAACTTTGTCACAAGGCATATTAATGTTTTTATTTGTAATGTATTAAATACAGTCGTGTTTTTTGTGAAATATAAAAATATTACTAAGCTTAATAAAAGATAAAAGAATAAACGGTATGTGTATGAAAGCTGATCATATTAGAACACAGTATACGCCATCACCTGCAACTTATTTCCAAATTTAATATTACTGTAAGCAGACTTAAAAATTGACGAAGGGTTTAAAATAAACAAAATGGTTAAAAAGTGTGGCATTCATGAATACTGTCTTTTTCACAAACTCAGATTTAAACGCTGGTGGAGAAATTTTTTTAAAATATTGAAAATGAAGATAATTATTTTTACACCTTTTAGCGAAAGCTGAAGGCAAGCTTACAAAAATGTGACTTCTTTTGGAGACATTGATAAAGTAGCTATATTTGTTGCATTCTAAAAGATATGATTTATCTGGACAAAAAAAACAAAAAAACAAATTCGAAACATTAGTCACCATGGACAAATAGCAACAATGTTGCGTTTGCTCAGATGTCCAAATGGCATCTCAAAGTTTCATTAGTTGATGACTCCATGGTACTGAATCTGGCAATAATGATAATAATATAATAATGATACAATCATAATATAATAAATTAATGTTTTACCGTGACAAGCTATATTATTAAAATATCATAATTCAAAAGGATTCTTTCAATTCTTTTAAAACATATTTTCTTCTTTGCAGAGGACTGTGATAAGGTTGTTTCTGGATCTAAATAACAACATACTTTATGCAGCAAAACTGACAGCGACAGTGCAATTTATGTAGATGATAGAGTTGCTGAAGGAAACTGATAACATTTCTTGGCGTAGTTATATCTCATGTTTTGCCAGAGAAGATAAATAAGAACATAAAGTATATGAAATATTGGATCTAAAGCAATACTAACTGTTGGTTTTAGAATTAGACAAGGTAAATCAATATCTGTTCTTATGGCAGTTATGTTCCTTGGAGAATGTCAGTAGAAGATTCCCCTGAAAATCTAAATGATTAATATAAATTTATTAGACAAAGTCAGTCGGCGTTCAAAAATCTTGAATAAATTATTGAGTGATCCTGAGACTGCTACTATTAATCATAAAAATGTGTATTCATTACGTGTTCTTGATATAAGTAAACATATTGAATGACTGGAAAAATAGCGTAAATGGTGTTATGGTCAAAGCTCTTCTTGATCGAAATATTATTACACCTTCTGCTTAATATGCTATTGTAATTTCTAATAAAATGTATCACTTCAGTCAGACATAAATACATGCAATTGGACGCGTATAATTGCATGATCTTAAAGCCACGCACACAATCAACCACAATTAATTTCTGAATGCCAAATTTCAGAACGATCCGTTCATAGGCCGTGTGACCAAAGCTATTGCTTGGCATTTTGTTACACCTGCCCAATGGTCTGTTGTTATAGAGGCAAATCAAAAATAACCTCTGCTATGACTGTGCTGCACGTGTTTGTGTGTGTGTGCGTGTATGTGTGTAAATTGTCTTTTAATTTTATAATTAGAATGCTCATGACATCACAGAATGTTTTTATTTTGATCTTTCGACACTAAAGATGGACCGTGGATCACCTGATTCGGGTAACTCGAGATGTGTCCAGACGGTTAAAAATACCTGGTAGTTGCATTGTAGTTGATTGCTATGGCAGGGGTGGAAAGGATAGATCCAAGGTGATCAGATTCCGTACCATCCGTGTAAACAAGGGAAAGGAAGTGAAAGATTGACAGGACGTCTCCCATTCAACATGTACACACGCGCCATTGTTTACTGTATCGACTTATTTTTAGCTCGTCGCCGGTCGGTTTGCATCGTCTCCCGTATCTTAGCAGTGAAAATCAGGTAACGTATCAAAATCAATGCTACACTCGCCATGGTGGTGGGCGGGTCCGTACACTAAAGATGGCGGATAGTTATGCTCCTTCAACCTATAAGAAAGTGATAGTTAATGGTGCAAGGGACTGAATGTTTGTTTCTTTCAAACGAAGAAAAGAGACGGCTTGAGTATGTAAATTAATTTTTTTTTAAAGAAAAAAAGAGAGAAATTGACAGTCTCTGTAGAACAAAACTGGGCCCCATACAGAGCAATTAACCAATGAACTTTGAAGAGACTTAAGAGCCGTGGGTGGGAACGGATGTTGATTTTGAATACAGAACCACAAAATAACGTGCCATGTTTTGAAATAAACAAAAAACAAACAGACAGCACTGACAGACATGGAAATGGGAAGGGCACGTGTCTAGATAATAAATATAAAGACAATAAATGATCAAACAGGTGTAATGATTGGCCACCAGGTTCTGGGAAGAGATACAGAGGAAGACCAGTAAAGAGATTGCAGGATGACACCAGAAAGCATAAAGGCACAACATGGCAGAGACAGGCAGGGGACAGAAGCAGATGGGATATGTCTGAGGCGGCCACATTCTGCTGTGGATGAACAACACCTAGAAGGAAAAGAGGAAGAAGAAGCATTTCTGTAGGTGGTCAAAGTCATAGTGAGATGTTATATTTGCTCAGATTACAAAGAGGTTTAGTTAGAAGTAGCCATTACAATGTACACGATAGGTCCACACATGCGACTTTGTTGCGTTGCCGTCGCGTCACAGTTTTGTTTTACGTTTAGTCGAAGGAACGGGGATGCGCACATGCGAAACACGAGCATCTTGCAGATTCTATAGGAACGTGAAACTCACAACTGCAAACGATTGCTAGTCATTGTACTTGTTTCGCTTAAGTGGACATGCTTCAGTAAAGGACAGTGAAGCCGGAATCAGGAAAATAATGCCCTGTGTTCTCTGTTCGTGCATTACTTTTTCTTTTCTATTTGGCCTCACTTGGAAAGTGTCCCCATCGAAACGCAATTATAAATATCAATTAGCCAAGGCGCAAATTCGCCAATTTTGATCAGCAGACGAATTGGAAGTGTAGTACGGACATTGAGTATCAATGAGATCCAAACTAGTTGGCTGGTGCGCCAGGTCTCATTCAAACTAACTCTCATGATATCTCCGTTGAAATAGTCGGCCGATCATAACCAGCTGGTGCGCACTAGGGCAAAGTGAATTTGTGAATTTGTGGCTCATTTGAATGGCATACATCTGGCAATCTACATATCTCCTTCAGCATCTGTTCATTCATGCAGAAAGGTTCTCTCCACTGTCTGATTAACGCGTAAAATATTAATACTTACATATTTATTCACATAAAATCACATAGATCTCAAAGCAAGCATTCTGCGCAGCTACATTTGTCAAATCAGTTACCTGGGAAAGGAAAACTTGTTTTTAAAGACTCGTGTTGTTTTGTTGCTGACGTTGTTGTTTCTTCTGTATTTTCTGAGACAGAACATCAGCGACATTCATGGACAACGTTTAACACACGGGTGATTGGTGGCTTCTTTTGATAGGGTCTCCTTCTGTACTATCGTTCTATTATAATAATATTTATTCTGTGTATGGTCTTGCTTCTTCCTAGCGCAATGTGACTGTTATCGTGTTGACGTGCTATATTATTATGCAAACGCAAACCCAAAAATCAAACTGTTCTATAACACTGAAATCTTCCGACTCGTGAAGCTACACTCCCATTTCTCAGTACTTTTAGCTTAGGAGGCCAGAGTTTGATCGGCCGAATGGTTTTGAGGTGATGTCACTACGTTGAATTTCAATCAGAAAATAAAAACAAAAAACTAGTTTCCTAGCGCAAGGAATCTTATCGAATTTAAAGCTCGTGAAGTCACCATCCGTCTACGCTATTATATGCATCAATCATGGGCCTCTTCTTGGCTATAGCTGAAGAGTGAACACAACTCAGTATTTTCTGAATTCGGTTTCGTAATCAGACCATTGTCCTCTAGGAACAACCTCCTATAAAGTGCATGTACCTCAGCTCTCAAATCGTGTAGATTGCTCTTGAATCGTTCCGTATATTTTATAAAGTGCATGTGCCTTTGCTCTCAAACTGTCTAGAATGCTCTTGAATCCTTCCGTATAATTATTTCCTTCTTTTAATGGCCTCGCGCATGATTGGGGGAAACATCGCATCAGGGTTTACTATTGTACGGTTAGAAATATATTGCCCCTCTTCGGACAAACAAAATTTGCAGCCCTTTAGCGAAATGTCATCAGCTATATAAGATAAATGCGCACCTCAAAACAATAGGTTTTGAGAACTGAGATAAAAAAATTCACTTTCAACAGCCACATGAAGCAATTCTCATTGCAGATTATGATGGATACATCTAAATTATGTTTTCTGTTAAGGACACCGAATGTCAATTATTTTTTTTCAAACCGAATGTGTTCTAGAAAAATGAAGCAGGTAATCATAATGTTAGTTGCCTGACAGGTATTTGTCTTATACAGGCGACGATGTATAGAAAGTTGGTACATGGATTATTACGCTTCGTGACCTTAATATAATATTTTTTGTCTTTGAAAACTAATCTTATTTCGTAATTTGCTTTTTTTAGGTTGCGTAAAAAAAATGCTTCAAGATTTACGGATAGAAATTCAATAGTTTTACTAACATAAAGTTACGTTTTCCTTTTTAAAGAAGTGCATTCTTCTTTCTGCCCATTTACAAGAAAACTACAATTGAAAGGGAAATGTTGTTTTTTTTCTTTTCTTCTTTCAAGTGACAATAATTGACCTTCTCCCCATCCATCAAGTCAGGAATATCAAATACGGAAATGATGCGAACTACATGTAATAATGGTGGGTTTACGCTGGAGGTGACTGATTCAGGCACATGTTTTTGTAATCTTTTAAAGAAATCGAAGAAGTTCGCCGCTTTGAAAATTCCCTTTGCCTGCGGATTTAATATCAGAAAAAAATTTAAATCGTGGAAAATGGAAGATCCCATGAAAAAATTAATGTAATACAACTATTAGTTGGTTTGTTTGTAGATTGAGGGCATTCATTTCTAAAGGCACTATACTAAGTGACATTACGTACATACTGATGACAGTCTGCTGCCACATCAATGTAAAAGTGAAGTGCAATAAGATCTTCACAGAATGAGTTAGCCCAGTAGTGTACTGAGTCAAGTCTACTGTCACCTCCGCCTGTTTATCCCTGATATATCCATGACTGGGGGAAATTACCCATAGACTTCGCTTTTTCTGACTTTCATCAACATTCATGTCCCCTTGATCTAGGGATCCTTCCAAACTCGAGGACTTGACCATGGATGACTTGGAATATGTCGGGAGTTGTGAACCGACTTATTTCAAAACGGGGACAGAAGGATGCCGTGGTAAACGGCCAGAGTGCATACAGTTCACGCCTGAAGTGAGTTATTCTTTGGAGTGTTCACTGTCGTTATGTACTAAATCTTATTACAAAGAACAATAGTACGGAAATCCGACTATTAGGACTAACCTCGTTCGTCCACAACAAGCGTTTTTTTACTCGTTTAAGGATCCAGGTAAAAACTGTATGTTTTCAGATTTTCTGATTGTCTCTGCAGAGAATTGCAGCAACTAGTTCTTTTATACAAACATTCCTTTGTTTTAATTATTATTGTTGTTATGGTTATTATCATATTTTAATTATTATATTATTACTAGCCGATCCGAGCAAGATAAATCTTTGCAAAAATTCTTTATAACTAAAGTTCTAACATCTAAGTCAGATTTACGTTATATAACACTTGCTAAACCAAAATTCCTTGTAGAATTCACACATGTGATGAAGTTGATTTTTGATCCAAAGAGAGGTCAAGAACGAAATTCCCGATCGTGATGTTCGATTGTACGTCTCTCCTTCTTCCCGCTAGAAAAAGAAAATGTAAAATGATGAGAATTAAGATGTTGAATCTTGTCCAAAACAGACGTGTCCAGGAAATTAATCGTCAAAATATCCTTACTTTATAACGTTGCAGTCATGATGTTTTTAATGTTTACATGTTCGTCCTCTAGCTCCGTTAGGGTTTGATTATTATTGTTATTTTTACTTTCATATTTAGATGACCCATACCAGCATGTAGTGATTGTGAAAACGATTCTCTGAGAAAAATCCTGTGTATAATGAATGTCTAATACAGCAGAACATTTCTGAAATGCTTTCATCTTCAATTTTCTCTAATCTTAATGTCCACAGGCACCCGCTTCCGAATTCTTTCTGTGAAGGGAACAAGTGCAAGGAATTCTGCAAGTAAGGCACATTAAACTTCAGAAAGCGTATTTTTTCCTTTGAATGAGACCTGAATGTTCAAAGCTCCTAATTCCCCTTCAAGAAGACATTAAATTTGAGTGCGAATGATTCCCCTTAAAGGAAACATTAAACTTGAAAAGTCATGAAATTAAAAACCCCTTGCAGTGAATCCAATTCTATGTTTCTCTGTAAGCAGCTTTAAATACTGTGTGCTTTGTGTGATTATGTATTTAAACAAAACAAATTGGAATGAAAATTATATCGAACTGTACAATGGCTGCCACTAATGGCAAATATTTTCGAATTAATCTTTTATTGTCCTAAAGTTTAATGGTCTGTCTCCTTGCATCGTTCAACTACTTTCTGCATCTTAAACTACGCAGGGACGAAAACTATGCAATATTGAACAACAATTATGGTGCCTAACACTCATTTCAAATAATTGGTGTCTAAATCATTAATGGAACAACGATTGAATCTGGAATTGCATAATAATGTGAAAATTGCACGAAACAACTTCTTACGAAAAAATAATGAAGTTAGGCACACAAATGTGTACATGGAACAGATTCCAAAGTACTCACTGATAACAAATTGAAAATTGTTACCAACTTTCATAATTTCGTGAGTTTGAAGATTTTAAAACTAAAACTGTTCAACATAATTATATAAAGTATGTGTACTTTAGGTCGTGAGGTATCGTTCATTGAGTATATATTGATCGATTTCCCTTCGATAGCGATCGATTTCCAGTCGAGACGGGGAAGAAGTGGTGAAGGAGAGAAAGGGAGGGCAAAATCAGATTGATCAGGCCTTTTTCTCCTCTGTTCGTAGAATGGCTACTTTTCTGTTTAACAAAAATTATGGTAATTGAAATAGAGAAATTCTGAAACTATGTTTTCTACATGAAACATTTCAGCATGCAGTGCCTGAATACCAATGATTTACAACCAAAATATTTGAAAATTAATATTAAGGGATATATTTAGTTACATAAAATGTTTAAAGGGGGCAAACTGTCAAAGGAATATGGAAAAACATTCTTAGTTTCGAATTCATAGAGCATTGGTGCCGTCATGTCTTGACTATGCTTAGCTAGTACTGCAGTGAATCGAGTCTATTTAGAGTTCTTTTTGCCTCACACTTTAATTACATATATTGATATAAATAAACAAAGTGAATGACTGAAAATAGTTAAATGATATTATGGTCAAAACGGTTAACGATAGATACAACGTTATTCCATTATTACACTTGCTTAATATGCTATTGTAATTTCCGATAAAATGCATTACTTCAGACAGACAGTGTAGCGTCCCACTAGTTGAACGATCGATATTTTCTCACCCCCCGCTTGGCGAGTCTCACTCGGCGACCTTCCTCCCCCCTCTCGCCAGCAAGGCCGGTATTTTTCTTTGATGTGGTTTGTTTGTTTCACTGTAGAATATCTAGAAAATCTAGAAGGTACTGCAGTGTCCGAGATTACGCTAGGTCGACCTTTGAGTGATGTAATTCTGTGACGTGTCTGTGTATGATTGGGTGGCTGGTATGTGTCCCGAACGATCTAGGTCTGTCTCGTGCTTATGGGGCGGTTAAGCCGCTTCCTGTACGTTCCTGGACAGAATATATATAAGGAGGGCCAGGCGAGCAGGAGTGGTGCAAATCGTAGGGTGAAAGTCGTGGGTGTAAATCGTAGATGTGCAACTCCAGTCATAGTTAGAAGTGTGTCTTCCCGGCTAGCTAGGTGTAAGTAACCTGTGGATATCAGCTCTTGTTTACAGTTATTAAACGTTAGTATTAATTGTTCATCGGATCCTTTTATTTATTTTTACAACAGTTCGAGACAGTTTCGTTTTTAAGGGGCAGACGATCAGTTCATCTGACTCTCCCCATCATAACGTGCTGAAATTTGCTTCAACTTTTACAGACAGAAATATAGTGTTTAACCGAATCGTGGGCAGCGTCCCATTTTTAGGACACCTTCTTTAGTGGGCATTTACAGCCGCTCTTTGTAGTGACCCTTAACATTTGAGCACTCAACACAATCTCTAATAAACAGTGATCTTGAGTTCAAGTGGAGATAATTCACTGGAATTGTCTCACTGTACAAAACGGAGGACGCCGTTACGAACAGGTTGTCAGGAAACAAGACAAAAACTCACAGGGAAATAAAAATCACATTTTAACTGTTTCAGTTATCCCCTTTGATAAATATGTCATTTCAACTACTTATTATTTGGGTTGAATGATTAAATACAGAAAGTTGTTTTTCTTATTACTTTTCATGATCTCAAAACTGCCTGCTTTAAGTGGGACGCTGCCCGCAAGAAGGTACGTGTTTTTTAACAGTGCAGTGTATGAACAATTGCCGATCAAATGTATTTGCCAATCCACTTTAATAATTGTATACTTATTATACCATCTAAAAGGAATGCATAATACCTACTCTGAGCATATTAAAAAATTTAGAAATTGGAAGAGCCAAAGGTTGTTCAGAAAAAATGGCGTTTTCCATAAAGACTGGGTATCATACCATTCATCAGTTTCATCAAGAACATATATCACATTTTAAGCGGTTTGCCTATATCCTTGTAAAACTCCATGATAACAATTTTTTTAATTTTTTTTTTTAAAGAAGGTAATTTTCGTTTAAATTTGAAATGGAAGTGATAGCAATACATGTAATAGGATTTTCAGTTCATGGCTAGGCATAATGACAATTTTTAAAGTTTGAGATGTTATTGGGGTGCATAAAAAATTATTTCCTACACACCAACTGTAATAACTATTATATTTATCTTCACAGACTAAAGACGGCCAATGAAGTGATTGGCAGAGTCCTAGATTCCGATACTGATTTTGAAGTGACTGATATCTCCTTAGACAACGCCCCCCCCCCCCCCCCCCAAAGTTCATGAAGATACTGACTGTGACAGTGGAGATGAGGATGCCGTTAGCTTATCAGTGTAGGGAACAATTTGTCATGAAATCAACTGAATGCTGACATTGCTGGGTGCTCAATCACATAACATAAACGTCAGGGCCACAGATATATCAGAGTTCATCAGAGTTGGATGGAAATGAAAAAGTTCATCAGAGTACAGTGAAATGAAGAGGATTCAACTGAAAACTCTATCGCATCTGGCAAGAGAAAGAGATGCAAACTAAAAAGAAAACAAGTTTTAGTGTGGCGACACACTGACATTCAAGACATTAAAGCCGAGAGAATGCTGGATGCATGAAAGTAATCTTCTTCCAGTATCAGTCTTGAGATATTTTCTGATGAACATCTGCTTGCTTTCATAAGAGACAGGATAAACTTGTATGCACAGCAAAAGGAAACACATAGTCTTTAAGGAACAGTAGCAGAGATGGAGACTGTTTTGTAAATTATCTTTAAATCTGGATACAATCAGAAGCCAAGAAAAGCCAAGTAGTGGAAACATCTTGATGCTGTTAGAAATGAACTCATTGCCTCAGCTAAGCCAGTCAAGCGATTTGAAGAAATTTTAAAGCCCATCCATGTAAGTGCCAACGCAAGCTTGGATCCAACTGAGAATATGTTGAAGATACCCCCCCCCCCCCAATCAACGCCAACTTGAATGGAAAATACGTGCAATTTTGGTTGACTTCCGGTCTCTGGTAATGTTCATCATTATCGTGGATTGCCTGCAATCAATAGTCGCTTGGCTTGGCCAAGAAATAAAAATCAAACCGAGCAGGGGCGGGAGATGAGGGAAACTGCCATGAGGAATTGTACTGGTAATATTTCTTTGAAAACTTATGGCACTTATTTTAATTCTCTATTCAGGGTCTGCTGGAATGTATACTGTTGCGCCTGAACGTTCTTTTTACTGAGGTGCTTGGTCATCATGGCCACTGATGCCAGTTACTGGAGAACTCCCTGATCGTCAAGATTATGACAAAGTCACGAATGCCATTTAAGTGATCAAATTTTAATTATCCGGGTATGGATAGTCTTTATTATTTTGTCGCAATATGGCGAAGTCTGCTGATGCCTTTTTGTATTGTTCTTTGTTGTTGTTTGTTTTAATTCGATGATTTTTCCCTTTGTGTTCATTGATGGCTCGGGTGAGTGTTCTCATAAATGATGACTGAAAGATTAATATTTTCCCAGGTAGCAAATGATGTAATTAGCCGGAGTTGTTGTTTTCTTTTTAATTGCCCGTTTGCATAAACTGTATAGAGAGGCTTCAAGTATACTATACAAGTGATGATGATGCATTTTGTGTGTGTGTGTGTGTGTGTGTGCAGTTTACCAGACCAGCTTACTTTTTCTTTAAGTGCAGCTGTCAGGAGATCAGCAGGTGAGGATGAAGAAGCGGGTGAGGAAGATCAACAGCAGCAGCAAGAGCCCCCACTAAAGAGGAAGATGAAAGATCCGGGTAAAGACGAGTTGTACGAATTCCTACAGGCAAAAAGAAAAACATATGACTAGGACAGGAAATTGAGAAAGGAGCTTTTGGTATTAGAAAAGAAGAGGTTAGAGGCTACCGAACAGTTCCACGCCAACGAAGATAGGAGGCAGCACGAGGGAAAGCAAAGAGGAGAAGACAGAAAAGAAAGGATGGAAATGAGGAAGTTGATGTTGGAAATGATTGAAAAGATGTAAAGCAAGACAAATATGTTTGAGGTCAATTTCAGTGCCCACATGTGAGAACAGACGAAGAATTTTTCTTTTTCTTTTTTAATTTTCTGTGTAGCTAATTTTCCAGAAGAAATTCAATGTATCGAAAGCTTGATTTGTGTTTCTTTTTCCTTTTCATTTGATTTTATCTTTTCTTTGCTGCAACGAGTTCGTCTTTTTGCCACAATTTTGCTTCGTAGGAATCATTTAGACCGGTTAATAAATTGTCCATAGTTCATATCTAGAAAATCTAGGGCTGTACCAAAGATTTTGCTCAGTTCTGATACAGATCGACCAAACATTGTCAGAAGTTCAGCAAAGAGGTTTGGGTGCGACAGCCTTCTTAATAGCAGACAGAAAGCTTCTTCTGCTGATACACGCGTGTGTTGAAACAGCATGGATTTGGGGAATCTAAGAACATCCAGTAGCCGGTGGATCTGTTGCTTTGTGAACCAAAAGTAGACAAAACATTCGTCATCTGAGTACTGGGCCAGGTTAAACCTCGAGTGAGGATTGTAGAACAGACTTTTGGTTCACTTTCCTCATCATCACTCATGAGTGTGTTATCATTGCCATCTCCTCTTCATCCATAAGAAGGTACATTTTGGCCAGTTCCATCCAGCTCGTCTTAACTGCAATGGCAGAAAGAAAGATAATTTCACATAAAGTCACTTCTGTATGTGATAACTGTGACCTTCGTGTAATTAACATTTGAATGGGTTTGTTCTTTGTATAATACTGTACCCTGCTTCAGACCACATGAACGATCAAATCAGACAGTATAAAGTAAGTGTGCACACAGATCAAGTGGACATGATGCTTTTTAGCACAAACCACAGTACCCAGCTTATTAAATGATTGGCATAATTAAAGAATGTCCTGCGATTTTGGCAAAGTTCAAAACATTGCCGTTTGGGGTTTTTGTGACTAGGGTAGAATTTGGGGATAACTCATTTCCACTTATAAGTTGTAAATCACAATTCGATTATAGTTTGGGGCTTGTGAAAAATAAATCATTTTACCCTTGAAATGTTGAATTTTTACTTTCCATACACCTACTTTAAGCTCCATAATAGACTTAAAACATTTAAAATATGCACGTTGTGATATGAATTTGACTGTTTTATGCCAACAATGGCCCACGCACCTCTGTAAGGCGTTTTCCTCGACAATTTGTTTTTCCACTAACCAACTGCACTATAATCTTGTGATCCAAGTGGCTACTACTTTAAACTATGGTAATTGGCAAAATAACAGAAGGATGAAGAGAATGTACATCTTTAATTTCGTTGAAATGCACAGGAATCCTGTATAACCATAATACAAAAAAAGTACATGACTGTAATCTCTTTGGACAAATGCGTGAAACTTTTTATTCTAAATATGTACATCATCGATGTATGGATGTAGTTGAAATAAGTGATTTTATTACCTAAAGTGTGTAAATTTCTAAACTATTTTAAGTCTCTAAATGACCACAGATGCCATGTCTGATGCAATTGAAATCCTTATGAAGCTTGTTATTGGTTTCATTCTTTTATTTTTATCATATCTGTGTTCTGGTTTGTTTTATGTATGACCTGGAGTCAATGAATGTCAAACCATGTTTAAGTGATTCACAACATGAAACTCAGGAATAGGGAAATTAGAAATTCCACTGGCCTCCTCAACCTTGGAATTCGGAGTTGTGAACTGTTTTTGTTATTTTTTCTGTTTGCTAGTAAGTAAATAGTGAACAATTTTCTTCATTTCTTGCCATGTATATACAGTTTTTATTTATTGAAATGTTTTTTCCTTTTAGCATTAACTTTGCATATCAAATATGTCATTGAATATTTTTTTATTTTTTTTTTACATTTTGCCTAAAAAATTCTACCTATTCATTCTGACTCAAGTACCCAGGTAAACAAGTTTATTTAAAAGAAATATCAGGATTTCTGGAATTTTTTTTCTTTTTCAAATTTCTACGTATACAGAATGATAGGCGCTGAGGCAATTTTGCTAAACTGACAGTGACAGACATCAAATAGCAATAGAAACAATCCAAATAAATCTAGGGACCCACCACTGCTGAAGACGTCTGTGTATTTGGGGAAGCTATGGCTGCAACGGAGAAAGCAAGAATGAGAAAACGGTAGACAACAAAATATGTATAAGTTTTTACATAATATATCCTATCTTAATTAGTGGCGCCAGTTTTTTAAAAATTAATTATCTTACACCTATTTCTGCTGGTTCGATGTGTCAGGTTAAGGCAGATGGACCTGCCTCTGACTCCTAAGACTAACCCTGCAGACTCACATCTATCTATCTGATCTATCTGTCTATCAATCTATCTGTCCGTCTATCTATCAATCTATCTATCTATCTATCTATCTATCTATCTATCTATCTATCTATCTATCTATCTATCTATCTATCTATCTATCTATCTATCTATCTATCTATCTATCTATCTATCTATCTATCTATCTGTCTGTCTGTCTGTCTGTCTGTCTGTCTGTCTGTCGCTCTCTCTCTCTCTCTTCCCGTCTATCTCTCACCATCTCCATCTTCCTCTATATGTCTGTCTCTCTCTCTGTGTTCGTCTTTCCACCTGCGTGTCCGTCTGCCTCTCTAACCGTACATTTTAATCTACGCACCATCTCACAAACATTTGTCTATGACATATCACATGTTTTGCCCTCGATATATTAAAACTCTAGCTGACCACATATCGTCGCTTCCATGACGAACTGTCTTATCGCGCAAAACCTACTTTCGAGCTAGAGCGGTTTAAAGTTTCTGTTGAGTCACCTGCAAGATTCAACTCGCTCTACCTCTCGATTTAAACGTACAAATGCGCAGTAATATACATGGATGTAAAGCTTGTTCTCTTGCCTACGAAATGCTACAAAGTTTGATATTTATTGTGTTTGCAGTTTTTCTCAAATGTTGTCAATTCATGGCAACCCCCCCGACAGGACAGTTCGTCATAAAACAAACCGCTCAGGACTGGGTCAATAAGACACCTGTGCGGGGTTAGGACAGTTCGTCATGGAGAGAAGTGGCCACGCTACAGTGGTTAAGACATTCCCATGGCGGTTGACCAATGATAAAATTGACTTTGAACAAGCTTTTTGTTACAACTCATTATTATCTATTTTCATTAATTTTATTAAATACTAAGCCTGGTTGTTCGCCATCAGTCGTGTTGCATCATGTGAATCATGTTGTGTTTACAGAGTGATATTAAGAGAGGGATCAAATTGAAATACAGGAAGAATAATGTTAATTGAAAAAGGTTTTTATTTTTCATCTTAAATTTGACATTAAAACTTCGAACATTAAAGAGTTTCAAAACACACACACACACACAAATCAAAGAGATTTTCTTTCTTTTTATCAAGAAAAATTTCTCTCTGTCTCTCAGTCTCATTCATTCTCACTCTTCCTATCTCTCTCTCTCTCTCTCTCTCCCTCTCTCTCTCTCTGACTCATTCTTGCTCTCTTTATCACTCTGTCCCTTTCTCTCTCTCTCTCTCTCTCTCTCTGTCTCTGTCATCTTCTCAGTTGTGGTTTTTTTTTTGGTCGTCCTCTCACCACTCCCACACTCACTTACTCACTCACGCACTCATTCACTTACTCACAAAAACACACTCACACGCACACACAGGCACACACATACAATGACAATGTTTACCATAAAGGTGAATACCTAGAAGTAGTAGCTCATTGAAAAGCATTATAAAAGTACGCGCGTTTTTGTAGCTTTATAGGAGAATGGACGTTTTATAATTAATGTCTAATGCGGCCGATTTTGATAAAATGCCTGATGATCTGGGTTACAAATCATTGGGGTTCTACCTTGACACAGAGTCATTAGATCTCCATACTTCCCTGCTGACAGCGTTGGCTGTTCCTTGTAGGCATTAGAGGTACCCTGCTCATTGCTTTTTAACCTTTTATTTAAGGTAATGGAATCGCAATCTTGTTCAAGGTGTGAGTTTTTGAAAAGGAATTTATGTGGGTCACCTCAATTTGCATAAAATTTGTCCACTCCGTACTGTTCCCATTGATATCCTGGTGCGCAGAATTCCCGAATTTCCAGCCAGTCTTCCGGTCAGAGATTTCAATTTTTGCAAGTTCTGTGACTGTGTAGGGTGACTTTTTGGCTGACATTCTGATGATGCTCGCTAGCTCTGCAGGCATCATAATTTCGGGAATCCTTTTCATTGCTCCTTCAACCACGCTATGCATTGAGCCACCTGGGGTTTGGCCTTAGTTGCTTTCAAAAAAACGATGCGATATTTGTTGCAGGGAAGCTGTCGTCTTGAGGTCGTTTCTGTACATCGATGGCAGAATACCATTTAATTTTGTCTAGCACATCCGTCCGAGAACAACATAAAATGGTCACGCCTCGTGAATCGAGACTTCTTAAAAACGTTTCCATGCAACTGGCAATTTCTTTGGCACCATGCCCAGCTTGACCCTCCTGCCAGAAATAGCAATGACCTTGCTTGTTAGACGTCTCGAATATAGTGAAGCTATAAGGAGCTAAACGTAACCCTCTGCGATATGGGCAGATTGAGGACTTTTTCTAGATCAAAAACAGCAGTAACCATGTTACGTTAGCATTTCTTTCAGACTCTTTTGTGCAAGCTTTTAAGATTTTTCGAACTTCATCCCTTTCTCAGATATATTTTGTGTACTGCTGAATGAATTCCTCGTCTTGGGGATTGTCTTTATACTTTGTTTCCCACAAACCGCAAATGTCTTTTTTGGGCAAATGGAATCGATGATTCTTCTCTCGGACTTTATTGCTCTCTGTCCTTCCACCTCTTTTCCCCTTTTCCAATACACCATACTCATTAATTTTCTTAATAAATGTCTTGAGAAACGATGTGGAGACTCCAATGGTGTTTAGGAACATTGTCTGACACACCTTAGTATTCTTGCCTTCATGCGGTAATAAGTAAGCAATTGCTTTTTCCCTTTTTCGCGGAATTCCGTTTCCGTGAACTTCAGAACTGACACACTGGGAATGCTGAGCAACCCAGTTTCTTTGCTGGCGAAGATACCGAGATCCCCAAAAGTTCTAAGAGTGTTTAGCCTCGTATTGTCAGTGTCCGATTATCATAAGACGGTTCGTCAAACAATGAATGACCAGCCCACCTGGGCGCGGCTCGCTGACGAAGAGTCTTATCTCGATAGGACAGTTCGTCATGGAACAAAGGTAACCAACGTTGCGATAGGACAGTACGGTCATTTTCATTTTTACAAAAACTAACATGAATTCGACAAAATCCTGTACAGGACACATAGATCTTGATGTTTAGATCAAAATTCTGCAAAAACCCGAAGATGCTATTTTTAGCGATAAGATAGTTCGTCATGGAAGCGACGATATGGAAATTGTAGGCTCGATATTGTTCTGGATTCATATTAAATGCAGTGGAGAAGGAGGGGCGGTTGCTTGGGGTGGGGGTGGGTGGGGTGGGGTGAAAGGAGTTTGACATTATCAAACCATTTAAAATGCTCATTAGTAATTCTGAAAATTGTAACTGCATGAATAACAAACCAATGTTGTTGTTTTTTTTTTCCCGATCAGCGCGGCAGGCACTACAGAATGTTTACGCTTAGGTAAATGTCGCAGGGAAACATATGCCTAGAGTGTTTTTGCTTTGTGATTTGATGTATTAAATCTGTGAGGAAATCACGACTGTGGAGGGAAACTATTTTTTCCGCGGGAGAGAACAGGAGACGTTATGGACAAGGTCAGATGTACGCTACTCAGATAAACTACCAATGTATAATACATTCCTGTTTTGTATATTAATGTAATTCGTATTTACACTTATGTTTTACTGTAATTGCCACTTGTAACAAAGCATCCATGTAAACCTGACATAGGTATTTCGCAAGTCACTTAGAGCATGAAATGAAAAAAAGGTGATATGAGACGATGAAATCTGATGATCTGTACACGTTTGGCTCAGGAGTTCAGGGTTTTCTTTCTGTTTAAAAACAATGGACGATTTTGAGGAACTCTTGCTCAGTTCACGGAGAAACAAACTACATAGTCCGATCAATTTTTACCTTCCACCCCCCCCCCCCCCCCCACCCCCCGCTTTTTTTTTCTTCTCCTTTTGACGAGTTCCATACAGGGAATTGGGTTTTAACTGTACCACCAATTTAACTGGATACTTTTTAACATCGTGCTGCCGGAGCCAGTGCTATCCAAAAAAGGTATATTATGCTTGTTTTTTTTAGAGCAGTACATGTCCCAAATTCCTAATTTGTCAGATAATAACTTGAAGCTTTAAAAACGTTGAAAGGACACTGTAATTCTTTCTTGCTAGAAATGGGGTTAATTTTTCAGTAGATAGCACAGCAGAGCAGCGTAGTTTCTCTTGCTAAAAACTGTTATGTCAGTATTAAAAACAAAGGAACAAAACATACAAGTTCGCCATAACAATCGTAACACAATTGCAGGCAGTTTTTGTTTTTACTGTGACAAAAAAAAACGATCACCAAATACTCACTATACGATGGAACAAAACACCAAAACACATAGGAGAAATGAATACAGAAATTTAATGGCTCATTTAAAGGCAATCACCACTACTCGTATGTTCCCGGACACAATTGCTCCTTGCCTGCGCCTTCATAGGAGTAAGTCTGCAGTTTGAACCTGTAGAGAAAGAAATAAGAGAAGATTGAAGGTGAAAACCTTACCTGACGGCAAGGTTTGTTAAATCACTAATTAAAACATTAATACCTCATGCTGTGAATTACCATTTACCTCAGATTTAAGAATATAAAGTTGACAAGAGACATGTGTCATAAGACGGATACATACCTAGATACTCGACACCTGATAATATTTTGATCAAATCTATGTTCCAGGAGGTTTTCTCTCTCCCCAATTTAACACATATAAGGGAAGTTTCTTTACATGAAATTTAAAAATGAAAATATAAAGGGTTCATTTATCAGTAGACGGACACTTTCCTAGACGGTCTGGGCCTGAATCCAGTCCCATATAATAATCATTATCTGTAATCTCGCCATTTCTCTTCCAGCCACTTTCCTTTTTGTCTTTAATGTATTCCCATGAAAACGTCGATCCCTCTCCCTAATTTAACACACATCATATTTGTTTTGGTGAAAAGTGGAAGTATTCCTTCTGCATTTGTTGTGAAAGATTCATGGCGTATTTATATACACAAACAAAACATACAAACAAACAAAAAATAACCACACGAGGTTCCCGGGAATAAGCCAGATTTCACTGTACCTATCTCATTCACGTAACTTCTTCACACACTCTCTCTCTCTCTCCTCAATCCCCCTCTCTCTCTATCCCTAGGGTCTCTCCCGCTCATCCTCTCTCTCCTCTTTCTCTACAACCCCTCCTCTATCCCTCTGACATACCCTCCATTATATCCATTATCTCTCTTTATGTTTCCATCTCACCTATCCTACCTCTCTATTCCTACTGTCTCCCACTTATTTTCTCCCACCCCCTCTCTCTCCGGCTCCTCTCTCCCATTTTTCTTTTTTTTTTATAATTTCTGTGTCTCCCCCCCCTCTCTCTCTCTCTCATCTTCTCCTACTCTCTCTCTAACCTCTCACCCTTTCTCTCTCTATCTATCTATCCCTCTGTCTCCTCCACCTCTCACTGGTCTTTCTCTCTCTATCTATCTATCCCTCTGTCTCCTCCACCTCTCACTGGTCTTTCTCTCTCTATCTATCTATCCCTCTGTCTCCTCCACCTCTCACTGGTCTTTCTCTCTCTATCCCTCCCACTCTTTATCTTTTTTTTTTTTTTTTTTACCCGATTCTCTACGATCAGATTTGCCCAAAGAGGCAGTAAATTGGCTCACCGTTTAATTGGTTTCATAGACGGAGACACTTGGCCGCCCGTCGGCACGTCGCCCAGAAAAAAGAACCCATCACACGTAACGACCTGGGTATAGTATATGTTGCTCTGAAAAAAGTATATTATGTTCAGAAATAATGAAATTAATGTCTCTCTTACTGAACAGAAAACAAAATAAAACTACTGACACCTGCCTCATATGGAACAAACAGACGTATTTCCTCAAACAAAACTTTTAATTAACGTCTTAGGCAATAAGAATTTCTTAATCCCATGAGATATAAAAAAGAATTCAGGCCATAAACTGAGTTTTCCCCGCGTGTAAGAACTATTTTCCTTCGACATTCAAGATGTTTTGGAGAGCAGAGAAACATTCAGTAAATCTGAGTTCTAATGAACAGTCCAAGAAAAAACGATTAAAAAAAACAAGCCAACAATTAACCTCAGGTGGGTACAGAACGCATTCTGGATACTTCCCAAAGGCGAATTCTTCATCATCTATTAGCGAGTAGGTCGGGTCACAGCCCTCCATATACTCAAGATCGTCCATAGTCAAGTCTTTGAGACTGGAAATGTCAACAGAGCCAGGACTGGGGAGTTCAAAGCAAGGGCGTGAGTTGATTTGTAAAAGATAATATAAAGATGTTTCTTTCTTACCGATAAATTGCATCTCTTGTGAAATTTGAGATATAGAAAAATAGCCTGGGTGAAGGACAAAGGCAAAGATCGGAGGAGGTCTATCTATAGATGGCCAAATCAACGTAGATAGATAGATAGATAGATAGATAGATAGATAGATAGATAGATAGATAGATAGATAGATAGATAGATAGATAGATAGATAGATAGATAGATAGATAGATAGATAGATAGATAGATAGATAGATTCACCTGTCAGGAAGGGGTATCATCAGATTAAAGGATCGGAACCGCATCAACCCTCCTTCATCTTCTCCCAAAACAAATATGTGACGACGTGCTAAAAGTCCATTGAACGTTTCCTCGATGAAGAACGTTTCATTATCCTGGAGAATGGTTTAAACCACAGTCATTACACCTTCACCTGGTATGAGGGAATACTAGGGCAGAGGTCGAGAGCTCCACAAGACTGACTGAACTGTAAACATGTACAGGGCGGCATGGTAAACTATCCTAACTCTACTTTTGTTCATTTTTTTCTGAAGAGGCAACAAACTGAAATAACTGAAACTGAATACTTTCTTGATCAGCCTTAATAGAGATACTATAGATATTTTTTTAACCATTCGTTTTTGGAAGTGAATCCAAAGTATAATAAGATCATGTGGGCTATCAATGGGCTATGTCAAGTTTTTTTTTTTTTTTTTAGAAAAGTAGTTAAAGATAGTTGCCGGGCGCCCCTCGAATATAACGAGACAAGTGTACAGATTTATGAACAATAATATTATTCTACAAAACCAGGAAACAATAATTATAATCTTTGGAATCTAGCGTAACTTTCGGAACTCTGTCCTCTTTTTCATAAAACAATAGGTGGATATTACTGAGAAGTTGAACGCAAATGACTATTCTGACCTGGTTCGCTGTTTGAATGCCACCGTAACGGCTCTGAGTTAATGTTACATCTGAAATACTGTGAAATTGGTGTGTTTCTTTCCAATGAGGTGTCAGTCGGTATCCACATAACGGAACTGGGTTAGTTAACCTATGAAATATTTACCTCTCCAAACAGAGACATCTGGACTGGTTGGATTAGGAAGATGATACGGGGATGGGGAGTCTGCCCATTGTCAATATCTTCCTGCACACGCTCTCCATTACTAAAATGTCCGCTGTATATGGCAGCCATACGACGAATCCCATCAGAAGGAGCTGGAACAGAAACAAGAGGATACAGAAATAACACTAAATAGTTATGTTCCGTGTCACAGTGATCAAATAGGCACATTATAATTACTAGCCTGACTGAAGAAGTGAGTTTTATTTCCTGAATATAGTCGCAGACCTTCCATAAAGATTATAGGTCTGTCTACTGCAGTTTTCACGGACTAGTAAGAATAACAATTAGTGGCTTTTGAAACACCATGTTTCTTTCGTTATGAACGAAAATAGTTTACATCAAATACATAGTGACAATGTTAACGAAATCGGCGAACTAACATCTAATGTTCCCACATTTAAATTCATTGAAAGTGGAATGTCATAATGCAAAAAATAAAGCCATCTCTGACTAGCCATGACGAAATTTTAAGGTCAACATCTTTCGCAAAATCTCATTTTTATTAATCTTTCGATTCAATTTCCTGTCAATTTGCTTACTTGCTGAAACTAGGCCAGATCCTGGCCACTGACCACTAAAACAGATCACTGCCAGTCCCACCATGACCACAAGACTTCCCCAGGAGTCACTGTTTGGCCTTGATCTCATTTTGTAAGATATTTGTGCCGGTTCAGTGAAGAAAAAGAACCTAAAACAATGAATTGTGGCGTTAAAATAGATATCATTACTGAAGCATTTTCTGAGGTTTCGCATGGCAAAGCAGCGGCAATCAATTTATTAAAACAGCAATTAAATCTAAGTCGATGCCTATGGTGCAGAAAATATTCTAAAACGACGTCCAAGTGCCAGGGCGCGAAATTATGTTTGCTCCTGAATCTGAGTTCGGAGAAAACATGTCGACAGGATAAAGGACACATTGTGTTAGAAGAAAGCAAGACGATATACAGAATATTACAGACGGAGAGGGCAGAGGAAACATTATCAACAGCTTCCACAAACCACCCGCACGAAATTATGTTATCATACTATATTAGAAGTAGCGGCTGAACAATAGTCATCTAAAACTTCTTAACTTAGTGACCAAAATTACCTAACTTTACGTACTGCCACAATTCTGGACAATAAGTTACCTGGGCTCTTCCGTTTGGTACAAAATGTCATAATATAATTTAGTGTAATTGTTTTGTGTCGTAAAACAGAGACGCATTTTCGTCGGACAGAGTGGTTAAATGTGATCAGAAATTTGATCATCGCTTTTCTTAAGCTTTTGCTGAAAATCAGTTTTAATTATCACATCACTACATTTTCCAGGTTAACGGATCTCTAACGAAAGAATACATAGCCATAGAAAAAATCCAAATAAATCCAGGGACTTACCACTGCTGAATACGGCTGTGTAATTGGGAAATTATGGCTGCAACGGAGAAAGCACGACTGAGTAAACGCTAGACGGCAATTACTTATAAGTTATAACATAATAATTATATCCTATCTTAATTAGTTGCGCCAATGTTTTAATAATTAATTACCTTACCACCTGTTTCGGTTGGTTCAATGTGTCAGGTTAAGGCACACTGACCTGTCACTGACTCCTAAGACTGACCATGCAGACTCACATCTATCTATCTATCTATCTATCTATCTATCTATCTATCTATCTATCTATCTATCTATCTATCTATCTATCTATCTATCTATCTATCTATCTATCTATCTATCTATCTATCTATCTATCTATCTATCTATCTATCTATTGGTCTGTTTGCCTGTCTGTCTGTCAGACTACATATATCTATCTTTCTATCTTTCTCTCTCTGTCTTTCCTCCTCTCTCTGGCTCTCTCTCTCTCTCTCTCTCTCCCTCTCTCACTCTCTTCCCCTTTCTCTCCGTTCGTCCGTGTTCCTGCCTGCCTGCCCCCCCCCCTCCGTCTGTCTGTCTATCCATGAATCTTGATATACCATCTCAGAAAATTATCATATTATCTATGGCAATATCACGTTTTTGCCGACATTCCCAGGTTTTGCAGGCGACACCTGGAAAACACAACCTCGAAACATTTAGGGATTCATTTTGCCTGCTGGGGAGGACGGTGGACATTGGCTGCAGAAAGGGGAAGGGATTGGGGGGGGGGGGTGGAGGAGAGACAAAAAGGCATCTAAATTAAAATACACTGGAGTAATTCTGACTGTTTTAATTGCATACATAACTATAACATTGAAAACCTTAATTTTTTTTTTCTTTTTCATTCCCGATCTACGCAGCAGACAGAAGAGTATATTTACAGCGTGAAAGGAGAAAGTTCTTTCTGCCGATATATATATATTTTTCGTCGAATACGATTTTAATCCGTTAAATATATATATACTCATGATCAAAAGAAACCATGAAAATAGTATTTCACCTAAATGACATGTATCATTACAGCCCCCAGACTATTCTTCCGTGACAAAGTTTTGGCAAACAAATTCAGTGAAGTAAAG
This sequence comes from Onchidella celtica, assembly GCA_963931925.1. Lineage (NCBI taxonomy): Eukaryota > Metazoa > Mollusca > Gastropoda > Systellommatophora > Onchidiidae > Onchidella > Onchidella celtica. The sequence goes on along the minus strand of OZ007581.1, from coordinate 43,660,000 downwards.
AGCATTAAAGGTATATTAGTTTTAATATCGCCTTTTTAAATTCAACCAACTACTCGCGTGTCCCTGGATACAGGAAGTCAGTATCGTATGTGACCACCATTTGCCTGGATGACTGCGTTGTATCTCCGGTTCATGGACGGCATAATATTTTTATTGAGGTGCTTAGGAACATTCATCCCTACATCCAGAAGAGCTGCCTGTAGCTCCTGGCTTGTTCTAGGCCGTGGTTGTCTCCCCTCGAGGCGTCTTTCCAATTCATCCCAAAGATGTTCTATAGGCCTTTCCGAAAAAGCAAGGTACTCAGAGTGAATGCCCTTGCCCAAAAAGTGTGTGGGGAGTCGGGTCCGCCATTTTGAACCGGGACGACATGGGGAAACGTTACTGTTATGCCTGCTCAAACTATTCCGGCAAAGTTGTAGAGGGAAGAACGATTTCACCCCACCGGATTCCCAGGGAAAAACGTCTGGCAAAGGTTTGGATCCAGCGACTGAAGATCGTTCGGAAGAATCCATGGCCCATTTCAGGTAAGAAACGGTCGGTTATCTAGATCTAGTCTAGTCTAGAGATACAGTGCAGTGGTTGCCAATGACGCTCTGACGATGACTGAAGCCCTAGTCTAGTCTTCATCATAATAATGTAACCCGTAGTCTGTTTAAATCAGTGCGCATGTGAGGGTGAGTGTTGTGAGAATGTCTAGATGTAGACTAGTAATTATGAGTACCACAGAAGACAAAAAGACAAAATGTTATCCACATGCTATCTTAATCTAGTCTAGATGTTGACACATTAGTTAGTACTGTTAGTGTTTGGGTCTGCCCTTCATGTTTTGTATTATGCCATGTCGGTGAGCATTGTATTCAGGGCCATAAGTGGCATTTGGGGAATGCTGGGCCCAAAGGGATGGGGATTTCAAGACAGGAATTTAATAACTTAAAACCGGGAGTGGAAGAAGAGAAGTTGAGAGAATAAAATGAAATGGGCCTTCTGGATTTCTTTTTATTGGAGACAAATTATGTCGACTATCTCAGGCTTACTGTTTACATGTGGTTTGGTGGGGAGAATGTGGGAGGAAGTTGTCAATCCTTAGAATACTCAGAGATATTCTTTTAAAACAGTAACTGCTAGGTCTAACAAGCTGTTTTTAAGAAAAGTACAAAGAAAATTCAGTTATCGGCTGTTATCACTGAAAAAACAGTTGATTTTGTTTTCTTTCTGTTTTGTTCACTGTTAACACTCTAGCCCTCTCACCATAGTGAGTAAATAAATAAACTGTAATCCATCTCTCTTTCAGAGGATACACGGGTGTGCTCAGAACACTTCAGGAACCAGAAAGGACCACAGCCCGGAAACGATGTACCTTCCCTCTTCCAAACAAAGCATTTTAAGACATGGAGTGTAAGGAATGTTTTTTCACTCTCAGAACTGAATAAATCTACAACATGTTAGGTCTTTAACTTTGACTTTTATTAATCCCATAGGGAAATTGTGTTACAATGCCATACATGATACAATGTTACATCTTTAAATTCATGATACAAACACATAGAACAGCATACATTATAAAAGTACACAATATTACTAATGAAATACTGTACATGAAAGTCATTGCTTGTTGCCCCAGTGCAGAAACATAATATATTTTACAAGAACCCTTTTCTGTCTCTGATGTAAACCACTGGCTGTCGCTTATACATCCTACTGAGTCCGTCATGGGGCATACAATGACCCACACTCAATAAAAAACTTGTGCTACTGCTGTCGTGTAGCATACAGGGCTCCAAACTCAGTACATATAATATAACAGAAAATGGGGAAATTGCATTAAGGCTATCGTGGGGCATACAAGGCCCCATACTCATTTATAAAGTATGGGTACCTGTATGCCCCAGGACAGCCTTAATGGCATAGTGAAAATCAACACACGATTTTTCTTTTATTTTTCAGTTATAAAAAATACCAAATATAATATTAAAGTGAACACAATCAGAAACTTGAGGAATGCATGAAATATGGGGATGAAAAATACATTTCATTCAAAAGATATAATACGAATTGAAAGACCTCTCTGGGGCATAAAATACCCACGACAGCCGGTGAAGGTTATATAATTTACATTGCAAAATATTCCTGAGTTATCAGCAACCAGTGACAGCAATTTTGGATGTGGTCAGCTCAGATCAAGAACAGTCAATCTGACTGAAGTGTAGCAAGAAGGTGACCGTTAGCTATATCTGAGCCCCAGCTTCACCCAAACTTATTTTATGAGATCAGATACAAATGTTCCATTTCAAATCCAATAGAATGCAGTCCGCGAGAAGTCAGCTCACTTAAAGTAAATTCTCGCTTTAAGTCAACCTTTTTGGGCAGTCCCGTTTTTCCCCCTCTATATTATATTACTTTTTTTTTCTGATGAAGTCAACAGAAAATGACAATGTTTAATGTCAACCTTGCTTGGAGTCAACAGTATTTTTCGGTCCAGAGGTGTTGACTTTTCCCAGACTGCACTGTATTATCTGCAGACACAGGCCAATGCAAATTAATTATTAACTGTTTAGTTGCTGACAAAATACTTTTATAATATGTTTCAGATCCATGGGGATGAATCCTCAAGAACGATGAGTGAGGAAGATGCGCCTGTCAAAGGATTCAATCTGAGCCTGAAACTCGAAGAAAGAATTTCGCGTCAGGCAACATCCATCATGTTCCACGATTATTGTGGAAAAATCCCTGAAAAGAGTGTCTCCAAGACTCAGGTGGTTCAGGAGACACAGACAGATGTAATCACTACTCAAGAAAGTGGCACACTGACAGAATCAATTATTACAAGGGATGTTGGGGTGCAATGTAATTTAATTGACAAGTCTACGCACGTGCTTGATATTACCTCAGATGATTTGATGTGTAATTACACTGGCATCCCAAGATTAAACGTATTTCATGCCATTTTTGAAGCCTTGCCCCCTATGGAGTCATCAATGACAGGAAAAAAGTATGCATTACAAGGTATTGATGAATTTTTTTTGACACTGATGAGACTTAGATTAGGACTCCCCATTTTTGACCTTGCCTGGAGATTTCAGATCTCTGTATCAACCTGCTCAGCTGTTATAAGCAAGTGGATAGATCATCTGTTTGTCCATCTCTCTTTTCTTATTTGTTGGCCATCAAAGAATCAAATACAAAACACACTGCCATCTGACTTTTTACAGTTTTTTCCCAAATACTAGAGTTGTAATAGACTGTACAGAGTTGTTTACTGAAACACCAAATTCTTTACAACAAAAGTCACTGATGTATAGTCACTATAAATCACACATGACTTGGAAAGCTTTAATTGGTATAACGCCAAACGGAGTGGTATCTTTTGTGTCTGATCTTTGGGCAGGCTCAATAAGTGATAAGCAAATTGTGATCAAATCTGGTTTGCTAGATTTGTGTGAAGCAGGTGATGCCATCATGGCTGACAAAGGTTTCCAAATTTCTGATCTTACCACCCCACGACAAGTTGATCTTATTGTATCCCCCGGAAAAAAAAAAAAATGGATGCAAAGGAAACACTGCTAACTCGGAGGATAGCTAATTCACGCATTCATGTTGAAAGGCACATGGCTCGAGTAAAGAACTTCAAGATCTTATTTCATTTAAAGGGAACCATGAAATACAATGCGTCCAAAATATGGAAGATCTGTAATTATCTAACCACCTTACAACCCCCACTTCATCCTCATGATGAAACTGAGACACAGCATTAAGGTTCAAACTTTGTTTTTGGTCTGTGTACTTCAAATCTTGTGGATGTAATTTCTTTGATACAGAATATATTGGTTCAAGACCACTAGTCATATTGTTAGAAAGATAGTATTGATGGTTTGTCTAGCATTTTAGAAAACAAGATAATAGATTAAGATATCAATTTCAGAGATTTGACATTATATATATATTACAATATTGCCAGTGTCCCTGTATGAGATCACCTTTGGGTAATCTATGCTGATATTGACAGAAATAGTACATTGTTGTTTGTCAAATAAGTTAAGCTTTGTAATGTACAGCTCAAGCCTGGAAACATTCATATGTTGGGTAGGCCTAAACTTCTAAAGAAATCTTTTCCCCTACTGTCAAATCATGACCGTCAAACATTTTAGACAACAAGATTTCAAGTTAGGAGATGTGACATTATGTTACAACATTGCCGATGTCCCTATTGAGAACAACATTGGATAATTCATGCTGATGTTAACAGAAATAAAGTACATTGTTGTTTTTCAAATACAGTTACAAGATTTGTAATGTACAGCTCAAGCCTGCAAATTTTATGAAATCAGCCTGATGTAGTAGGAGGTCTGACAATTGCAAGGGCATAATATAACCAGGTAAAGCATTTGTGTACACTTACAAGGATAGACCTCTCTTCACCCTTTGAGTAAACATTTCTGGTACTACAAAACTCTGGTAAAAGTTAACAAGCTTTTCCTTCAGTTCACCCCAACGTTTCTCATCAAAAAAAATCCTTTCAACAGAAATACCTTTCATTGTCCACACGACAAAATCACACCACTGCTTACCACATACAGCCATCTGTCCCAACACCTGGTAATAATAATCATGATTCCTTTTCAAAAATACTTTTCCATCCTCTAATCGGCAACAGAAATCACTCTGCTTGGCCGCATCCTCTGGGGTCAAATTTCTGTATTTAGAGGGACACTTCATTTCCAGCAATCCTTGGCTTGGTACACAATGAGGACAATGAACAACACCGTCAGGACTTGCAGCTAAATATGATTCACACTCACTGATAACAAGCCCTGATAAAGTAACTTTAATATGAGGATGAAGCATTTTCATCGAGTTTACATACTTCCTGCGTGCTGCTGCTTCATGAGTCTTTCCCCACTTTATATGTACATTGTCAAAGCTGACAGTGCTGTACCCACAAACCTCCCGCAAAATGGCATCAGGCAAAGTGCTTTCCTTTTTTTTTGGCAATGCGGCCAAAGGCAGAACTCGTGAGGCGATGTTTATGAGCCTCATACCATAACTCATTGGTACATTGACCCCTTGTTAACTTTTCAGTTAACCATCTCTCCTCTGCTGTCATAACCTGTGTTTTCACAAAGGCAGAAAAGCTGCCACGACATAATTTGCTATTTATGTTTCTGGTGTTGGGCATCTGGGAAGAACGTCTGTCTTATGCACCAGATGCTCTGGGGCAGTAGCCAAAGTGAAGTATCCACACTGTGGAGCTAGAAGTTTCATTTTCTTCTGGAATTCTATAATGTCTACACTAGACTTGGGAGGAGGGCCTGATACACATGGTTTTGCAGCCAGTGACGAGTTGACGAGGCCTTTCTGGGGCTCAACTTTCTTTTTCTTGGGGTGTTCCATTTACATGCCTTTGAGATTGACGTGTCCAGCCCTTCCTGCTTGCTGTGGGACATGTCCACCAAGGCATACAAAAGTGCTGCAACATGGTTGCATGATCCCTCAATTCTGAAAAAGTAAAATGTAAACCTAATATAATATAATATATATTATATTATGAATTTTCCTCAAGACTAATCATGTCAAACATGAAATTACAACATGCATCTTCAGAAAGGACCAAAACAGGGGTTAAGCTGAATGATCAACAGTAACACCATAAATTAGGTGTTATGAATTTTTTTTAATAAGTAATTTATTATTAAGAGTATGAACTGAATCTGCTCAATTATGTCTCTACTTGATATCTGTACATACATGATTCCCTGTCAGCGTCACTGGGTTGCATACTCAATTTTTTGTTTCCACAGGGTTTCTAATGCTGTCTCTTCAATCTTATAAATGCTTATAAATGTTGTCAGTGTGGCTGCTTGTTTGGTAATTAATCATGTTGGTGCCTCTTGTGGCATGACCCCAATAAAACATGTGAATTGTGATTTGTTATCTCTGCATTATTGGTTCGTTTCTATTTGAATTGTTTGATAATGTGAAGCAGAAATATTAAGTTCATAATGGTTGCGCAAAAAAGAAGAAAAAAATTATTAGAAAGATTTGGCAAATATTGACCTTGGACCATCTACATATTTAGAGGTTCAGTATGTAAAATTTGGAGCAGGAGGAAGTGAAAATTATCAGAAAGTAAATATTCTTACCCAGCTGTGCAGGTGCAATATGCATTGCTTATAAATCCGGATATGACTGACAGCTGCACCCATACACTGTGATCTGGGTATTTCTTCACATCAGATGATGCTGCACTTGGGATAACACAGCATTTTATGTAGCACTCAGTACTGTCCTCACTAATGGCATTGTATCTGTGAAATTTAGAGAGACAAAAACAAACTATGAGTCAAGGGAAATACATAATTTTATTATTTGAGAATTACAGAGGTAGAATTGACAAAAAATTGTCTTGTGCACTGACCCAAGAAAGTTTGCTGCATTACCCTGACTGTACAGAGGTTGTGTTCTGCTTATTTTTAGTATTAAAAAATACCCCAGCTCATTGAACCTCTCAGTATTCCTCAAGAATGTAGACCTGGTAACAAATGGGGGCATACTTAAATATTACTATCACCCCACGTCATATGGACAGGACAAAAAAACTCGTATGGTCAGGGTTAACACAACAGACAAAAAGTAATGTAATAAAGTGGAACCCACCTATGCTGGACGCCCGCTTTAGAGAGACAATTACATAGAAACTGAGCTGTCCTGCCAAATCAGTTTTCACTGTAGTACTTTTAAAATGAACAGGGATTTTTAAGTTAAAAGATTGAAAGAAATATCACATTATGTACTTCCATTGACAACAATTCTTGCACATTATGTCAAGTGATTTAAAAAATTAATTCAGTCATACTGGCATGTATGCATGCAGGCACATGTCTACTTCTTTAGCTCAGTTTGAACTGCTCTCCCTTGAAAAGTGCCCTGCTACTAGTGCTACAGTGTAAGTATCCTGTAACTGTAAGTAACACCAAATCTTGAATAATATTGTGCTCTACATTTCTTAAAAAGCAGAAACTAGAATAGAGCAAAGTCCTTGACCAGAGATTCTCAATCTTCTCTGCATGGCAATTATTAGTAAATGTGTCAATGAGTGGGATCCACTGAAACCTAGACAAGTTTGTTTTGTCTAGGCTCACTTAAGTTAGTCTAGATTTAGTCTAATTATAGGAAAGAGTACCATATGGAACTCAGAGGAGCATAAGTTGAGGCGAGAGTAAAAAACTCAATTGGATCCGACCATGTAGGATCTCATCATGCCCCCTCCCCCCAAAGTGGACACTCCCAAGGCTGCGTCCTTGTACAGTACTCTCTTGCGGTATTTTGGGCAGAAAGAGTATATAATATATAATATATAATATAATGTTGCTGCTGTTTGCCCATTTAAATTGGATTTTTTTTTACAAGATTTCGAAGCTATGAATGAGCTTGGAAGTTGACTTAGTGTAAGTTATGAATTGGATATAAGTTGTAAGTATCATTGAAGTGGAATTTGCCCATGTAAGTCATGCTTTTGCTGAATTTTTGTAGTGAGTTTCATATGGTACTCTTCCCCTAGTAATGGCTAGTATTAGTAGTATACAGTGCGGACTACTAGGGAGGAGCGGCTCAAAATATTGACCACTGGGACTAGATCTAGACAAAATTGGGAAACAATTTCAATTCTCAATTTCTCCATAACTAGCAGACAGATTGCCCTCAAAATTTGCACACGTGTCATTGAATATATATACTTTGATGTTACAACGGCCGATTTGGGTCATATGTGATATTTTTTCAGACAGAGTAATTTGAAAACTGTGTTGTCAGATAAAAATGTAACCTATTACTTCAACGTTGGAATATGACCAATTGGATAAATTTATTGGAAATATGGCGTTGTAACTCTCTTTGCGTACGTATTCTTAACTTGTATGCAAAATTTGAGCTCATTGCAGCCGATGGTTTTCACAGAATTATTAATTTAAAAATGTAATGAAAATTCAATATGGCCGCCGTTACCATAGCAACCGCAAAGTTAAAAAAAAAGATTTGAACACATTTTTCAAATCACATTTTCATTCTGATTCATTACCACAAATTTTATGGAAATTTATTAGCAACTAGGGAAAATAGAATTTTTAGCCGCTCCTCCCCTTAACCGCCAAGTGACGTAGAAAAATATAATCCCACCCCCAAGTCTAAAACGGGGTGTTAATCTTTTATTAATGCCGTAGTGGCTTTTATCTAAGTATTCAGTATCTTCTCCCTACCCTATATCCTTTGCCTTTTTCTAACCTATTCATAAGAATTCAGCAATATTCTAATTACTCTATACTTATCTCCGCTATCCTGTCACTCCATATTTTCACTCTTCTGACGTCATAAATGCCCGTAAATTAGGCCAGTACTGTACACTACTTGGGTTAATTCAACTAGTAACTGCCCCATTCTTCGAATGGTAAAAAACAAAGCTCACCACCCCAGGCCGAAAGGAATCAGCAAAAAGACATTGATGTCGAGACACTTTGGGTCATCCACATAAAATCGGCGATCAATAGATAGATAGGATAGTATTACAGTACTACACAGTGCACAGTAATGCTCATGGGCTCATGTGTTCGTAAAAAATGATCTAAATATTTACGCACAGTTTTCTTGGTATGAATGAATGGTATTCACCTCATCTGTATAACAATATACTCGGTATCACTATCAAAGTTTTCTTGGCGTGGCTGGATCGTGAACTCTAGTTTACATTTCCGGTAAGAGGCGGAAATGGCGAAATTGACGGAAGTACATTATCACATCGTATTCGCAATCATGAATTGATAACTGATAATTATAACTGAATTTCTGGGAAAAGTAAAGAGTTTCGGGAAAAAATGAGCTCGACACGTTCAGGCTTAATAAATTTTACATACGTGTGCTAAGTTTAATTTCTCTACGTTGCGTAGTAAAAAAGCCTTTGCGGTCGCAAAGTTGGGCCCAAGCTCCATTATTATATGATAGGGGAATATTAATCTTAGGCCACTATGTTAAATCGTAGCTTGGTTCATGACATCCATGCACACCAATAATGTTTCTAGCGGTCTCTGCTGCAGTAGCAAAGTGATCGGCCACAGGCCGCGAACAATTTGGCGATCTGCACGTGCATCCGTTACCCTCGGACTGCCACTTCTCGGCCTGTCTGCTGTTGAGTAATTTTGCTGAAAAAGTTCTCGAAGGCGATACATTGTCGAGATATGGACATCCAAGGCCCTCGCAACCGCCTCTGGTCATTCTCCCGTCTCAAATATCCCTATAGCTCTTTCTCGATTTTCCACACTTAGGCGAGGCATCGTTGTTGCCTCTTAATTCAGAAAGACCGAATACAAATTTGATTTTCCCTTTTATACCCAAGCTCGAGTGAGCACAAATCATCTTTTGTTATGCGCTTTTCACGCAACTTACATACTCCCACGTGGTTTTGTGTCAATAAAAATTCAAAGGGCATAACTCTCAAAATTAGAAAGTGACCTAAAATCCTTTGCTTGTAAACATTACAGTGATATCTCGTATGTCGAATGAATCTGATATTTTTATGTCAGATTAATTATTCTATGAGATAATAATCAAGAAAGTTTTCTCGTTTCTTTTGATCATGAGTATATTATAAGTAAATACAGTATAAGTAAAAACGTATTAAAGTTTACTCCCACCCCTCAAAAAAAAACAACAACAACTTACATTAAAACACATTTTGTGAGAGCCCTGCTGATAGTGAGGCCCTAAGTTATAAACTCCTTTTGGTCATGCCTAAACTTGGCCGTGACGACTTAGCACTTTCTGTTACGTTGCGTAGACTTACAAAAGCGAATAGAAGCGTTATCTAGTGTTAAAATTCAGTTATGTGATTTCTCAAATGCGTAGATTACAAGTCTCGTCATTAATGAGGTTTAAATAAAAGGAAAAGGTCCATTCCCTTGTGTTTATAACACTATTCACCAGCTCCTAGTTTGAAAAATCAATTCTTCCTCTTTACAGACAAAATAGGTAGAGGCTGCAATATGTTACCCAAAAAAAAAAAAAAGGGTGGGGGGAATAGGAAGCTTCTTTTACATTGTTCTTCCGTTGTTCTGAGAATTCCTGAAGGAGGTTGATGTGGACTGGGGAAAAAAGAAAAGTCTGAAATCTACGTTTCAAGGTCCAAAGCAAAAGGATACTAAAACATGAATAAAAAATTATATATAACACCTTTTTAATTATAAGGACTGAGTTATTTTCATTCCTTATAAATAGTTTTTTTTGTTTGTTTGTTTGTTTTTTTTGTTTGTTTGTTTAAGCTGAATCAGAAAATGCTTACATTTGTTTGTGAACGGACACTTTGCTCAAGTAAGAATGACGTAACCATTTCTAAGTGATTAGAAAGGCTTCAGATATTTCTTGTGCTAATCTGACTTTTGAATTTCGTAAAAGTCCCCTTGGTCAAGTGTTTTCATCAATATGATGAATTGCAACATTTTTTGCAGACAATGCAAACTTTTAGTCTAGATAAAAAAAGAAGAATAAAATCCTGACTGTGTCAACTAAGTCTCCATCGGTCACAAAAAAAAACATGAAATTTGGCTCCTAACTCTTTTGACTATGTGCTCTGCTGGAGAAGTGAGGGGCGCTGAAGGTGGTGGGGGAGGGGGGGGGAGACAGCCTAAGCAGCCGTACAGCAAGAAGACTCAAATTCAAGGTAGACATTCATTTACTATTATTTTTTTAGTCTACATGAGTTTTTAAATTAAGGGACATAACCCGGGAACAAAAAGCGGTGCAGTGGGTAGGGCTCAGTTACTGCACTTAATTCAAGCTCTCTTTTACAGGATTTTGCTGTCAATCTTGCCTAATCTAATCTGTTGCGCCTGCCATGAGAAGAAGAAAAAAAAATCAAACAACAATAAAACAGAATTTAGAGAAACCGAAAAGAGGAATTATTTAACAATCAGCTGCAACAGTTGAAGTAAATTGTAATACGTTATAAATAGGGACAGTTAGGTGATATGAACTGATTCCCTTTAAAAACGAAACTGTTACAACTCTTGTTAATAACGAAACACGGGATCCGTCGAACAATGAATATTAACGTTTAGTAGCGTTCAATGAAAAGAGGGATATGTCACAACGCTACTTACGCCTAGTGGAAGGCATATGAATCTAATCACACGAGGCACATACAATTAATGCTGAACACTCATCACCTTTCACATCTGCGTGGCTCTTAATTATACAAATTCTCATAGAAAACTCCCAAACCGGCTTAGCCCCCCCCCCCCCCCCGCCGAGCTCGCCCGACGTCTCCAGGCGTGGTGTTGCTCCTGCTGCGGTCCATCTCACACGTCTCAGCCAAGATAGCCAATGCTGCTGCTTGCATCGTCGCTGCTGTCGTCCTTGGGATCCCGTACAGTACACCTCCATGTCTTTCGAAGTTGACAGACTTGTTGCCTCATTTAGTCGGGATCTTCTTCTGTTCTAACTTCTTGAGGTCTTCGTCTTCTTCCTAGAGTCGGATGAGTTCCTCCCTATCCACTCCAGCGTGTCGCTCTGCCCTCGGCACCCTCAGCGACGTAGATTGGTCCTTTCTCTTCTCATGGGCCCTCGTGGTCACCGCTCCTATTATCACCTCAGTATCAGGGTTGTACAGAACTTTCGCTCCGTCCACTTTCACAACTACTAGGTCGCAGATGGTCTCCGAGAGACAGGGCGCAGTTACTTTGCCCTTCAGGTAAGGCGTCCTCACGTAGATAATGGCTTCCTCAGCCCCCAGCAAAGAGTGGTCGATCCTCGCGATGAGTTTCTTCCCACCGGTGAGCTGTCCGTCGTCCACCAGTGATCGCCGCACCACAACACCTTCACAGCCGGTATCTCTCAGGACATCCACTGCTTGATTTCCAATCAAGCCCTTCATCACTGGTAACTTCAGTTTCTCCACGGTCCTTCCGTCACTGCATCCTCTTCACGTAACAGACTCCGCTAACTGGAACTCCACAGGTCAGCGCTCTTGGGCTTTTGAGTTTTTTTATAATTTCCAAATTAACCTTTCAAGACAAATGTGTTGTCAGAGCGGCATGCAGATAATTCACGAACAGCCCTATCACCATTTCTTTGAGGTCACGCTGCAACGTGGACGGATTTGTCAAGAGAGGCCCGTTTGGACAGTTTTTGAATTCGCCTCCGCATTTGCTCGTTCCGTTTTTTTTCCACTTACTTCTGCTTTCTTTTCACCAGTCATTCTTAGTCTTTACTTCCTCATTTTACTTCTAGGTGACTTGGGCATCCTGAAGACTGTAATCTTGGGAAGAGAGAAGAGGTGACAATATTCTTAATGAGGCTTGGCTACACATCTAGGATTACATAAAAATACCATATTGTTTTTAAATACAATAAATTAATGTTTTTCCTTATTTATCCATGATTTCAATAATTGTAATGGGATGAATGGACACTGCCGTGCCATACAGAATCGTTTCCAGACTGACTATTGGCCTACCTCCTTCAAAGTATGTTGTGGTGTTGCCTTGACTGATTTAGTTTTGTGTGAACTGTCAGTTGATTATCCTTTGGACGAAAGAGGCGAGTTTTTCAGACCAGCTCCAAACGGATTGAGCAGTTTCACTTCGGCCCTTTCCCGTGGCGATTTTGTCGAAATTGATGGGACAATTGTGTCAGTGTCAGCCGCAGTACGAGATACCTCACATTTGGGAATGCTGCAAAAGGCAGGACGGAACATGCCCTTGTTCACTTGTGATGGAGGAAATCAGGTCCAACAACTCGCCTACACCAATGTGTGTGATTATGTCCGGGACTGTGAGAGCGGCCAAGATGAACAATTTTGTCAATACAGAGTGTGTGATCCTCAATGGGAATTTACATGCCTCACTGGCCAGTGCATACCATTAGAGGCACGCTGTGGTCTATACAAAGATTGTCCAGATGGCAGTGACGAGGACGACTGTCAAGAATGCATAGGACGCCGCTGTTGTGACGGGACTTGTATTCCTTCATACTGGATGGGGGATGGCACAATCGACTGTAGCCTGTGTAGACTTGGGTATGAATTCAACAGTTCATTCGCACATGATGAAACTCCTTCCTGGTTATTGGCGACAAGACCCAAAGACGACTGTATTTTCTTTTGCAATAGAACACAGTGTGTTTCAAAGCCACAGGTGAATACTGGTATAATTGATTGTAGAGGTCCAGAGGGACATTTGGATGAAACCATAGGGAAACTTCAACTTCTCCGGTGTGGATATCGTTGGGCTCCCAAGTGCGTGTATATCAAAGATAGATATGGTCATATTTTAGGCTGCCCATTTGCCAGTCACTTATTTTATTGCCGTGAATTTGTGTGTCCTGAAGGCTATGTCAAATGTCCTGACTCATACTGTATATCTCTTCATTATCTTCAAGACGGCAATCCCGATTGTCAGTCGGGCGAGGACGAGGTATACATTGAGCTTCACAACTGTTTTGGCAACTTTGCTTGATGGAATAGTTCTGTTTGTGTCCATCCTGACTTAGTTTGTGACGGGCGTAATGACTGTCCATCGAGTGATGATGAGCTGTCTTGTAACGTAACCTGCATGCCAGGTTTCTTCTGTTCTGGAGGATCTGTCATTGTGTCTGAATTTGAGACTTCCTAACCTCTTCAAAGTTTAGCCTTCATTGATCTGGAAACACGTTACCTTGATCTTTCCGGAGTTGACCTTCAGAATTTTCTCACAAAGAACGCGGTAACTTCCTTAACTTGGTACACCTGAGCCTGTCACATTGCAGTTTGAAGGACGCACTGGGTCACTTTGTCCAAAATATTGATGGTCTGGCTACCATTCACTTGATGGATTTGAGATACAATCTCATCACAGAAGTCACAAAAGACAGCATGTTTATTCACATGAAAAATCTAAAATATCTTAAACTGTCTCACAACAAACACTTGTCCATACTTCATAAAGGCGGTTTGCACACTGTCTCCCAATCTTCGAATCTTCGAAGTCTGGACCTCTCCCATACCAGCATCACCTGCTTAAGTGGATACTTTTCCCATGGCATCAGAGGTTTACGGTATCTGAACCTGAGTCAAACATTCATAAAATCTTTAAATGATATTTTCTTCCCAGAAGACTTTATTCTTTTTGTACTGGATGTGCGACAGACCAGCATTGAAACATTCCAGCCTGCTGCTCTTGAGAAAGTTAGAATCCGAGATAGCCTGTACTCAATTACCAGGTGTGCTGTCCACAGGTGAGAGGATCACATATTCCAGAACGCACCTGCCATTTCACAGAAGACGCAATCTCTTCCTGCAGCCACTTGGTGGGGAGACAACGCCTTCGGGGTCTTATGTGGTTGATGGCAGTTGTTTCCTTTGTCGGCAATGTCATGCTGCTTGTCTGCAGATGCATGACTGCTGAAATCTTCACGGGAGAAACCTGCAAGATATTGAGGTCCAACCTGGTTATATCCAATATGTTTATGGGAGTGTACATGTTCATTATTGTGGGCGCTGATGTTTACTACACAGATACATATGTACTAAACGAATACTGGTGGAGGCACAGCGAGTTATGCCAAACTGCAGGGGTCCTGGCTAATGTCTCCATTGAAACCTCGCTCTTGTTCGTTTTTCTGATGACCGTTCATAGATACAGAAGCGTAAGGCTTTCTTCGCACGACAGGAAAGAATCCAAAGTGATATTAGTTATGATATGTTGCATAGTGGTCTGGCTCATTTGCTTCCTGCTCGCTGTCTTGCCCGTCCTAGCGCCCTTTAAACATTGGACAGTCTACTCTTCCAATGGAATGTGCTTGGAGTTACCAATAACTACACAGCGACCACATGGAAGTCTTTACCATCTGGCTGTTTTTACAGTTTTTAATTTAGTAATTTCCTTCAGCATAGCTGCCGGTCAGTATCTAATCTACAGAGCCCACTCTACTGTGAGAGAGGAAACACCGGTCGAGAGGTCTGGTGTTGAAGAAAGTATTAGTGTGGCTAGGCAACTGTCCTGGATGGCAATAACCAACATTCTGTGTTGGCTGTTGATAGGAATGATGGGAAGCCTGCCACTTATTTATCGAGAGATCGGCTCGGATGCCATCGCCTGGTCCACTGTTGTCCTAGTACCCATTCACTCTGTGCTCAATCCCATCATTCAGCTCCTACCCATCATCCGGAACAAATGGGAGGCATTTAAACATGGAGCGTCTTCCTGAACTTAATTATTGTTTTACCGTCCCCACGACAGGGTAAAATGCCAGCAGACTATTTCTTCCCACAAAGTATAGCTCATTAAATAAATTATTCAGTTTTTCTATTTTTCATCGCTTGACTTTGTAGTCATTTGCATGACTGGAGAGGAAAACCACAATTATTGTACATCCCAAACTGAATCGGATATGCCTGAGATAAGTTACCGTTCGTGTTGTGTCAGACAAACCGAGACGTGTCGTGTATTCAAGAGGAAGGGATCCGGAAATTCATGAAAGTTTGGTCATTCCATCGGAGCAACAGAAAATTTGACCGGGAAGGAGAATTATTGTGAGTTCCAAGCGCGATGTGTTGCTTCCACGCCCCTCCCAGAGAATCTTTTCCAGTTGTTGCACGTACTTATGTATAGAAAGTTAAGTTAAAACTTTTAGGTGCAGTGATGAAAAAAAAACAAACCAAAAGGAAAACTTGGAGGGAATAAAATGGTATACATTTAATAAAGTGCTAGCCCCAAGAAATGTTACAAAATTACAAATACAGAAAACTAAAGTGTGTAAGTATCGTAACTTCATAAAGTTAGTTTGAACATAGGCGTAAATATATGAATTGATTTGATTTCAGTTCTTCAAGTTCCAATATAACATTGCATTTGGACCAGTGTGGACCTCCGGTGCAAATAGCATAGTACAGAAGCACCCCCTGTCGGAATGTAATGTTACAAAAGTATCCACGGACCAAATTTCAATTAATAATAGACCGGCATCATTGCATTTGGAGCCCCCCCCCCCCTCCCCCCCCCCCCAAAAAAAACAACCACCCCACAACAAAGAAACAACAACAATTAACACAAAACATAACAAACCGCAAAGTATTTAAACTAATGCACATTTTATTGTAACTAAAATAATTTGTAAATTTCACCAACATTACAAGCTAAGATAAGATAAGAATTACTTTATTATCTAATAAGGGAAATTCTTTTTCACAGAGCGTTTAACTGCACACACATGGCACATATATCTTACGTATCATTATATAAACTAACTCAATAAGTCAATAACAGGCATACATAAAGTGACACGGTAAAGAACCTTTAATGTAGCACACACCAAGCTAAAATGGCTTGCTCAGGCGAATTACGGAAAGCAAAACCATCTTCTGTATCTTTTTCTGTTTTCATGTGAATTATTCTGTTACTCTTGGATAATCTAGAAATTTGATGAAACAGGGATGTTGGCTTTCATTTAAGATGGACATGAAATTCTTCATACAAGCGTTTGAGTATAGATGGTTAAAACTGAAAAATGCCGCGTATGTCATGTTGAATACTTTCTTTATGATTGTATTGTTAAGTTGTCGCTTGTCACTTTCTCTTGCATTGCTTCCCCATGCTGTAATATAATAAGTTATTATGCTTCGACGGCAGCTTTGTAGAGGCCAGGGAAGCAGTTTTATCAACATTAATATATCTTAATTTTCGTAAATAGTACATTCTCTGCTGGCCCTTGAATGGACATTTGGAATATGTTTATGCCAATCTAGATTGCAGTGGATATATATATATACCCAAATACTTGTAATATTCAACTCGCTCAACCCTTTATTATCAATGCTTAATGGTGGTAAAGGTGCCGTATTTGTCCTAAAATCAGTTACAATCACTTTTGTTTTCCTCACATTCAATACAAGAAAATGATCGTGGCGCCACTGTACAAATCTGGCTATTTCTGTATTATAAGCCTCTTCATCTTGATTCTTCCATTCAATTTCTCTTTTGTAGGCAGTCGCTGTTTGTCTTTTCTTTTCTTTTTTGTTAGCTTTGAGATGTTTTAATCACTAACCAATCAAACAACCAACCAACCCACAAACCAACCAACAAATCAATGGGGACAAGGTGGTCTAGAGGCAAGGTGCTCGCCTCTCATGCCAAGGGTCCCGGGTTCTAAACCCGGGCAGTGCAGGCATGTTGGAAATTGGATTTTCCTCATATTTTCAAGTCCCTGGTCCTATTGGGGGGTAGGATCGAGTACCTAGTCTTCTCGGATAAGGACGAAAAAATTCGGAGGGCCCGTGTGCACGTTGCGCACGTTAAAGATACCTTGGCAGTTGGAAATCGTAAAGAGCAGGCCGAAAGGCCGCTGCCCGGGCAAAATTGAAATTGAAATTAATAGATTAAGATTTATCCATATCATCCCCCCTCCCCCACCAGCCACAACAAAAATTTATTATTATTCATTATTAAATATATATTGTTATTAATAAATTTTCAAATATTATGTGAGTTGTAAACTGATGTGAGTTGTGAACTGCTGTGAGTTGTGAACTGCTGTGAGTTGTGAACTGTTGTGAGTTGTGATCTGCGCCTAACAGGCTTCGTTACAATTTGCTCCAAGAGAGAGAGAGTGAGTGAGACAGCGAGAGAGAAAGAAGCAGTGCAGTGTGTTTAGCGCCTCGCAGGCAGCTCCATTCTGCTCTGTGGTTGACATGAGATTGTGTGCATATTATGTACAATTAGAATGTGGGAGTGAATGCGTTTGTAAAGTTCTGTAAAGCGCTTAGAGCCTGTGGAACAGGGTTAAGCGCTATATAAATGCCATTTATTATTATTATTATTATCAACCAACCAACCAACCTGACAATCAACCGACCAACCAACCAGCCAGTCAACAAATTTGCTCCTTTCTTACTGGTTCGCCTCTGACCCCAGAATTGTGAATTTTTATCCTGATATTGGTTTATTTTACACCATGAAAGTTTTCCCTTTGCTTGGCTTTTAATTATCAGTCCAAGAAGTTTTTCCTGTATCCTCGGAAGGATTTTCTTGGAACTGTTTATCAGTCTTAATATTGATGATCATTGCAGTAAACTGTTTTTTTCTTTTACTTCTCTTTTGACCCTTTCTTATTGCCCCTGGAATTTGAACATTTTCCCTGAACCCAAGAATTGGACCCGGTGTTTTGATACTGGTAATGCCCCCAGGAATTCGTACCGTTATTTTGAGATGTCTTATCAAACCCAACCCAGTGTTTCCCTCTAATTGCCCATTTGATTAATTTAAGTTTTGAGAAACTCTCTTTCAGTTGACAGTTGAAACTGAATAATTCAAATTGTCTGAACAAAGTTAGTCAAACTCCCGTTCAGCTTCCACTTGTACACTTACCAAAGCAAATGTAAAAGAATACCATAAACGTCGACAATTGCAAAAATGTAGCTCGAAAGGGATTAGAAAATACTTTTCAAAAAATACTTTGGACGCGTAAATCATTAAATGCTTTTGAGACAATGTTTAGAAATTGTTTAATGTGCCACTTATGCCAAGAACTCAGTTTTGAGGCCGTCTCCCTTTGTTACCGTTGTTGCCCTTTATCTTAAAGCTTGACCCACGAAGCTCGATAACTGCCCTGCGTTCACACTATATACATAATTATGACTACCACTTTAGCAGAACAAAAAAAACCAAAAAAACTAACCTGTTGACGCCCCAGAACAAAAAAAACTCACCAAACGATCGAACTCTTAACGACACACGCACACACTTGCAAGACACGTCAAAAAAAATACTCAGATATGTATTTATCACACAGACACACACACACACACACACGCACCCATCACACACACACACACACACATCACACACACCACACACGTACGTACATACACGCCGAGGGGTGATGTAAGAGAGAAAAGAGGAGAGACATGGGCTGGGTAAGGAAACATAGGAGAGCGAGAGAGAGAGAGAGAGAGAGAGAGAGAGAGAGAGAGATAGAGAGAGAGAGAGAGAGAGAGCGGTTGAGTGGGGAAGGGAGAGAAGGATGAAGACACACACACACACACAATACAGACACAATGAGAGAGAGGCAGAGTTTAGAGAGAGACAGACCGAGAATAGGAAGAGACAGGGACAGAGAGAAAGAGAGATGAGAGCAGAGAGAGAGAGAGAGAGTGAGGCAGAGAGACGAAGAAAGAGAGACAGACACCGACACAGACGACATAAGGTCAGACAGACACACACACACAAATAACTCATACAGCCTGCTATTTAAAAGATCTCTTTTTCACGCATCAGAATGGCAAGTTCTTAGTAGGGTTAGTGTTAGGATAAATATTACTTACGTGAAACTGGTCAGAGATCCCTAAAAGTAAATCTTCCATTCGTGATCTTTTCACTGGATGAACTAGATCTAATATTCCGACACAAACACACAAACACACACACATACACACACATACAATTGAGGCGTAAAGCCAGCTATTTTAGATGCCCCTTTTTCCCTTTAAAATGACAAGTTTTTGTTTTAACATTAATGTAAACTTGACAATTCTACCACGCAAGTCTGACAAATTTTTTTGAAAAGTCCGACGCACAGGTCCAACAAGTTGGCCGAAAAAATCTGACAAGTCTGATCCGCAAATCCTATAAGTTGGCCCGAAAAGTCTCAAAATTCTGATTACAAGTCCAACAAGTTAGCCGTGGAAAGTCGGAGAAGTCCGACACAAAAGTCCAACGAATTGGCAAAAAAAATTTCGACAAGTCTGATCCACAAGTCCAAAAAGTTGGCCGAAAAAAGTCGAACAATAATTCTGACGTACAAGTCCAACAAGTTCAGGGTACAAATCTGACGAGTCCAACAAGTTCAACACACATATCCAACAAAGCCGCACAGATTCCACTATTTCGACAAGCCATCCAAACAAATCCGACAAATCTGCCAACCAGATTCGACAAGTCCGCTGGACAAGTCTGACAAGTCCAGTCCCCAAGCCTGACAAATATAACAAGTCTGCCGCACAAGTGCACGGCGCAGATTTAACAAGTCCACTGCACAAAACCCAGAACTTTGACATGTCGGCTGCACAATTATGACAAATCTGACAAATCCGCTGTACCAGGTAAACACGGTTCGCCGAAGAAGTCTGCGAAGTCCGTCATCTGATAAGTCTACCTCATGAGCAATTACATACAAGTGCCTTGAAAATAGATACCTAATGTTGCTCTCTTTGTTAAGGGACACCTACCCATTTCTATCTGATCTGGTAATCGGATGGAACCGGAGGTGTGAACAATGTTTTAAGACATTTGTACAATTTTTTATTTAACAACAGTAGTATCATATTTCGTCTAGATGCATATATTCGCAGTCAGTAAGTTTTCTGGCCTTTTTTTTTTATATTAGTAGTCTGTTTATCTTCTTCCTGAGCATTTCCTTCCCCATGCCGTAATACAAAATTGAATGGTTGATATATACAATAAAATGGACACAAAAAAACAACAACAAAAACAACAACAACATCACAAAAACCCACCTCAAATGAATATAAATGTATGTATTCATGAAGACGAATATCTCCTGTTTTAAAAGTTAAACTCTTCTTCTCTTGGAAAATGATGTTTGAATCTTGCCAATCCACAGAGTTCACGTTATTCTCCAGAGAGTAACTGAAAAATCTATATCTCCCAAGGAATCATAATTTTTTGTTTTGTTTTAGAATTTCCGTACTCAAAAGAAACGTGATCATTAAACGTTTAGCGAGAAAAGAAAGTTGTTTTCTTTTAAAAATATAAATTGATAGATAGATAGACAGATTCGGATTCATAATTTTGCATTCATAGTGTGGTCGTGCGCATTTCCACTTTGTCACGATTGGAGTGAGCGGGATTCAAAGATTACGGGGGCATGGAAGTGAGGGAATGACTCACGGGATAGTGAGGCTGCTTACCTATATTGACTTCTGTTAGTTAACGTTAAAGCGTGCATGTTGTGAGTGGTGGGGGTCTGAATGAGGCGAGAGCGCTGTATTACTATCACTGCACACTAAGACGTCCTAGAGAACGGACGCAGGAGAAAGCCCCAGAGGGCGAACATAAGGAGAGCAGTCGGAAGACTTGGGAGTAGTGTTTTTTCCAGTGATGACTGGTAGGTGGAACGATGATTGATAATTATGATTGATGTATTATATTCGCCTATTAGCATGATGTAAGTAAGTATATGTGAGGAATGTGGAAGTCCTTGATACTGTATATAGCAATGTGCGCCATGAGCGATAGATGTAAGTTGAGTTCATGGATTTGTAGCGAGAGTGAGTATTGTGTACTACGGTGGAGGTGTGTTACCGTAAGATGTTTGGTGAGTGAAATGTGAACTATTGTGTGTCCGCTTCATGAGTTGTAATGAGGGGTGAAGTGAATAGAAATGGTATGGTGTTATACCAATGTAATGTTATTTTTGTAGGTGCCGGGGTCGGGCCGAAGAGCGCTGCCTACGGTGAGCACAGGGGATATGCCAGCATAGGGCCGGAGGCCACACATAGGCCAGGTAGGGAGCTGTCGGTGCAGGACAGTAGAGGCACATGAGTCGTGGCAGTTTGGCCACCGACAGGGACGTATATGTGATCGTGAATGTGCTATTGTCATGTTGATGTGCTATTGGAATGCGAATGTGCTATTGCCATGTTGATGTGCTATTGAAATGCTAATGTGTTATGGCAATAGGAAGGGATTATTGGGAGACTGCGATGCCAGTGAAATATTAATGTGCTATTAAGACATGGAGAGGAGAAGCTGAGACCGAAGTGTCTTTAGAAAGTAACTACCGGGTTGTGGACCCGAGGAAGAGTGCATGTGGGAATAAGGCCGTTGGACGGCAGTAACTTGAATAATAATATGTATGTATGTAATTGCACGGTTATCCCTATCGTTATATTTATGCTAATAAATGTGTGAGTCTGATGGGTTGTTCTGTTAAGTGTTATACTTGTTCGTTCGTGATTGTTGTCCTGTTATAAACTATTACATCTCCCAGTCTGGGATTTGTGACACAGTTCTTGTCTCACAAAGTCTGCCTCTTTTTCTTTTCGAGGGTCTCTTTTCATTCTAATAATAACGTTCTCCACCGAACATGTGCTGGAAAAGACGACTAAAGGCAGTGTCATGGCCCCACCCCACCAATCTGTACGTGAGTTATGGAGCATCTACTATTAACAGTTATACAGGTCTTTTATCCCTCGAAGTGCACATAGTAATCAGAAAAGTTTAGATATACACTGTATAATGTACAATTGTAGTCTTGAATATAATCAATTGCTTCTGACAGGCTGTATTCCACCCGGACATAATGCATTACATTTTTTTTTCAAGGTACAACTTCGCCCGTGTATCCAAATTTGGTATGTCCTTCAAATCCACTTTGTCAAACAGAACGCACAGTATGTATTAATTCAAATTGCAAGATTATTCAAGGACATTCCCTCATAACCTTCTATTCTGCCTGTATCAGTTTCCCATTCACTTATTATTTCTTGTTTGCTACATAAATTTACTCCCACTCATTTAGTCTCTCTTTCACACAAATACACACAGTCTCTCTCCATCCCCCCCTCTCTCTCTCTCCTTCTTTCTCTCTTTCTTTCTCTCTCTCTATCTCTCTCTCTTTCTCTCTCTCTCTCTCTCTCTCAATGTCCCCAATCTATCACTTTCTCCTCTTTTTCTCTCTTTCTTTGTCTCTCTCCCTCTCTCGCGTTCTCTCACACATGCCACACAGACATACTCTCTCTCCTAGAAGTTAATACTTGTATGCTGTGTAAAACATGCATGGCTTAAAAGAGATATTGTCAGCCAGTCAGTGTCAACTTCCGATACAGGGCCGATGTTTGAGACTTTACGTAAAACAGTCGACCCAAAAAAATATCACCCATGTAACCAATCACTGACTATTATGAGATAACTACATACATTTTACACATAGCGATGCTCCTGACATTTCATTCGCATATCGTGTTGATGTCACAAACAGACTTAATATTTGGACCAGTGGACCCAATGCCGACTGCTTTAGCATTCAAACATGGAAAGCACACAGTCTTCTAATTAGCAATATTATTGTTATGGCATGCCATAACTAGTTTAGTTTGGAATGAAGTCATATTTTTGCCTGTGCTATAATACACCATATAATCGTTTTTATTTTAAATGACCTCATCAGTGTATATATATTTAGAACTCTTTCGTCAAACCAGATGTTATTACGTCATCATTTTGTTTGTTGCTAACAAGAAGTCTACGCAGCTAAGAATGACTTGAAACTACACTGAGGTTTTGTTATAGTACAGTTCTGGTATCTTTTAAAATATAAAGAGTGGTACATTTGACTGCGGTGGAGTAAGTTACATTTTCTCGTGCCATTCCTGCCCGTTTGCTTTAGTTTATTTATGATGATTCTGTGATAGTGAGACCAGATCCTTAACCTATAGATATTATTTTTAGCTTCTGCCTTGTACAAGCGACCATTTAATCGATAACCTCGTCGCCATTTTATCCAATAAAATAGCATCAAAATTCGCGATATTTTCTTGACTTATGGTATTTGTAAGTAATGTTAGATTCTCCATTATATATATAATCGGTTTGCTTTAGTTGGTGTCGATTTGATCAATTGTTTTTAAAAATAAACTTTTATTTCTTTCAGTTACGGACTCTTAATTGAGCTTGAAGGTGAATAATTTTTGACTGGCCAATACGTTCAAGATAAACCCTGAATTTTTTATATATTTTTTTTTATCAGTATAAGCCAAAAATAGTAGATCTAGATCTAAGTCAGGTTGATCAAGGCACTTGGATCCGAAGCAAATATATAGAAATTTCTTACACCATACGTTTATGTAGAAATACACAGTGCATTAGAGCTGAAATATGAAAAGAAAGACAAAGAACAAAATTTTCTGTTCAAAATGTTCCATTTTACTTGACGAAAATGTTACCGTTAACAGTGCATAAATTATGTTAAAGACCATATTTTGTTCACAGCGGATGTGCACATTATTATTTAATGCCAAAAAAAAAAAAGCGCCAGTACACGAAGTTTCATATTTTTTTTTTGGTCATGAACTCACGGAGCTTTAGACGCTCACAAGTCATGTTCTTTCTGTAGGTCCGTGAAAGTATGACTGTCCACTTTTTATAATTGTTTAAATCTAAATACCTATTATCCTATTATCTCGTAACATCGTTCTCTGTTCAGATTCTTCTTAAAAGCTATTTTTCAACGTTTAAAATGTATGCCAAACATGCCAACCACGCCATGAATGGTTTTGTTAACAATAAACAGCGTGAAACATCAGCTTTATTGTGTCAAAGGACAAACACAAACAGAAGCAAAGCCAGGGTTATATCCCAATTGGTGCGAAATCATAAGGTGTTAGCAATGGCTTCCACAGTGAGTTATCGAAGAAGGAGAGGCGAGCGGGGCGGAAGGAAAATGGAAGGGAAGTGGGAGAGGGGTAAGAGAGGGAAGGTAGGAGTGCTGAAAGAGACAAGGGGTTGGCAGATTGACGGGAGGAGGCGAGGAGAGAGAAAAGAAGGCAAGGGGAGGAGAAAAACGAGGAGTGAAAGAAAGGGGGTGGGGGAGGTCAGTGAGAAAAAAGAGGGAGAGCAGAAGTAGGCCTAGTTTAATTTCGGACCTTCAAAGTTTAGTTCACAGAGGAAACACCCGATCTTTAGGCAGTTGTCAGAGTTGGCCTCAGGCGCAGCTGTTGTGTTAAGAGGCCCTGTCGTGCTCATCTCCCCAGTCTCAGCCATTATGCCAGGAATCCCTGTGAAAATGTTAATACATGTAGGACTACAAATTGCATATTGAATCAGGAGATTAGTGTTATAATTATTATTGTACTAGCTCCTGCCTTCAAAATCATCTATCATCAATAAGTGGTTTGTAAACAATTAAACGGCGTGAAACATCAGCTTTATTGTGTCAAAGGACAAACACAAACAGAAGCAAAGCCAGGGTTATATCCCAACTGGTGCGAGATCATAAGGTGTTAGCAATGGCTTCCACAGTGAGTTATCGAAGAAGGAGAGGCGAGCGTGGGGGGGGGGGAGGGGGGGGAGGAAAATGGAAGGGGAGTGAGGGGGGGTGTAAGAGGAGGAAGGAAGGAGTGCTGAAACTGAAAGAGACGAGGGGGGGGGCGGGGTTGGCAGATTGACTGGAGGAGGAGGGGGAGAGAGAAAGGAAGGAAAGGGTAGGAGAGTAGGGAGGACTGGGCAGAGAGGGGGAGATCGGTGAGAAGAAAATGTGAGAGCAGAAGCAGGAATATTTTACTTTCATACCGTCATATTCTACGATACAGAAACACCCGAGCTTTTCGCAGTTGTCCCTGGTGGCCTCACGCTCAGCTCTTGTGTTGAGATGCCCTGCCGTGCTCATCTCCCCAGTCTCAGCCCTTGTGATAAAAGGCCCTGTGAAAATGTTAATACCTGTACAAATTGTATACTGAATCAGGAGATTAGTGTTATAGTTATTATTGTACTAGCTCCTGCCTTCAAAATCATCTCGCAGATCTTTTAACGTTTTTTGGCTTGAAGTGATTAAATACATAAGGTCGCCCGCATGATAAAACATCGCAAAGTCGATTTTTGGCGAAAATTGTTTTTTCGCAAAAATCTATTGTTCAGACCCTTCTCCATCCCTTCACAAAATATTAGAACCAAATTCCATTCCTAAGTGTGAACATTTTAATAAAACAGTTTCGGCCGCAAACCTCCTTATCCGTCACGGCCAAAGAATGCGCACGATCAAACCTCACTAACTCTTTAGCAGGTTTTATCATGCGGGTCAAGCGTTTTGCCCGCCTACCTGTCCGCATGATAAAAACTCCTAAATCCTTAGCGCCGCCCCCGAGGACAGTCTGACAAAAAACTGTTGGTGCTCGTCAGTCAATCAGTAGCTATGTGTGCACAATAGCCTACTAATCCTTTGGTCATTGTCACCCGCCTATGTTTGCAGCTGTTTAACAGCCCCCCAACCTCCCCTCTTCCCTCCCTCTTCTTCTATTCGACTGTTACCGCTCCCTCGCAAACAAATTTTGTTTTGCATGGTTTAATTAAATACTCACATATTAAATTATTTCAAAAGGATAAAAGACAATTAATGACGTGCTGGTATATTTTGCTGTATATCACAAATGTTCTTCTTATTTTCATTATTTTTATTATTTTAATCTTGAGAGTAATTTCTTTTGCCGACAAATCGTATGCAGTTGGTGGGATGGCAATTACACATTCTATTGTTAGACAACAACTGTGCGCTTCTTCCCTTATGTCTGTCTGGGGGTCCAGATGGACTTCAAAGAAGTAGACAATAATCATATTTTAATCCCCTTACACAATGTCGCGTCAAGCCACTTTGAAGTTCGCCGGCGGTGGCAAGTGCAGATGGGTTAGCATTTAACCTTCTTCCATTTCACATGGCAACTCCTGTGGATGTGACATGCCGGCTTCATTTCAAAGGAGGTCATTCATACTCGTGAGGGCTTTACTCCTGCCCCCCCCCCCCCAACTCCCCAAACCAATGTACATTCTTAATTCCATTGGCTTCAACCCACTCTCCCTCCTTGTAAGAGCGTACGGCCAGTTAAATACTAACTGTCCATGATCGACCCTTGATATTTTAAAGTTTCCAATGGCGTTTTGTTTGGACAATTTGGCTGTTTCACTTCAATCATCGCCGGACTTTGATTTTTCCATAATCGTACGACCTATTTTGTTGAAAGAAATGTAAACAAAACCAAAATCAAATAATTTGTCATCGTCAAACAAAAATCCTTGAAAATGCTGTCACTGGAACGTGCCACCGCTGAAGCACCAGCGGAACTATGCTGGTTAAAAGACGGAAACGCTCCATCTCTACCAAAATTAAAGAGACGGAGATCAGTTAGTATCACAGAAATGAAAGCCAGCCATAGCTTATAGAAACCACCTTGTTCACCTTCAAAGACACAGCAAGCAGAATACATCTTGAGAGAAACTGAGGCTACAGTTTCTCAACCAAATTAATGATCTACCATTGCCACACCAAAACTCCGAGAACGCTGTGGCAGAGACTATGGCCTTTAGCGTCTTTACAGACGGTCTTAGCAGCTAGAATATTCACTTTCACTTTGACTGACAGCTTCTCTCGTGGCTTATTCTACCAATGTTTGACCCGAGAGTGCGATGGCAGTGATTGCAGGTCAGTCTTTTGGGTTCACTTTGGCGAGTGTTTTCATTCCGCCTCTGTCGTTTTGTCAGGTATGTTTCTTTTGCCTTGAAGTCTATTGCGAGCGTGCCACTGCGCAATTTTTGTCTCCATCTGCTTCGATCACTTGCAAGGTTCTCCCATTCATTGGGGTCGATGTTGAATGCTTTCATCGTGACCTTGCAAGTGTCTTTGAATCGCAGATGTGGCCTACCTCTGGGTCGGTTGCCAGTAGCAAGTTCCCCGTAGAGAATTTGTCTGGGGATGCGATCATTTTCCATACGGCGGAGATGTCCAAGCCACCGCAGTCTTTTTTTGCCTAGGAGAGCCTGAGTTGATGGAATGTTGGCTCGGCTCAGAACTTCGATATTTGAGATCCTGTCTTGCCACTTGATCTTGAGAATTTTGCGTAGGCAGCGCAGGTGGAAGGAGTTGAGGGATCTTTCATGTTTGGAGTAGGTGGTCCATGTCTCTGAGCCATACAGCAGGGTGCTTAGGACGCAAGTTTGGTACACGAGTACCTTTGTTTTGATGGTCAGCTTGCTATTGTTCCACACCCTTTTTGAGAGTTTGCCAAAAGCTGTGGCCGCCTTTCCTATTCTGGCATTTATTTCAGTTGTTATGTCTGTGCTACCACTGATGGTTGAGCCTAGGTAGCAGAATTTTCCCACTTGCTCCAGAGGAGAGCCATTCAGCATGATTGGGTTGGGGTTTCTCAAGCCTTGCGTCAAAACTACAGTTTTTGAGACACTGATCTTTAGCATGAATTTGTCACAGGCTTTGGCAAGGCTATTGATGAGAGCCTGGAGCGTGGTTTCATCGTGGGCCACGATTGCAGCATCATCTGCGAAGAGGAGCTCTTGTAACATAATATGCTCTGTACGAGATTTTGCTTTTAGTCTGGCAACATTAAAAATGGAGCCGTCCACTCTGGTGTTAATAAGTACTCCACCTGAACATTGACCAAAGGCATTCTTGAGTAGGGCTGCAAAATATATACCAAATAAGGTAGGAGCAAGAACACATCCCTGCTTCACACCGCTGTTTACAGCAAATGAATTGGATGTGCAGCCCTCAAAGTTGACACATGCCCTCATGTCAGTGTGGAAGGATGCAATAAGTTTTAGCAATGTTGGTGGACAGCCTATGGATTTAAGGACTGCATACAGGCCAGATCGGCTTACGGTGTCGAAAGCCTTTGTTAGGTCCACAAAGCATGTTATAAGTGGCCTGTTTTGTTCTTTACATTTTTCTTGGATTTGCCGAAGTGCAAATATCATGTCAATAGTTGATCGTTTGCTTCGAAAGCCACATTGTGTTTCTGGTAAGACTTTTTCCGCCAGTTGTTGAAGGCGGCAGAGGATGACGCGAGCAAAAGCCTTTCCAGTAATGCTGAGGAGGGATATGCCTCGATAGTTGTTCCAGTCGCCTTTGTCTCCTTTGTTCTTGTAAAGTGTGACAATTTTGGCGTCTCTCATATCATGTGGTATCACGCCTTCTTTCCAACACTGCAGTAACAGATTATACAGGTGTGGTAATAGTGGGCCTTTTAGGTCTTTTAATACCTCTGCAGGAATGTTGTCACTTCCTGTGGCTTTTCCAGCAGACAGGTGGTCGATTGCATTGGAAAGCTCGACTAAGGAAGGTTCAGCGTCAAGTTCGGCCATTATTGGCAGTTTTTGGAGGTGTTCCTCAAAATCTGGTGGAATATTTTTCTCAGTTGAATACAACAGAGAGTAATGCTCTACCCACCTATTCAGTTGTTCATTTTTATCTGTGATGGGTTCACCATTTACAGACTTAAGTGGGGCGCTTTTGGTGATGATTGGCCCAAGAGCTACTTTCATCTGACTAAAGGCGGTTTTCATATCTCCCTTTTCATTTGCCTCTTGTATGCTGTTACACAAGTCTGTCCAGTATTTGTTGGCGCAACGTCTTACCTCCAGCTGAAGTTTAGCTTTTGCATTTTTCAAACAAGTTTTTGTACTCTGATTGCAATTTTTGTTATACTCATTGAAAGCAGATTTCTTTTGCTTAATGAGAGGTAGGAGAATTTCGCTGTTCTGGGCTACCCAGTCGTTGTTTGAAACTTTATGCTGTCCAAAAGACTTGATGGCACAGTCATGAATTTTTGAACTGAGAGTGTTCCATGTTTCATCTACCGAGTCACATTGGGTGACATTATCCATGCTTTCAGCAAATAACTTTTCAAATGACTTTCTATTTGATTCATCTCTGATTGCTGTTACATTGATCTTAGGGATTGAAGGGGCTTTTGATCTGTATATTTTCTTGGCCGAAATTTTGATTTTGCTGACTACCAGTGCATGGTCGGTGTCACAGTCAGCACTGTGGAGGGAACGAGTTATTTTTATACAGCCCAAACTCTTCCTCGTTGAGAGAATAAGATCTAATTGATGCCAATGGCCAGACCTGGGATGGCGCCATGATGTTCTTTGGCATCTCTTAAGGTCAAAGTACGTGTTTGTAACACATAATGAGTTTACGGAGCATAGCTCCAGAAGGCGCTGCCCGTTTTCGTTGATGTTGCCAATGCCGAAGTGCCCAATGCACTTTGGCCATGCGGAGTGATCTGCTCCCACTCGAGCGTTAAAGTCACCCAGAATTAGCAGGCCTTCGGTGAGAGGGATGTTGTGGAGAGTCCTCTGCAATGCCTCGTAGAAAATGTCTTTGGTTTCGTCAGAGGAGGTAAGTGTTGGGGCATAGACACAGATAATGTTGGTAAAACCAGACCGGGTGTTCAGTCTGAGTGTCATGATGCGTTCTGACACTCCAATTGGAGTTGCGATCGAATTGATAAGGGAGTTTTTTACGGCGAAGCCCACGCCGTGGATTCTCGGCTGTTCGCTGCTAAGGCCCTGCCAGAAGAAGGTGTAGTTTTCTTCTTTGACTGACCCGGAGTCGGGAAGTCGAGTTTCTTGAAGGGCAGCGATGTCGATGTTTAGTAGCTGAAGTTCTCGATCAATAATTTGGGATTTCCTGATGGATTCAATATTAGTGAGATCTTGCTGTTGCAAGCCTGGGCGCATTGTTCTGACGTTCCAGGTACCAAGTTTTAGTATTTTTCTGTTTTTGCCAGGTGCACACTTTACGTCAGCTTTTCGACTTTTGGTCTAGCTCCAACCACCTTATGAAGCAGGCTGACGTGGCGGAACAACACCCAACTGCCTGGGGGCTGCCCAGGTTACGGCGGGCGGTAGTTGATCAATGCAGCTGAAAAGCCGCTCCCACCGACAGAGGGGACCCCTGGCGCTCATCCGTACGCCAAATGGATTGAGCTTATCACCGGTAACTGCCACCTCCCGTGTTGTGCCCATCCGTAACGGATGGCTGGAGTGTCCTCTCCAAATCGGAAATGGGTGGGCTTATAGAGGAGAGACAGACGCTTGCCAAGCCCGAGCAAACGCCTCCTCGTTTTGCTGCCTTGCCTGGGCTATTTTTAAGAGATGGTGCTTTGCCCAGAGGCACCACCCCTCTCTCTGCCATTCTAGTTAAACCCAAGGGAGAGACCAGGTCAATACATTTGGAACTAGTCCGGCTGCAGGAGATGCTGGAAGCCAGTTTGATGCAGTTCTCCCTGACAACCACCTTCGGGTCTCCACTCCTGATTTTCTGTCTGGGTTTACTCCCATAGCCTTTGCTATCATAGCAACACACAAGGCAGTGTGGTATTTGTATTCAGGGTTACCTTCCCCTAGTCTTCCTCTCTCCCGAGATGACCCACAAGACAGTGGGGGTGACAGTAGCAGGCTGTATTGTGTACTGTCATACAATAGCAGAAAACTCTGGCCTGACTCTGGCAGAGACTAGTCCAAAGGGAAATGCCAGCGCTGGACCATCAGTCCTATGTAACGATTCTGAAATGATTCCACTGTCAATGGCCTGTCAACAGTGGTGGAGAATTAACTGAAATATCCTTCCACTCAAGTGTCTTTGAAGTAGGCTTTATGTGCTCTGAGGTTATATAAATGTTGCAAAGCGATGAGGGTTACCAAAATAATGTGAATGCACTGCAAGATGTCCATGACAACCAGCAAGAAATAAGTATAACTGTCTGTACAGGCCGAGGGGAAGGAAAGTCTATGCTCTGGCACTGAACCAGTGTGGGAACGGCAAACTGGTCAAGAGAATGACATAATCAGCCCATGAGATGTAGTGTGTGAAACAAATGATGAACAAATCGGTGTGGAATCCTTCTAACTCAAGGTCAAGAGGTCATTCCAGTGAAGCAAAAGATTACCTTCAACCAAGCAAAGTGATTGTCATGGCGTGAAACTGACAAAGAGTATAATTATTGAAGGGAAGGTTACCAAAGAATCAAAGACTTACAGGCTGCAGGCAGTTCCACAGCCATGCCCCAAGGAGAGATATAAGTATACATACTCAAACTCTTGACAAGAATTCACTGATGAAGATCTGCAGCAGCTCATTGATTGCTTCTGGGAACTCTCATGGAAGACCAAAACAATGGACGCCACGTCTTCTTGCAGTTCTGAAACACCTGACTGGAAAAGGAGGACTCTGTTGTATCATCTGAATTTGAAAGGCATAGAGGCAGGTGATGCACAGACTTCTAAAGCCAAGCAAAAACTACTGGCAGAGCATGGGGATGTTGTAGTGACAACGATGGACTTGCATCCAAAGCGCCTCGCTCCAGGTCTAAATGCATTGGCCTCATGTTACAAAAACAAACTTGTATGTCCATAACTTTACAATCTACAATCTGGCCAATAAAGATGATGTGGAAGGCTTCTTGTGGCATGAGGTGGAAGCAGAGCTAATGCCCAGTGAATTCGCATCTTATGTGTCTGATAACTTGGGGCAACAAAGGTACAAACAGTACATCGACGGCTGTACCTTCGAGAGTAGTAACCTTACTCTGGCCAAGACTCTTCTCCGCTTTCCAAGACTAAGAGCTACAGTCATGGAGCAGAAGTATCTAGAGAAGGGTCACACTATAGCGGGATGTGACTGTGTGCATTCAGCGGTACATTTCCACTGCACGGGTTAACACCAATTGTCCAGCATACAACATCAGACAGATTGAGACAGCCAGTGTCTGAAACATCTTACAAGAGACACTATCTTGAGCCTTCTTCAGAAACTTCGAGCAAGCTGCTCAGCTGAGGAGCATCCGACCTGGAGAGAAAGCCGGAGACCCTCAGGTTGTGGACCCCCGTGACATGCGGCAGCATCCCGATGGGATAGTGAACTATAAACAGCTGCATGAGTTTGCAGATCTTCCACGAGGACGAGGAGAGTCCAGACTCACCATCAGTGAGCCACTTAAACTCCACATCAGAAGGGGGATGATTGCTGAGAAGTATAACCATCTACAGGTCTTAGGAGTTGTCATCCCCAAAGATACCACAGCCACTTTCTCCCTCATTAACTTCTTTATCTTCTCGAGATCTTGGCTGTTAAGACGAGAACTAAGACCGAGAGAAGAGAGAGAGAGAGAGAGAGAGAGAAGGAGAGAGAGAGAAATGTAAAGACGGCGAGAACGAAGAGGGGGGGGGGTGGATGAAGAGAATGAGAGAGCAAAAAAAAAATGAAAGAGAGAGACAGAGAGAAAATCAAGGAGGAAATCGGTCTGGTGAGAAAGAGAGATGGGTGAAGAGAGAGAAAGCGAAAGCGAAGGGGAGGAGTGTGTGTGACAGGATGAGAGGGCCACGGTACAAACAAGGGCAGGACAGGGAGATGAGACCACCATAAGAGGAAGAATATCAAAAAAGGGGAGGGGGAGCGGAGGGAAGGAGGACAAAAAAGGGAAAGCATGGAGAGATGGATGAAGGGACAGGAGGAAAGAATGAGCTAGAAATGCTGAAAGAGAAAGTCTGCGCGTTGTTGTTGTTTTTTTTTAGGTTTATTTTTAATTGATAAACTGTAGTTTTAATTCCCACAATATAAATAATTGCTCATGTATGTTTTTTAAATGTTTTCATGTGTCCATATTCCAAGCCTTTAATGTCTTCTAGTTTACTTCTTTGCGATTACCCGCCTTCCACTTTCTCCAAAATATATATTTCTTGACTTGTCCTAAAATTACTCTATATCCCTCCTGCCGCTATACAACTTCATCCATGTCTGGTACACACCTTATTTGCCTTCGAAAACTAGTCTTTACAAAGGCAAAACGAAGATTCACCTGGATAAAGAGGTTTGCTGGCCAGTGAGAGAGGAGAAATGCGCACAATAAAACCGCCTTAAGGACAAGGAGGTTTTATCGTGCGGATTTCGGGTCAGCAAACCTACTAAACTACTAAAACATAATTGTAATCAAAATCATCAGGGTGAGACATCAGGCAGTGTATTTGTAAGAGCAAAGGTATACTAGTGAGAAATTTTCAAGAACCTGCGACCTGTGGTTTGGAAATAAATCAGTTTTTTCCTTCTCCTCTAAAATTTCCCAAACCGGCTTTGTGAGGTTTTATCATGCGGACGACTGTTATTAAGACAGTAATACATGTAAATATGATAATAACAATAATAATAATAGTATGTCAACATGTGGCATAACATGCAGCCTAGAGCCTTTGATTTGTGACCTGCCACAGCCTTTGATATGGTCTGCTAGAGCCATTGGTGTGACTTGTGAGAGCCTTTGGTGTGCCTTGAGAGAGACTTTGATGCGAGAGCATTTGATATGACTTAAGAGAGCGTTTGACGTGACTTGCGGAAGCATTTGATGTGGCTTGAGAGAGCCTTTGATGTGACTTACGAAAGCCTTTGGTGTGGCCTGAGAGAGCCTTTGGTGTGGTACGCCAACGCCTATTATGTGTCCCACGGAAGTTTTCAATATGGTCTACCACAGCCTATAATGTGGAGTGCCAGAACTCATGATCTGGCGTGCGAGTACCTTTGAAGTGACCTGCTTGAGCCTGTAATGTGGCCCTGTAGTGGTCATCTCCACAGTCTCAGAGCCTTTGATGTGGCCTGCGAAAGCTTTTGATCCGGCATGCGGGAGTTTTTAAAAACAGTAGATTTTTCAGGATAAGCAAAAACCTGAAAAACTTCCTAGTTCAGATTTAATAGTTACGATATTTTAAAAATGTCTTAATTTTCATAATTTAATCCGTAATATATAATACATCTCAGTTGTCAAGTATTTTGTATTTGTATTAGTAAACTACTTTAATTTAGGAAATTTGCCGTTGTATCATTGCATCCAGTTATAACTGGAGCAGGCACGTCGTCCCCATAGTGCAGCGCCGGTCGGCGGTTTTTTTTTTGGGGGGGGGGGGAAGGGGGGGGCGGGGAGAGCTGAGGGGGGTCGGGGAAGGTAATTAGTGGTAGTGATGAATTTTATTTGATTTTGCCCAGGCAGCGGCCTGTTCGGCCTACTCTTTTCGATTTCCAACTGCCAAGGTACCTTTGACGTGAGCAACGTACACACGGGCCTCCGAATTTTTTCGTCCTTATCCGAGAAGACTAGGTACTCGATCCTACCCCTAATAGGATCAGGGAGGCGAAAATATAAGAAAAATCCCCAAAACTTCCAACATGCCTGCACCGGCCGGGTTTTGAACCCGGTATCCTTGGCATGAGAGGCGAGCAGCTTGCCTCTAGACCACCTGGCCCCCTGTGTGTTTCAAGCCTCCCAAAATATCCCAGTTTCTGAAACAAACAGTCAAGTTAAGTTAGTTCACCCTGCCGGTCTCAGAATATCATGTTGACAAACAAAGCACGAGAAAGCAACCTGCAAGATTTCCACAGAAGTCTAGACCGAAATGTTTGGACACCTCATACGACTTGCACTCGCCAGGCGCGCAAACAATTGGATGGTGGACGAGGTCTCGTTAAAACGCAAAATGTTGACGTTACCATTCAACCAGCTGGCCAATCAGAACCGGCCATTCCGCGTCTGGCTTTATTACGATACTCAGTGAAAACATTTACTTGCCAGACATATTTGCCACAGCAAGCAGGAAACCAGTGAGTAACAGATCAGCATGATGACAAATGTTTTTTTCATCGTTGTCTTTCCAGGTAGATCTGAAATGTGAAGGAATCACAAATAGCCCAGGATTATACAATACGTCGCCCCAGCGCCACTTTATGGTATATCGCCTGTAAAGTGAAATTGTACAAAGTGTTTGATAACAATTTATAACACTTTAGAATCTACTCCCAGAAATGAGATACTTTCACAATTTTCACCGACATGATAGAGTATACTTTGTTATGCCACATTATGGCCTCATCTCAATTTTTGTGAAAAAAGAAGATGAATCAGTGCTGGGCTGACGTCACTTAGAGACCAAATTACCCTTACAAGGTATCATAAAAAAAATTCAGAGTTTTAGAGAGGTAACTACAAGTCAATATGTCTGTTACATAAGACACACAGTTTTCTAAAGTGAGGATGAACTTAAACATCCCATAAAGCATCGACGAAATAGTTGAATGTCCATAACATAATAATATGTTTGAGTCCTAGATATGAAAACTGGATAATTATCATTTACTAATAGTGGTACAAACGTATAAAGTCGTTATTTACCCTATTTTGTTAAACAAAAACCGATAGGAAAACGTGGGTGTTCATGTTACAGAGTCATCATTTTTATAACAAAGGGAATGGTGGATTTTATGTGTTAGCTACACGCATTGGA
Organism: Onchidella celtica; assembly: GCA_963931925.1. Classification (NCBI taxonomy): domain Eukaryota; kingdom Metazoa; phylum Mollusca; class Gastropoda; order Systellommatophora; family Onchidiidae; genus Onchidella; species Onchidella celtica. Next base: position 43,624,139 of record OZ007581.1, on the reverse strand, counting down.
ACGTGTTATTTATTCAGAGATTAATCCAAGGGGCATCTTGCAGAAGCTGCAGAAAATCTCACAAGAGCTTAAATTTATGGTTAAATCGTATTCGGACTGACGAAGAAGCAGTTGAAAAAGATATTGTTTTTCTCTTTCTTTAATGAAATACAGAAAATAGAGACATTTTAAGACATGCACGCGTACAAGAGCGTACTGAAAGCATAGACATTGTACAGATAAGAAATGTAGTTTCAAGTAAATACGCCCCCCAAAAATGTTGCGCTAGGAGTAAATATTTTGAAGCTTTTGTGGCTGCAGAGCTAGAAAGCTCTTCCCGAGATAAACTGGACAAAAGCCTTAATAATTCTTTTAGAATTGCTTTTGTTTTCCCTTTTTTTTTTTTCTGTTGTTGAAAGGGTAGGGAAGAGGGTAAGGGATTTAATAAGAATTAGGCTTGAGGATAAAGACGGGGTTAGGGACAGGAATGTATACTTACGCACCCCTAGCGCAAAAGGCTTGAAGTGCGTATGTACTTATGACAACAGCCACAGATAAAACGGAGTAATTAATTTGTGTCATGAGCTGAGTTTTGGGGGTCCAGTGAGTAGAGTTAGTGTGATCAGACCCTTAGAGTAAAATGTGGGATTTTATGGGTTAGTGGACTCACGGCCTAAGGCGGTGAGTTGTGCAAAGAGTCCCGAGGCATGTGAGCTCGGCACGAGATTCGGAAGGTGAGGCAAGAAACTTTCACGGGGTTGGCTGGAGGTATATAAGCTTAAGTCGCCATATTTGTTTAATCAGAGAACGGCTGTGGAAATCGTTTGCTCCAGTGAGGTTTCTCTCGGCTCGAGCTCCAGGGCCTGACAGTAGGAGTTGAGCTTAGACAGAATAGACAGTTGTGAAGTAGAAGTTGAGTGACTGTGTCATCATCCAGAGAATTGATACGCCTCGTCGCACTAGGCCCAAAAGTGCGAACCGTGTCTTTGGATCTACGCTCGTACATTGGCTACGAGCGTATAATGGTAGGCAATCCATATGTCCACACTAACGAGACAGGAATTACTGGCAGTACTAGATCAGCCAGTGACGGAAGCTGAGTAGTAGGAAAGCCACCTGGCAATCCTCACAAGAGAGACAGTGATTAATGCAGTGTACAATGATAGTGTGTATGGAAAGAAAGAAGAAAAGGTTGTATGTTGCACAGCCCCGCGTGAGAAATAAAACCCAAACAATACAAAGCAAACTAAAGAGAAGACAGAAAATACATGCTTTTGGCGGACGGACGTGCTTTGGTGCTGCTAACGAAGCAAGAACTCGCAGCTAAGTAAACTGTTTAGCTTCGTTCCTGTTGAAGTCTTTTATTGTTCGTTTTTTTTTCACTTGTATTGTTTGGGTTTTATTTGTCACTCGGGGTTTCGCAACATACAACCTTTTCTTTTTGCCCAATTTTGACTTTGCTTATAGCCCTGCTGCGACCCCACAGTTTTTCTGTGGTTTTTATGATATTTCGTGAATTTCTTACTACTGGTCGCATATCTCTTTGTGCTGTATTGTGCTTCTCTGTTTCCTTTTATTTTGATAGTTGTAAGTCTTTTATTGTTCGTTTTTTTTTCACTTGACAAAGGCGAAAGCCGAAAATTTGTGTATTTTCTATCTTCTCTTTAGTTCGCTTTGTATTGTTTCGGTTTTATTTCTCACGCGGGGCTGTGCAACATACAACCTTTTCTTTTTGCCCAATTTTGACTTTGCTTATAGCCCTGCTGCGACCCCACAGTTTTTCTGTGGTTTTTATGATATTTCATGGAAAGAAAGAAGTATTGAAGTCACTCATAGAACGAATCTTTTGTAGACGTAGTACGTGAAGATTGTATCTCATGTGATATTGAATGCCATAGATTGTGTCTCATGTGATATTGAATGCCATATTTTGTATCTCATGTGATACTGGAATTCTTGAACTACAATTAATAAGTTTCAGCGACAAGCTTGAGTTCCCACAATGGAATTTTGATGTAGCCACTATTTGTCAGGTCAGAAGAATCTGCTACTGGTAACATGTAATCCAGTACAACCTGCTTCATGAACTGGTACGCTAGCATGGTATCAGTGGGCGTGCACCTGTCGGTGCAAACGGCCAGGGCGGAGGAGGTTTCATCTAACCCAACGGCCACATGCTAGGGCACAATGTGACCCTCAGTACTTGAGTCCTTCATATTGGCCCCCGGTAGCGGTGTGGTCATATGCTTGTTTGCCTAAATCACAGACGAAGAATTGAGCAAACTTCCCGGACGCAGCTTCGAAGCTGGCGGCAGCAGGCCAGTGGTTGATTGATAGGGCAGATGGCAATATACCGTCACTCTGGCCTGGATATCGTGACACTGAGCATCCACCAGTATTGGTGTTCTTTGGTTTGGGTCTTTCACCCTAGTCAGTTGGGACTGCGAGGCTGTGGAGTAGCCTACAGGCAGCCGGTCAGGCAATGTGACTGTCCATCTGGCATCCTCCTGCACCTGGATACATTTCCAGTCGTCTTGACCCTGTCTTGCCACTTGGATAAGTTGTGTCCAGGCGAGAGAGTGAGTCTGATGTTTGCGCAGCTCTTTCTCACTAAAAACAAATTCTTTGCGCCAGTCTTAACACTCACCTCGACTTTTTTCATCTTAGTCTCGTCTTCTTTCCTCTCAAAATTCCAACGGCGATGGGCGAGTGCGGTGGCAGCAGGTTTGGATAGACTGAAAGCTGTTAGCACAGACCTACACGTTGGTGGCTGTGGGCTATGGTCGCTTCATCGTCGATTGAAGTGGAGGCGTGGGGAGGCAGCACCCACAGTAGCTGAGCAGCCTTATTTAAGGATAGCACTGCTCACCTCAACTGAGGAAGGGGCTAGAAAAGGTGCCCTAAAGAAAGCCCACTTCACATCACCCTGACTGGTATACCGCGACCAGTGGGGATCCCTTTTTGCGGTCGAAACAAAAAGAAATTCAGCTTACTCAGGCTAGGAGCCTGGAATATACGCACACTACAGGACAACTCAAACAACCCGGAAAGACGCACTGCACTTATTGCCATTGAGCTCAGCAGGTACAACCTGGACATAGTGGCACTCAGTGAGACCAGACTCCCTGATAGTGGCCAACTCAAAGAGCTCAGTGGTGGATACACCTTCTTCTGGAAAGGCAAGGGTGCAGTCGAACCGAGACAGCATGGTGTTGGGTTTGCAATTAAAAATGACCTTGTCAGAAACTTGCAGTCCATGCCAATTGAAATAAATGACAGGCTAATGACACTCAGGATCCCAGTTGGGAAAAGCCAGTCAGCCACCCTCATTAGCGCATATGCGCCCACCATGACAAACCCAGATGAAGCCAAAGACAAGTTCTATTCTGATCTAGAATCTGTCATATGCTCTGTCCCGGCAGCTGATAAGCTGATTCTCTTGGGGGACTTCAACGCTAGGGTTGGCTCCGAAATCTCAGCGTGGCCAAATGTTTTGGGCCCTCATGGAGTTGGTTCATGCAATAACAATGGGTTGCGCTTACTTACTTTGTGCGCTGAATTTGGCCTGTTCATTACCAACACAAATTTTAGTCTCCCCGTGAGAAACAGAACGTCATGGATGCATCCCCGCTCAAAGCATTGGCATCTGAAGACTGACAGAAAGGATGTCCTTGTAACAAAGGCGATGTGTGGTGCCGAGTGTGGAACTGACCACAGACTCATTGTTTGCAAGCTCAGACTAACATTGAGGCGCAATAGACGCCCTCAAGGGAAAGCGCCACCTAAACGCCTAAATGTTTCAAAACTCTGCTCAGCTGAGAAACAGAGCGAGCTTTCATCAGAACTCTCCTCAAAATTGGATTGCGTGACTTTTGACCCTGAGAACATTGAACAGAGCTGGACTGACCTAAATACGACTGTACACTCTTGCGCCAGCAGCACAGTTGGTTTTCCTGTCCGCAAGCACCAGGACTGGTTCAATGATAATGATAATGAAATCAAAGTGCTCATCAAAGAAAAAAATAGTCTCATCCAAGCTCACTGCAGTGACCCCTCTTCCACAGCAAAAGCTGATGCACTGCGTGCATGTAAGGGTGTACTCCAGAAGAAGCTGAGGAAAATGAAAAATGACTGGCTAGAAGAGCGAGTAAGAGAAACTCAGAAATATGCCGACACAAACATTAGAAAGTTCTTTGACAGCCTCCGAGCTGTGTTTGGACCATCCCGCTCTGGCATTACGCCACTTCTTGCGTCAGATGGTTCAACACGCACTGTTGAATTGTATGCCATAATTCAGCGTTGGGCAGAACATTTCGGAGGTGTGCTAAATCGGCCATCAAATATAAATACTGAGTCCATTGACCGCCTCCCTCAGACTCCTATTAATGCAGCTCTTGCCAAGCCATTCACAGCAAATGAGACCCGAACTGCCACAAATCAGATGTCCTTTAACAAATCACCACGCGTGGATTCAATTCCTGCTGAGGTGTATGCCTTCGGTGGAGAAAAGCTTATTGAAAGGTTGACCGAGTTGTTCAATCATATGTTGAAAGCAGGGAAGCTGCCACAGGACTTCAAAGATGCTTCAATCATCCATCTGTACAAAAACAAAGGGGACAGCCAAGTCTGTGACAACCATCGGGGAATCTCTCTACTTTCAATTGCTGGCAAAATATTGGCAAGAATGCTTCTGAATCGCCTTCTTGATCACCTCTCGTCAAATGACTTGCTTCCCGAGAGCCAATGTGGCTTTCGTAAAGAGAGGGGAACGGCGGATATGATTTTTGCTGCCAGACAGATTCAGGAAAAATGCATGGAACAAAATAAAGCGCTGTATATCACATTTGTTGACCTCACAAAAGCATTTGACACAGTGTGTCGTGAAGGCCTCTGGAAAATCTTGGCGAAGTTTGGGTGTCCACCCGAATTCATCACAATAGTGCGCCAGTTTCATGATGGCATGCAAGCTGCAGTCAAAAGCAACGGCAGTGTTTCAGAGCCCTTTGCTGTCACAAATGGGGTAAAACAGGATTGTGTCTTAGCCCCAACTCTGTTCAGCATCATGTTCTCTGCAATGCTACAAGAAGCCTTTAGCTCTCCTCCTCAAGGGGTAGGCATCAAATACCGAACTGATGGCAGTCTATTCAACCTGAGGAGACTTCAGGCAAAAACCAAAACCAAAAGTACTCAAGTCTGTGACCTACTATTTGCTGATGATTGTGCACTTCTGGCACACGATGAGGATAGCATGCAAAACTGTGTTGATAAGTTCTCTAGTGCCTGTGACAACTTTGGCCTCACAATAAGCACAAAGAAGACGGAAGTGCTCCATCAGCCTACTCCAGACGACAAGTATCCTGTGACCCCAAATATCAAAGTCCATGACAGTCTTCTGAAGGTGTCGGAGAACTTCACTTATCTTGGCAGTACACTGTCTTCCGCGGCTCGTGTTGATACTGAAATTCTCTCAAGAATCAGCAAAGCCAGCTCTGCATTTGGCAGGCTTCGAAAGAGAGTATGGGATGTTGCCGGCATTCGCACAGACACTAAGCTGAAAGTGTACAATGCTGTGGTCCTTCCCACCCTACTCTATGGGGCTGAAACCTGGACAGTGTACCAATCGCATGCCAGAAAGCTAAATCACTTTCATCTGGCCTGCCTTAGAAAGATCCTAAGGATCAAATGGCAGGATAAAATTCCAGACACTGAGGTCCTCAATCGTGCCAAGGAATTGAGCATCTTCTGCCACCTGAAAAAAATTCAGCTACGTTGGGCAGGACATGTTGTCAGAATGCCCGACTCCAGACTCCCTAAGCAAATCTTCTTCTCTGAGCTCTCCAATGGAACGAGGAATGTTGGGGCCCCAAAGAGACGTTACAAAGACACTCTCAAGCAATCACTGAAGGCCTTTGCCATTGATGTGAGTGAGTGGGAAAAGCTCTCGCTTGATCGTCCAAATTGGAGGGCGGCCCTTACCAGAGGCAGCAAAGCATGGGAAGCTGACAGAGTCCAGCAGGCTATCAAAAAAAGAGAACGGCGCAAGAAAAGGCCCAGTGGTACTGAACCAACGGAGCACTTTTGTCATTTATGCGGAAGGGTCTGCAGGGCAAAAATAGGACTTATCAGTGACATGAGAAGCCATAAGTCATGAAAGAACAGTCTTTCCATTCTGTCCTCTGTGTCCTTTAGTTCTCTTTATTGTCCATGTGTTGCAATTCTCAACAATTTCTGTTCTTTATTCCTCTGGTGTTGTTAAGGTCATCATCATACCTGATGGACGAACTATTAATTAATTAATTAATTACTATTTGATGCAATCATATCTATTGTATCTGCAGCCATATTTATTATATCCGCAATCATATTTATTGTATCTGCAATCATATCTGTTGTCCGTAGTAATAGATTAGTATGGCCCTTCAGGCCTGATATATATATATATATATTTAACAAGTTTGTTATTGCTTATTCTGGTTGTGCCTGGACGAGTGTGAGTGGCCTTTTGATTAGTCGAATGCGCTAGTATCCCCAAGACCTTATTCACCTCGAATCTTGACAATTTGTCTTATCCCTAAAAATTCCCACACACCACGTCATGGTCCCGCATACTTGCCGTGCGTTCAGGCAACGCTCCCCGCTCTGTATTTGCCCAGAAACCCACAAGACAACAACGATCGGTTCGCCACTCGATGCAATTTCAACGTAAAGGTATTACAAAAAAAAAGAACATTCAATACATCTAATTGACAGTGATGTATCTCCATAAAACAAAGCACACAGAAAGGGGCGGTGAGGGAAAGAGAACGAGAAAATGAGGGATTTTTCAATCTCCTCTGTCCCATCTGATTCTGAAAACAATTTTGCTATAATATTGCTACAACATTCTAAAAGTGAAAATAATTATGGCCAGAGGTTTCCGACAGAGAATTCAGTTACTTTCAGTAAGCGACTTCTATCAAGGTCGGATATGATGGCTGAACAGTGTATAAAACTCTTTTTTTTTTTTTCAATTTCTGTCTATTCTACTACTACTAGATAGAATGCGCCACTGTTTATGTCTCCTGTGCATTCGATGCTAGGTGGCACACGCCAAGCCCGGGAAGCATGATTTTTTTTCTTACTCACTTTACCAAATTCAGGAGCGGGGTAGTTGCTGCCAAACACAGGTCATCGGCTAAGGGATTTCTCATCCTACTGAATACTGTCATAGGTGCTCGAGTGCTCATCCCTGGCCGATCGAGTTTTCACTCGTGACGGCAATGGCGAATATGGCAGTATTCTTTAATTGTTTAACGTCCCCATAAAGGCAATTGGAGACTGTCGGGGTATCTGGGAGGTGGCGGGATCTTAGTTGTTTCAGTCCTTGGCACTCCGCAAGTATGTGCTCGACTGTCTCCTGCGGGCACCCGCAGTGCCGGCATACTGGCTCACGGAGTGGGTTGAAACGGTTTAGATGTGCGTTCAACTGGACATGTCCCGTCCTCATACGCTGTATATTAGTCGCGTATTTACGCTCTAGTGTCAAAATCGGGTCTTTGATGTCTGGTTTGGTTTGATTATGATACACCCTAGGTCCTTTATCCGAGTTTGCCCATTGTTACGATGGGGATTACTGTGCTCGTGTTTTACGGGGATGGTTAATTATAAATTTACGTGTTCGACTGCATTTTTAATAAATATCGAGAGGTTTTAGAAATTACTCTGCCATACCATGCCACATACACTAATAACAATTTCGAGTACGTTATATCAAGGACCTTGTAGGGCCACAAATTTATTACTTAAAATTCCTAACAATTTCGTCTATCTTACATATCAAAAAGACAACATCAGCAGCATCAAATGAAAATAGTATAATACATAACTAGAAGTCTCCTCTAGGTTCTTAAAGATTAAAAAATCCATATCATTCTGACTCATTCACAGTTTACTTAGTAATTATTTATCTTCAGAAATATAGTCTGCCTACAATCTCACAAATAATATTCTTGTGTCTCAGACGACAATGTTAACTCAGTTAATTACTTATAAAGGATCAAACCGTCAAGACACACTGACGTAGTTAAGATAGATCTAGATCTGCTCTAGGATGGGCTGGCAATCCCCAGCCTCATCCAGACACATCAATTACAATTTACAAATGTGTATACCAGTCACTCATTCTAGATCTTAATTGCAAGTAAAATATTATGGTCTTGCATTCCTTTGGTAGCACTTCTACTGGAAAACTAGGGTCAGATTCACATCATCTCGAATCATTGTGAAGACACTTACGATTGGTTCCCTGAAACGATTTCAGGGAACTGGAGAAAATAGCTGTGGATTATTTCATTGTCTATCCAGGACATAGACATGTCTTAACAGTCTTTTGGTTCTCTCTGGCTGAACCTTAGCCGACCGCCCTCGCAGATGGAAGGATCTACATGGAAGTCAAGTAGCATAAAGATGTCTCCGCTTATCTTCTGCAAATCCGCGCGACTGCTCAAATTTGATTGGTGCATCCACTTCGAGCTCAGCTCGCAGTCTATTAATAGTAACAGCCAAAGTTACTCAACTATGTCAAAAGCGTTCGCAAAGTCTCTACACCCTAAACGTTTTATGTACGAATTTATTCACTCCTTATTCGCCCCGTCTTTCCCTGTTAAAGTACACCCAAACCACGAGGTCGAAAACTGCATCGTCACTGTTAATTTATCCACTCGTTCTCTCCTGCCCCACTTTCTTTCCATCTCTAAGTAAAAGCGTTTCAAAAACAAACCGTCCACGGGAACAGTTCAAGGACGTTTGCACTGGCCAAAATCAATGATGACATGAAATAAACAAACCCGTGACCCAGCACGGCAATTCAAATCCTAACCCTGACATATCCCCCACCCCAGTGAAAATTTTAGGAAAAATTTACACGATAAGATCCAAGAAATCCCAAAGTTATTGTGGTAGGGGCTTAAGTAGTACTGTAGAAAAATGAGGCTTAAGCTTGAGACGAAAAATCTAACTAAGAACGTGCATATTGGATGGACAAACAGCATACAATTATTAATGCCACGTTCTATAGAATTTATTCTATTTAAACATTCTTACTGCACACAATCAAAATTCTCAGAAACATCTATAATAATAATGAGTATATCACCGTATACTGCTGGATTAAAGTATAACTATTATGAAATAATGAAGCCTTACTGAAGGAATAGGCTTATAATTATATAGTCAACACACACAATTGCTGCTTATATACACATTCACACACAATATATTGTTAATTAAAATACTGTGGTATCCAATGGCAGCAGTAGCTCTGGTAGCTTGGTTTGCCATGTCTCTATCTCATTGACCCGCTGATAAGGGCGTCAGGTTTGCCAGAAGTTCAGGTCACAGTCAGGAATGACGCTGGTGGAAAAAGGATATTCACAAAAAAGGATTGTAAAAATGGTTCATAAAGTAATGAACAAGATAAATGTGAATCCATCCACCGTCTAGAATTGAGGGGGACAAGCACTATCCAACCCCAATACAAGACACAACACTCTTTAATAGGAAATTAAATGAGACGTGACAAAATATCTGCTTGGGAATTGTCACCGCCCGGGATAGACCGGATAACAAACCGGTATTCCTGGAGTGCAAGACTCCACCTCGTTAATCGAGCATTTTTAGCCCTGTTAGTCTTTAAGAATAACAACGGACGATGGTCCGTTTCAATTATAAACTCGGACATGAGTAGATATCTCGAAAATGCGTTTACAGCAAAAATGATAGCGAGGCACTCTCGCTCGATAATTGCATAGCGGCATTACCTATCTAACAGCTTGCGGCTGGCGTATAGACATGGCCGCAAGGTATCGTCTCGTTCCTGTAATAACACAGCTCCCAATCCCTTGTCCGACGCATCAGTGCGGACAATAAATATTTGGTTTATGTCTGGCAGTATGAGAATGGGGGAGGTGGAAAACAGTTGTTGAACGGTACGAAGTGTATCAGCACATTCGGTTGTCCATTTCACTTTATTAGGAAAATTCTTTCTTGTGAGGTCCGATAACGGAGCTGTAAGCGAAGAAGAATTTGGAACGAATTTCCTATAATAGTTAAGAAAGCCCAATAAACTACGAACTTCTTTCTTAGTTCGAGGTGGCTGGAGCTTTAAGATGGTAGTTATCTTCTTGTCATCTGGAGTCTGAACGCCGTGGGCAATTGTATGGCCCAGAAAATTAATTTCATTATATCCTAAAAACACCTTACTGGGTTTCGCCGTAAGGCCAGCTCGACGAAGAGCAATAAAAACTTGTCGTAGGGCTGCGAGGTGTCCCGACCAATCGGTTTCATAAATACAAATGTCGTCAAAATACGACAATACGGAATTCATACCCTGGAGCAATATTGTCATCATACGGGCGAAAGTAGCAGGGGCTGTAACTAACCCGAAAGGCATATAGCGCCACTGCATAAGACCCAACGGAGTCTGAAAAGCGGTATATTGCTTGCTATTCTCATCAAGCGGAATTTGCCAATAGCCTTTGGAAAGATCAATTTTAGAAAAAATCGTTGCCCTCGCTAACTGAGCAAAAAGATTCTCCTGGTTGGGAATCGGTTCAGCGTCATATATCGTAACCTCATTAAGTTTACGATAGTCAATACAACAACGCACGGTATCATCTTTTTTTTTCACTAAGACGATGGGTGAGTTATATGGGCTCGTCGATCGCTCTATCACTCCCAGGTGAAACATGTTACGTACCTCGGTTATTATAGTCTCCTGTGCGTGCAGCGGACGCGGGTATGGTTTAACAAAGACGGGTATATCCGTCTTTAATCTTATAACATGCTGTACCAAAGAAGTATTACCTGGTAGATCAGTAAAGACTGTAGTAAACTCGTCAAGCAAATCTCTTAAATCTTGTCTTTGCGATTCAGATAAATCTGGATTTATATTTACATCCGAAGTGTTTTCAGAAGATCGAAGTGCGGGGATTGAATTCTCAATCTTAATAGGATCATCATCGTCAACTGAAACCAAGGCCGCATTGGCCTGAGCAACCACATTTCGGCGATTATTCTGTCGATTATCATCGTCGGACAGGTACTGCTTTAACATATTTATATGGAAGACTTTGTCCTGTCCTCGAATCTTGATAAGATAATTTACTCGAGAAAGTCTCTTTAGAACTTCAAAAGGTCCCTTCCATGTAAGAAGGAGTTTATTTTTGGTCTCCGGAAGGAGAACAAGCGTTTGGTCTCCGACGGCCAAGGTTCGCAATCGGCTACCTTGATCACGATATTGTTTATAAAGACTCGCATGCGCAGCTGAAGATTTTTGTGCGAGCTGACATGCGTTAAGTATTCGCTGGCGTAAGTCTACAACGTATTGATATGCAGACCGCGTATCATTGTCGTCGGTGTCTGATCCGGCGAATAAATCATGAAGTATGGCCATTGGACCACGCGGCTTACGACCATACAATAATTCGAAGGGGGAAAAACCTGTCGATGCGTTCGGTAGTTCTCGGTATGCAAAAAGAATAGCGGGAAGTTGTCGATCCCAATCACTCGGTTTGTCGGCGGAAACTCGCGCAAGCATACTTTTCATGGTAGCATTCCAACGTTCACAGCAGCCATTAGACTGTGGGTGATATGGAGATGTCAATCTTTGTTTAATCCCGACCAACTCCAAGACTTTCTTAAAAAGCTCAGAGGTAAACTGTGGACCTCTGTCCGATAAAATTTCAACCGGAAACCCAAGACGCGAAAAAATAGTAATAAGAGCTTCAGCGACATGATCAGCTGAAATGTCTTTTAGCGGAATGGCCTCTGGCCAACGGGTTGCGTAGTCAATGACAGAAAGTATAAAACGATGTCCTCTGTCTGACTTGTGTAGGGGACCAACTATGTCTACGGCAACGCGCTCAAATGGTCTGGAGACCATTGGCATCTCCTGCAGAGGAGCTCGCGATGCTCTTCCTTTAGGAGTACGTCTCTGACATACGTCACATGTTGATACGAACCGGTTTACATCTGCGTAAATACTGGGCCAAAAAAATTGCGATAGTATTCGAGACTTAGTTCTGGCCTTTCCCTGGTGACCCGCCAAGGAAGTGTCATGCGCGAGACGAATAATGTCGCGACGAAAAGATCTCGGTACTACAAGTTGCATAACGGTCTCTCGCTTACTCCGAAAATTACGATATAATAAGTCATCTTTCATAAGAAACTTAGAGGTATCCGGTGCGGTAGGATCAACCTTAGCAAACAAATGTTTCAATGTGGGATCTGAATGTTGCTCATCATGAAATGCACTAGACGTTATGTTCACTTCAATAGTAGGATTACTCAATGGAATGTCCGCTCGTCGACTCGATTGTAGGCGTGTTGTCGCACAAGCAACACTCTCATCCTCAGTCCAAGTTTCCAAGTTACCGATAGGAAACTTATTTACTTGAGGTACATTCCCTATGATTATATCAGCCACTGGATTAGGCAGTACACATGCAGTAACAATACCTGTGAGAAAAGGTGTATCAATATAAACTTCTGCAAGACGGAATCGCTCTACAGATCCGCCAAAAGTAATACAAGTTACCTCTTTATCCAAAAATTGTGTTGGACGGACTAGTGACTGTCGAACGCCGATAGTCGTGCATCCGGAGTCACGTAGAACAGAAGCGCGAATCGCGTTCACGCGGCCCTGGTAAAATGTTAATTCACCCAGTTCATGTAGGGCGGACATGACTGGAATAGTCTTTGATTGTCATGAAGATTCAGAATGACAGTCAGTCTCATAAGGTGTAGATTTAACCGAGCAGGCATTTGCTGCTTCCATTTTCACGTTACAAAATCTCTGTATGTGGCCTACCCTATTACACCTAAAACATATAGTACGATTAGGATCGTTTCCACGATAAGGAAGACTCTGCGGTCTATTATAATTATGATTATCATCAAAATGCACTCGTCGCGGCGGTCCCTGAGGCCGGTTATATTGTTGGCCTGGATAGTTGCCACGATAATATGGGCGAGGCTCGTAAAAAGAATAACTCTGGTATCCTCGACGCGGGGATACATTACCTCGATTCGGGAAATCTCTCTGTCTAAAAAAAGGCGGCTCTGATTGAGAGCGTGAATTTGGGGCCTGACGACGAGTCGGCCTTGAACGATCGTGTCCGGTTGGCGCTCCTTTGCCTACGTTGGCATAACACGGTGTTGTAGTTGAAGGCTTTGCCAAAGGACGATTTGGATGGGCGGACGCGTATCGTTCCGCGCACGATGTGATTTCTTCAGAGGATGTCGGTGCCCTCTCTTTAAGGTGGGCGACTAAATCGGAATGACATGCCGTATAGATTTGGTCCTTTAAGACCAAATCGTAAAGTTGGGAATAATTTCCGGTAGTTACGTTCGCGAGCTCTATCCAGCGATCTAAATAATGTTTCAGCCGATTCACATAAGTTGAGAAATTTTCAGATGGCTCAGGTTTACATGCGCGAAATCTTTGATGAAAGCCATCCTCGGTATGCTGGAATCGTTTAAGCAGTGCTGTTTTAAGCTTGTCATAATCGTTGGCATCTTCCACTTTAAGGCTGTGAAATACTTCTAAAGCCTTACCCGTTAATAAATTAGACAGGCATGAACTGTACATCGCCTGCTACCATCCGACGCATTTAGCGTGTAACTCGAACCGATGCAAATATGCGTCGATCCGGTCGAGTTTTTCATTAAATGGTGGTAGTTTTGGTTTAGTAGCATAAGTATTGGTGGCAGTAGTGGGTGTTACAAGCGATTGTTGCTCTAACTTTTTCATCGCGAGTTCATGCTGTCTTTCCTATTCTCTCTCTCTTTCTTTTTCTCTTTCTCTTTCTTCTTTTTCTCTCTCTCTTGCTTCTTTTCGATCCTCGCGCTCTCGGTCTTGTTGTACTTGTCGTTCGCACCACGCGGCGCGTTCTTCTTCTGGTATGCCCAGAACTTTGGCAGATTCAAAGTATTTAAGAAAGTCAGCCATGATATGTTAAAGTCTGTAAATAGTAAGTATCTACCTACTATTAAGGTATATCGCGGTATCAATTATATTATATGAACAGATATTGTCTGTTAATATTAATTCAGTGTCTTATGTTAGCACTGCTTCGCGAAAAGAACGTTCTATCTGTCTCTGAAAATTACAGGCAGTATCACTTAAACTGCAAAAACTTTATCTCTCTCTCTCTCTCTCTCTGAATATGGCAGTGCCGTCTATCCGTTGCTCCCACTGCAATAAAATACTATATATCGCCTTTACTGCGATAAATTAATGTCTCGAGTGATCACTCTCAAAATTTTACGTCTCTCTCAACGCAAGAATCAGTGTCCTCTGTTATCACTGTGAAAAATGTATCGCTCTCTCAATGCGATGAATCAAAAATATATCTCTCTCTCAACACGACAAATTTGAAATATCTCTCTCTTCTCAAAACGCGTACACGCAGTGTCTTCTGTTACCACTGCAAAATTATTCTCTCTAGATCTATCTTCACCGTGAAATTGTCACATGAACAAAAATTTATTATATCTCTCTCTCATATGTCAATACCAGATTACAATTCAACGTGGTTTTAGCACGTGAAACACCTCAGGCATATATTGTAAACATATCAATGTTAGTATAGTAGTTCAAAGTTTATAATAAGCAAAAAGAAATACAATAAACAGGACGTATACTGACAAGTAAAACGAACGATAACAGACCCTACAAGTCCTAACTTATATTACAGAAAGTTTAAGAAAAAAGACAGGAGAGACATCTTCCTAAAGAAAGGTGAGGAAGTAAGAAACGCCACAATCTATACGAATAATGGATCCCTAATAGAACTATTCACAGTGAAGCAAATCCCCCCGAGTTATTATAAATAGCCACCAAGGCACTCCAATATCCTTCGTAATGGCAAAGAAGATATGCTAAACTATGACCCCAACCAACCTCCCGCACTTAAACTAAACATATAGTAAATAGTAAAATGGCCTGGAACACACACACAGAGCGGAAAGTACGTCGCCCTCCCCAAGACTGTTAGATAGATGATTCACTTATCTTTGTTTTTGAGGAATTCAGATGGTAATATCCTCAATCCATAGCTCCAAGCCCAAAACTGTATTTCTGTCTGAGGTAGATCTGGATGATGAAAGGGTTCCCTCGCCGGTGTCCACGGGTCAATGGGATGTTGAGTTCACCATATGAAATTGAAACACAATATTACACCCTAAATTAGTACAAATTGTCTAACATCGATAATAAAAAGACCTGAAAACATAATATTACAAGAGTACAATATTAAATGATGGAATAAAAAAATACAATAGGTTTTAAAATAATCTAACTAAGTGGCATGGCGTTATTAAAGTTCTTTTAAGGGTCCCTCTCCAGTGTTACGATGGGGATTACTGTGCTCGTGTTTTACGGGGATGGTTAATTATAAATTTACGTGTTCGACTGCATTTTTAATAAATATCGAGAGGTTTTAGAAATTACTCTGCCATACCATGCCACATACACTAATAACAATTTCGAGTACGTTATATCAAGGACCTTGTAGGGCCACAAATTTATTACTTAAAATTCCTAAC
This sequence comes from Onchidella celtica, assembly GCA_963931925.1. NCBI lineage: Eukaryota > Metazoa > Mollusca > Gastropoda > Systellommatophora > Onchidiidae > Onchidella > Onchidella celtica. Next base: position 43,608,575 of record OZ007581.1, on the reverse strand, counting down.
AATTTCGTCTATCTTACATATCAAAAAGACAACATCAGCAGCATGAAATGAAAATAGTATAATACATAACTAGAAGTCTCCTCTAGGTTCTTAAAGATTAGAAAATCCATATCATTCTGACTCATTCACAGTTTACTTAGTAATTATTTATCTTCAGAAATATAGTCTGCCTACAATCTCACAAATAATATTCTTGTGTCTCAGACGACAATGTTAACTCAGTTAATTACTTATAAAGGATCAAACCGTCAAGACACACTGACGTAGTTAAGATAGATCTAGATCTGCTCTAGGATGGGCTGGCAATCCCCAGCCTCATCCAGACACATCAATTACAATTTACAAATGTGTATACCAGTCACTCATTCTAGATCTTAATTGCAAGTAAAATATTATGGTCTTGCATTCCTTTGGTAGCACTTCTACTGGAAAACTAGGGTCAGATTCACATCATCTCGAATCATTGTGAAGACACTTACGATTGGTTCCCTGAAACGATTTCAGGGAACTGGAGAAAATAGCTGTGGATTATTTCATTGTCTATCCAGGACATAGACATGTCTTAACAGTCTTTTGGTTCTCTCTGGCTGAACCTTAGCCGACCGCCCTCGCAGATGGAAGGATCTACATGGAAGTCAAGTAGCATAAAGATGTCTCCGCTTATCTTCTGCAAATCCGCGCGACTGCTCAAATTTGATTGGTGCATCCACTTCGAGCTCAGCTCGCAGTCTATTAATAGTAACAGCCAAAGTTACTCAACTATGTCAAAAGCGTTCGCAAAGTCTCTACACCCTAAACGTTTTATGTACGAATTTATTCACTCCTTATTCGCCCCGTCTTTCCCTGTTAAAGTACACCCAAACCACGAGGTCGAAAACTGCATCGTCACTGTTAATTTATCCACTCGTTCTATCCTGCCCCACTTTCTTTCCATCTCTAAGAAAAAGCGTTTCAAAAATAAACCGTCCACGGGAACAGTTCAAGGACGTTTGCACTGGCCAAAATCAATGATGACATGAAATAAACAAACCCGTGACCCAGCACGGCAATTCAAATCCTAACCCTGACACCCATTGATATAGCCATTTCCTGCGTCCGTGAGCGCAGATTCTGGCTCGGGCTGCTGGGTAAGACATGAGGTGCTTTGGCTGTTCGCCCCTGGTCCCCTGTTTCGCTAGGCTATCTGCAACCTCGTTGCCCCGGATTCCTATGTGTGCGGGGATCCACTGGAGGTGGACCTCCACACCGTATCCGCTTATGATCTGGTGGCAGATATGTCTGATTTTGTCTGCGCCATGTGCCTCGAGCTTGTGGTTGAGCGATTGGACGGCCATCAATGTGGCCCTTGAGTCTGTGAACACAACAATATCTTCTGGCGATACTGTTCCGTTTTCAAAGCCATTGAAAACCGTAGTCAGTGTCCTCCAAATCGCTGTCGCCTCAGCGTCGAAGTTGGAGCCATTCGCCCCACACGGCCCATAGATCTTTTCGGTGTCGGTGCCGTCAGGGTAGTAGATTATTGCTCCGTATCCCGCATTCGTAGTCGCCTGTACTGCCGAGCCGTCAGTATAAGCCTTAATCATGTGTGCTGGGTACGAATCAATAGTTTCGCCAGCAGCCGTTTTCAGAATCGTGGGATTGACCTCCTTAGTCATGTTCGTGTCTAGAAGCGTGGTTCTTACCACTGGGGGTTTCAGGGAGGCGTGAGGTGGCTCTTTCGTCCATAACCGAAGGGGCATTCTCTCTTGTTCTAGCCCATACTCCTCAGTTAGCCGTTTGGCTCCGCCCAGGAACGATTTCTTCTGAAGTATTCTCGGTGGTGGGTCGATTTCGATCGCCTCCCGCGCCGGATAGTCCGGCTCGAGCCTTTTTAACCTCTCGTACTGCTGTAGTACGCTTCCTTCCCTTCTGGTTGCCAGTGGTTCCACATTGGTCATGATTTCGAGAGCATTCGTAGGAGTGGATTTGAGGCAGCCTGTTATGAGTCTCAAGGCGCTGTTCTGAACTCGGTCCGGCGCCGACAGCGTTCGGTCGCTGGCCATTGGTTGCAGTGGCAGGCTATACTCTAGGCCTGCTCGGACGTAGGCTAGATATAGCTGTCTGAGAACCTTCCCAGTGGCACCCCAGTTGGTACTGGCTAGCACCTTTAACAGTGTTAATCGCCTCCTAGCCTCAGACTCAAGCTTGCTGACGTGCGTCTGCAAGTTGAGCCTGCTGTCAAGTTCAACTCCCAGGTATCGTGGTGCGCTTTCCCTTTTGAGTGTCTGGCCATTAATCTTAAGAGTGATGGTGGCTTTCTGGACGTGTTTGCCGTTGGTGAAGAGTTGATAAACGGTCTTATCGACGTTTATCTCCATCTTCCACAATCGGCAGTAGCAGGCAAGCGTCGCGAGGTCCCGGTTAAGGTCTTGCTGTAGCCATTGGACATGCTTTCCTGTCCTCCAGATTACCATATCATCGGCATACATCGATTTTTCGCATCTCAGGTGTTGGGTAAGGTCGCTGGTGTAAGCCGCAAAGAGCGTGCAGCTTAACGCTGAACCTTGCGGCAGGCCATTCTCCATGGTGAGTTGGCTTGAGGTCTGTCCGTTCACTCTGGTACGGACTGTTCGATTGTGAAGGAAATCTTTTACCCATGCATACAAGTTTCCTTTGACCTCCGCCTTGAGTAATTTAAGAAGTAGCCCACCTTTACACACCTTATCGTACGCTTGTTTGAGATCGACGAATACGGCGATGGTATGCTCCCGCCTATGGAGACCATTATTGACCGCTTGGGTCAATCGGATAAGCTGGTCCATCGTCTGCCTGCCACTACGGAAGCCCGCCTGTTGTCTGTCTAGAAGACCGCGCTCTTCTAGATACCAGGTCAGCCGGTAGTTAACCATCCTCTCCCCTACTTTGCAGATGCAAAGAGGTAAGGGAGATTGGCCTGTAATGTGATGGTTCGGTACCATCTTTGCCTGCTTTAGGGATCGCTGTCACCACGGCCTTTTTCCAGTCAATAGGGAGTTTTCTTTCGTGCCACGTTCTATTTATTAAGGCTAGGAGCCATTTCTTTGCCATGTGGCCCATCTGGAGCAACATCTCGTTAGAGATTTTGTCCGGGCCTGGAGGTTTACGATTTTTACACTTGCCAAGTGCTCTCTCCAGTTCCTCTAGGGTGAACTCACTGTTAAGTCCCTCGTAATGGCTGTCTACCTGCGATTGTTCGAGCTGACGCCTGACCTTACGGAGCCCCTTGTCCGTATTCGTAGCTTTGCCACTCTTATTTGTACTGGCAAAGTGTCGGTTAAGCATGATTGCACGCTTATGGTCTGTCACCGCGACCGTCCCGTTTGCCCGTATCGGAGCGACATTCTTCACTCTTTGCCCCCGATTAAGGCGATTCAGGACGGTCCACGCTCGGCCACCACTTGGGTCCACGTTCAGAGACTCGCACAGGTTTATCCACTTTGCCCTTTTGGTGCTTCCAGACAACAGCTTGACTTTGGCGGTCAATCTGTTATATTCGACTCTGTCCGCCGTGCTCGTTTTTGCTTTTCTTCTCGCCCTCTTACGCTGTCGGACCGCCTGTTCAAGTTCCTTTGACCAGGGCAAGCGATTTAGGGGCTGCAGTCCTCGCGCAATACTCCGCTTAGCAGCTGCGAGCACGGCCGTAGTCAGTACGGCGCTAGCTTCGTCAATAGAACCCTGGTTTGGGTCCACCTCGTTCAGAGTTAAACCTAAAGTCTCTCTGAACTCTTCCCATCTACCTCGCTTGTAATTCCAGTTTAAACGTTTCTCCTTCTTCTTAGCTGTTTTGGTCTGGATTTGTACGAGGAGAGGAAGGTGGTCGCTACCTACGTCCTCGAGGACTGCGTAGCTGTGTCTGGTAACGAGGTCAGCAGATAGAAGAGTAATGTCATGCCGACTCTCCGCGCCGTTTCCTCGATTGAGGCAGGTGGGCGCGGAGTCGGCTGATTGTATCCGGACCAGGTTAGAACTTAGGAGGCGATCTTCGACGTTTCTTCCTGTGATGTTCGTCGATTCTGGGGCGTACCCCATTTCAAGGCTTCGTGCGTTGAAGTCTCCTTCGATGATAGTATTATTCAAGGTAGCCTCTGTTGACCCTAGGTCGCAGGTGACCTTAGGGGGATTATAGACATTCGTGATGGTAAAGGCCACGCCGTCCTTCCATACTGTAAGAGTGAGGGTATCAGTTTCACCCTTGCTTGTCGGGGCGTGCTGCCTCACAGCCGTTACGTCATTGCGAACCAGTGTGGCAATACCTCGGCACTTGGTACACGAGCAGGTGTATATGGTATACCCTGTGACGTGCGCGCCTCTCCCATTCAGTAGAGTCTCTTGAAGGAGAGCTACATGTATATGTTTTGACTTGAGGAGCTTAGTTAGCTCCAAGACCTTCGGGCGAAGGTCATGGGTGCTGCAATCTCTGGACGGCGCACCCTAACCCTAACCCTAAAATGACCGACCGTCGCCGAAAATCCCTGTAATGTTGGAGCTGTTGCTGTCACGCTCCTGAATTTGGTCAGGTGAGTGCGAAAAAAAAATCCCGCGGCCGGGAAACAAAACGGCTCAGCTGTTCTATCTTATGGCATCTAGCATCTTTGCTGAAAGTAACAGAAAATTACATACCTACGCGGATATATAGATTTCTTTGTTTAATTTAACAAAATAAAAAAACTTTAAAAATTCCCAAATAAGATAAACTCAGCCTAAACAACAATATCAACGGCAACAATAACGAAAATGAATGATACAAAATACACAATGATCATACCAACTAGGTGAGTTGAAGTCGCAGCAAAGGAAATGTCTCGAGTGCCAAAAGAATCGTGTATCATGGTGAACAGTGTAAAACAGAGCTTTATAATTATAGGAAACTTCTCATCCGCAAGCCAACAAATCACAAGACCGAAAATTTGATTGACAGGTCTTTCTCCTTGCAGGGCTGTGTGTTTCTCTCAGTCCGCATTTTTTTAAGGAGACGTAGATGAAGTACGTGGCTTGGGGGTGGGGCTAACCCCATCAAGGTGCAAATGGTGCGAGGGGCGGAGGGCTTTTCTGGGGAGCGTTCATGCGTCTTTCAATTATGGCGAACGAATCTATGATAACAAGAAGAAAACAAAAGGTGGGGTTTGGGGGGGGGGGGGGGGGCGAAGAAGACTGAACCTAAATTCTGATTAACCGGGAGAACAGGAGTTCACGTTTGAGTTTGGAAAACGTTCATAGGCACGATAAAGGTCATGTTGTGCTGGGGAGAAGCAAGACGATGGACATACTCCAGCAGAATGATAGACGCTAAAGGAAGCGCTCACCAACCACCTGCTGACTGAGAGAAAGAAGCGGCTAAAGGAAAAGTCAAATAATCCAAGCAAAATACCAATTTGTTTTAAAACGTCAATACCTAACCATGGCCATTCACCATACTAATGACTGCAGGCTCTTATAACATGGTGAGGGTTGAGGGGAGGGGGGGGGGATTGAAACATTAAAAAGCATAATTATACATTTAAAGAAAAAAAGAGGGGCCGGGTTTAAATAAAAAAAGGGTAAAATTCAGCGTACCGATTATACTGATAGTCGCTAAACCGGAGGTCGTTAATGTTCGTTTCATGTTTGAGATTTTTAAAAATGTATTCATTCTGCCGGAGTTCATTAATTTAGGGTACATTTTTTCCCTATCTGTAAAGTGATCTCAACTGTGATTATTTTTTTTCAACCACCATCACCCACCCCCTCCCCTCCCCCCCCCCCCCCCCCAAATTTAACTTGACCTGGTCAAAATAATGATAACACCATGCAAACATGTAAACAGTCGAGCGGTCGTTACCGGCTGTTGCACACCAGGGCAAAGTGACATGCATTTTTGGCTCTCATGCAGAAACGACGATTTCCCTCCACGGCCATAAAAATCACATGGTGTGTCTAAGTTAACGCAGGAACTATTAATACATACAGATTTATGCATATCAAAATCACATCAGATCACAAAGCGAACATTCGGCGCAGCTCTCTTTTGCTGGTCATTTACCCTGGAGAGAAAAGCTTGTTTGTAAGACATGGGTTGTTTTGTTGCTGACGTTGTTGTTTTTGTATATTCTGAGTCAGAACATCTGCATTATTCATGGGAAATCTGTTACATTTTAAAACAAGAAAATGGATGGGAGTAGGCCGAGAACATGCGTTTCTTAAAGTACTCTGGCAACAGTCACTACGTACACATTGATGAAACTCTGATTGCCACGTAGATGCTATATCATTGTAAAAGTGGAGTGCAGTAAGATTTTCGCCCAATGCGTGAAGCTGGTTGCGTACTGGGTCATTAGACAAGTCTTTTTTGCGTCCCATTTGTTTCAGACTTGGATTTTTTTAAATAACGAATTAGCGAAACAGACACGAGTTTCAGCCTTGCTGGTGCGAGAGCTCGGGTTCAACTCTCTAGATCATGGAAAACAGATTTGTCTTAGTGCTCCAGTGGGCCAAAATATCGAACAACTATGCCACATACAGAACTTTTGTTAATTATTGTTGAAATTCTCAACTTGCCATTGAAAAACAGAGGGCAATTTCTGGCTTAACAGTACTAGATACATGCAATACAACAAAAGCAATAATAATAATAATAATAATAATAATTTTACTACAATGGAGCTAGAGGGTGAAAATGTAATCATCTAAAACTTCACCACAACAGTATTAAAAATTATGCAGTTGTACTACTTCATTTTTTTTTTCTTTATGACAGGTTAGGTGAACACTTCACTTTGGACAACATCCAGTCTTTAATGTCATTTATTCACCTTTTTTTTGTTTGTTTGTCATACTGGACCACACGAGACGCATTTTCGTCTAGTAGAATCGAAAAGTGTGTCCAGAAACTGCGGTCTACACTTCTCCTCACTGGCCGAAAGAAACATTTATCATAATTATGTGGGTATTCTTCAGGACATTGTGGTGCAATAAAAATAGCTGTTAGTCGTTGCATCGAATTCAAGTGTCTATATTATTAGTAAGGCCTAGTTCTAATACAGCTGGACTTGGTACGAGGTTACATTGAAAGATTTGTCTTGCCTGAGTCGGCTAATAATAATAATAATAATATTAATAATGGTAATAATAATAATAATAATAATATTAATAATGGTAATAATAATAATGATAATATTAATAATGGTAATAATAATAATAATAATATTAATAATGGTAATAATAATAATAATAATATTAATAATGGTAATAATAATAATAATAATATTAATAATGGTAATAATAATAATAATAATATTAATAATGGTAATAATAATAATAATAATATTAATAATGGTAATAATAATAATAATATTATTAATAATGGTAATAATAATAATAATAATATTAATAATGGTAATAATAATAATAATAATATTAATAATGGTAATAATGATAATAATAATATTAATAATGGTAATAATAATAATAATAATATTAATAATGGTAATAATAATAATAATAATATTAATAATGGTAATAATAATAATAATAATATTAATAATGGTAATAATAATAATAATAATATTAATAATGGTAATAATAATAATAATAATATTAATAATGGTAACAATAATAATAATAATATTAATAATGGTAACAATAGTAATAATAATATTAATAATGGTAACAATAATAATAATAATATTAATAATGGTAATAATAATATTAATAATATTAATAATGGTAATAATAATAATAATAATATTAATAATGGTAATAATAATAATAATAATATTAATAATGGTAATAATAATAATAATAATATTAATAATGGTAATAATAATAATAATAATATTAATAATGGTAATAATAATAATAATAATATTAATAATGGTAATAATAATAATAATAATATTAATAATGGTAATACTAATAATAACAACAAGAAGAAGAAAAAGAAGATAGAGGAGAAGAAGAATACATGATACCCTGAAGCTTGGCCATTCCTCCAGTTCACTGCGTTATTGTGATTATATTAGAACACTTGAGTTTGAGATTTCTTCATCATTGTTTATCAAATCATTTGATCCGCCGACTGGTTGGATGGTGATGTCACGACATTCAGTTTCAACGAGACTCCGCCCATCAACCAACCGACCGGATCTAACTGAAACTCAATCTCATACGTCATCATCCAACTAGTCCGCCCATCAAACTTGTCTGGTGCACGCCTGAGTGGCCTTGTCCACAGCAACCGCTCTGCTCCGCTACTTTACGGAAAATAAGGTATGAAAAAGTAAAACATTCTTTGCCTCAGTGTAATTGTCCATAGCATCCGTTCCAGTCCGCTTCTCAGCGATATAAAGGCAAAGAGTATTTTATTTTGTCATACGTCATTTTTCTGTAAAATAGCGGGGCAGTGCGGATGCTGTGGACAGGACCATTATGACTGTGTCGCTGAGAACACGATGAGGATTACGAGAAGAATAGTTTTTACCTCCTACGAAGTAGCTTCTTGTGAGCTGACAGGCAAAGTGGGCTACTATAGCTTGTAAAAACTTTGAAGTGGTACATTGTGGAAGAACATTTTGACAACTTACAGTGCATCGATTTCTATGAAATTTAGTATGGGACACTATATTTGAAAAAAATCGTTCACAACCAATTTTTTTTTTTCGAAGTCGCAATTCATCACGATCGCAAAATCCTTTATTTGCGCTTAATAATAAAAAAAACAACAATTGCTTTTGATATACAGTTTAAAAAAAATAGGACAATGTTTCCGGTAAACGATAAAATCGGACACGTAAAGGCGTGTGTGTTAAGAACAGATTTAATTCATAAATGTTTCCACTGACTAAATTTTTGTGAGAGAGCAGTGAGTAATTTTTACAAACGTAATTATTGTGCGAGCCAGCATAACTTGGTCTCGTAAACACATCGCGACAGTGCCCATTTGTCATGATTCAGATGTTATTAAAACTCACGCAGAGAGTGAGTTGTTGTTGTTTTACCAGGGCCATGAGAAATTGGCTGGTGGCCTTGAACGGTCCTCGCCAAATTATAGTTGGTGAGTAAATAAATGTAAAGTTAAACTGTTGGATTCACGCTTGTGGGTTTTAATGTTCGTGATTAATAAGTAATGGAGTAGGGGTGAAACAAGGTGGGGCATAGTTGACATTGTTAAGTATGACTAGACAAGTTTTTGCACGTTAACTGGCTGGTAGAATAGTGCAGACGTATTACTACAATTAAAATGGTGGGAGGTTTCGACCTATGAGATAGCTGAACTAATTGGGCCAGCGGACTAGCACGCTGGGTAGTTAGATAGTATAAGACATCGTGTAACGTTCAGATTTGGTGAATACAGGCGAGCAGAAGCATCGTGTCGTGAAGTATCTCCGGTTGACCAGTACCTGAACTGTGTGCTTTGAAGACAAGAAGTCCTTGCTAACGGACTGACTGAGCTCTAGAAAGAAAGGTCTGAGTGGGCTGACCTTTGAAAGCCCACGCTGCGCTATATTGATGTTCGCGCCTCCCAGTAGGCGTGAGCAATGGTAATATATCTTATTTATTCAAGTATAATAGAGATCGGAGATAGAGAGAGAACTACAGCCTCATAGGAAGACTAAGGAAACCCCAGCTGGCACTCGACCACGAGTGTCCTGTATCATAGATCTATTGCCATAGTATGATTAGACTAATATAGCACATTGTTGATGAATTGAATAGTGATTGTGCATAAAATATAGTCTTTTGGCAACTGCTTAAATTACCTACAAGCCGAAGAGTGCTTCTGTAGGCTTTGAACGTAATGGGCTCTCCTAACATTTAAGCCCCTATGATTTATGGAGAGTTTGCCTGGCGACTGGCCAGTGGCGACTCAACTGTCACTTTAAATTGATATCTAGTTTCGTATAATATACCTATTTGCTATTGATTGCAGTACCTCCATAGTTACATGAATATCATTGGTTAAGTTATTAATTAGAGTTTTTTGGTTTGGATATATACCCCTATTGTCTTTTGTTTTGTTATTAATATTTATGTAAACTATGGCCTGACCGGCCTGACATATATACGCTCTAGTTATTTACTACTTTTCTTGTGTGGTTGTGTCCGAGTGTGAGTTAGCTGCCTCTCGTGCAGTCGTAACATCCCCAAGACCCTAACTCTGCTCGTGACATCTGGAGGGGACCCCACTGACATCTGAAGAGGACCCGTCACCCTCTGACATCTAGAGGACACTACTATCATCTGAAGAGGACCCCGTCAACAGCTGCAGGTCTACCACTCTAGACTCCACTGTTATTTATGTCATTTTTGTAGTTTATAGTTTTGTATACTGCTATTTTTTTTTGTTTCTCGACCACATGTCTGGCATGTCCTTTCGTCATTGATCCTGGGACCACTACGAGGGACTGACAGCTAGCATCAGGAAAAGACAAGACCAGCGCTGTGGACCAAAGGAAAGAGCCAGTCCATTTTGCCCAGTTAAGTGAACCATCTGTATTTGTCTTCGTTTGAGGGGTTCGTCGTTCCAGCTCCCCTACTTTTGACAGGCATTATTTTTTCTTTTGTGTTAGATTAGATAGGCGGGAGGTTGGAAGGGATCGAGACTCAGCATACCTCTTTTTGCCAGACTAGCAGATCTATATGGCGTTTAAAACGGATAGGAGATACGCTTTGCCTTTAATAGTTCTGTAGGGACCTGTTATTCGTATAGATTGTTAGCGTTCAATCTTCCTCGTATTTTAGGAAGACGTCTCTCCTGTTCTTTTTCTTACCTTTTTGTAGATAGTTTCAGGTTAGTCAGGTCTGTTGTCGTTTGTTCTTTCTGTTAGTCTCGTCTTACTCTCCATGTAATTCTTTTCCATTATAGTGTTGCATTATTATATTTTGTATTCATACTTGCTATATTATTGCCTGGGATAAATCACGTGTCTAGGGCACGTTGAGAGATAATCTGGATATTAGAGTTGTTAGGCTTGTATAGCCGAGGAAGTTAATATCGTGAATATTGATTTATTCCGATTTATAGCAGAGGGAACGCTGCTAGGAGTGTACGGAAAATACACTGGGAATATTACATTGGTATCGTTAGTTAACGACCAATCACGGAAGCAGTAGACTGACTGCTTGAGGATTAGGAGAAATACGTGGAGTTAAGTGATCACTGAGATAGCTCAACCACTACTTGGTTGACTAAGACGTACAGTTTGTTGTTGATTTCGTTAATTTCGTTCATACTGCAGGAACGAACACCCGCAGAGTGCAATTGATAAATTGCTTCAAGGGAGAATAAAGTTAGAGATTTTTCAGAAGTTGTCCTCGATTAGGACATTATTATATCGCATTATCGACCGATATTATGGCCGAACTACAGAAATATTTGGAACTAGCCCAATCATTTGGCATACCGGAAGCTCAGCGTGCTTCTTGGGTAGACCAGAAACTGAAAGAAGAACGAGAAGAAAAGGCCGCGGAGAGATTACGAGAAGAAAAGGCCGCGGAGAGATTACGAGAAGAAAAGGCCGCGGAGATATTACGCCAAGAAAAAGCTGCGGAACGAGACGATAGAGCCGCGGAACGCGCGGAAAAACAGGCTCAAAGAGAGTACGAGCTCGCTTTGAAACAGTTAGAAGCGAAGCAAGCCCAACCTACCGGGGCTCCGGAAGTTACTTCCAATAATAAAACGAAGCCTAAATTGCCAACCTTTAATGATAAGGTTGATCGTATTGATTCCTACCTACACCGCTTCGAACTCCATGCCGTTTGCGCGGGATGGCAGCGTAGTGAGTACACGTCATGCCTCGCCAATCTTTTGACAGGGAGAACGTTGGAAGTTTTCCATAGCCTCACTATTGATGACGCTAGGGACTATGACATTCTAAAGACCGCGCTATTAAAGCGTTTCCAACATACGGAAGATGGATTTCATAAGCGTTTCCGCGATTGCAAGCCGGAGGCATCTGAGAATTTCTCTACTTACGTGGACCGCCTCCGCCACCTACTCAGCCGTTGGACTGAGTTGGCCGGTGTGGAAGAGGGAAACTACAAGAAACTATATGATTTGATAATTAAAGACCAAATATATATGTCCTGCCACACGGACCTGGTAGCGCATTTTAAGGAACAAGCCCCCAAAACTACCGTCGAGATAACATCGATAGCGGAACGGTATGCTGCGGCTCACCCTAATCGATCGTTAGCTAAAGCTAAAGTAAGCGAACCGTGTTACGCCGGCGCTGCTACTAAGACACCGGTACCGTCGAGACAATCAAGACAGCCCTTTCGACAGACGCCGCAGGTTCGTCCACGGTCCGAGCCGCCGGTTAGCAGGAGGCAACCGAATCCCCATAAATTTTCTCGGGACTGGGAACCCCGAAATACACGTCCCTTCCCTACCGGAGGACCGCGTAACAACTACTATCAAGCGCCCACATTTCCTTCTTATCGAGGTACACCTCGAAGGGATGATAATCCAGTCTACTGTTATAGATGTGGCGCCGGAGGCCACATTGCGCGACAATGCAGAGTTAGATTAGATGCGGCAAATGCATGCTCTGTAGCATTCACCGAAAACCGCGGTTACAGAACTAGGAATGCCGAAACCGTAGATAAAGTTACTCCAGTTATGTCCGCCCTCCACGAGCGAGGCGCGCTGACATTGTATGAGGGACGAGTAAACGCCATACGAGCATCCGTATTGCGAGATTCAGGCTGTACGACCGTCCGTGTACGTGAATCGCTGGTCCGTCCTGCACAACTCCTGGATCGCGATGCGACATGCATTACTTTTGGTGGTTCAGTTGAACATTTTCGTTTGGCGGAAATATATGTTGACACACCGTTTATAACTGGTGTTGTCACGGCCTGTGTGCTACCAAATCCGGTCGCCGACCTAATCATTGGGAATATTCCCCACTTAAAGGACGTCTCCGATTGCGAACTCGGGATTTGGGATGATAACGACATTGCGTGTGTCACGACAAGACAACAATCGCGTCGCCAGAGTGACGACACATTACGATCGCCTGTCGTCGATTTGGATGTAACCCCCGAGATTTTTCGTAACGAACAGCGCACAGATCCATCACTAAAGCCCCTCTTTGCTAAGATTGATCCGGACAACCCGAATACATCCAGGTTCTGCCTTAAAGACGACCTCCTATATCGCGTTTTTCGGGGAAAGCGCGAAACTATTTTGCAATTGGTCATACCGAGATCATTTCGCCGAGACATCACCCGCCTCGCGCACGACACGCCATTGGCGGGCCACCAAGGCAAAGCGAGAACAAAATCGAGAGTCCTGTCTCAGTTTTTTTGGCCCGGGGTTTACGGGGACATAAATAGCTATGTGTCGCGTTGCGATACATGCCAGAAAAGAACCCCCAAAGGAAAAACTTCGCGGGCACCTATACAAGAGATGCCGCCGGTTTCCACTCCATTTCAGCGAGTTGCCGTCGACATCGTCGGGCCATTACCGAAATCGGATAGAGGCCATCGGTTTATTCTATCAGTAATCGATTATGCCACCCGTTGGCCTGAGGCTGTCCCTTTAAAGGAAATATCGGCCGATCACGTCGCCGAGGCATTGGTGACCATATTCACACGTGTCGGATTCCCGTCCGAATTATTATCTGATAGAGGTCCGCAATTCACCTCTGACCTTTTCAGGAAAGTATTAGAACTCACGGGCATTAGGCAGAAACTTACGTCGCCATACCATCCACAGTCCAATGGCTGTTGCGAGCGCTGGAATGCCACCATGAAAACTATGCTGGCACGCGTTTCCGCCGATAGACCTGGTGACTGGGACCGTCGACTTCCGGCCATCTTGTTCGCATATAGGGAACTCCCAAATGCGACAACGGGTTTTTCCCCGTTTGAACTGTTATACGGTCGAAAACCACGTGGCCCGATGGCCATTTTACGCGATTTATACGCCGGTTCTGATACCGACGTTCCTGATACGCGATCCGCGTATCAGTACATAGTCGATCTCCGACATAGAATAGTTAATGCATGCGACCTGGCTCGACAATTTGCATGCGTACGGACCAGGTCATTTATAGGATATCGCGATCGGGGTAGTCGGTTAAGAACCCTGTCAGTCGGAGATCGGGCATTGGTGCTGCTACCAGAAACGAATAACAAGCTACTCCTCACTTGGAAAGGCCCCTTTCTAGTTAAAAAGCGACTCTCGAGAGTTAATTATCTCATTACCATACGTGGTAACGATAAGGTGCACCATATTAATATGTTGAAAAAGTATCTTACCGATGATCAAACTCATCACGATCATTCATGCCATGTTGTGGCCCAAGCAAACGCAGCGATGGTCAATATCGATGACAACGACCGGGAGCCATTATCTATGACTAGATCGCTCCTATCCTTGCAAGCCACAGAGGACGCGACTTCCGTTAATATCAATCCAGAGCTGGATCAAAGTAAAACACAGGACATCATGAATCTTGCTCGGGAGTTTTCGCCAGTATTCACTGATTTGCCGGGTAAAACATCCTTAGTTCAACACGTCATCCGGTTGCACTCGGACGTACCCGTGTTTGTCAAACCCTACCCGCGCCCGCTGCAAGCGCACGACACCATACAGTCCGAGGTCGAAAAGATGCTCAGCTTAGGAGTCATTGAGCGCTCGACGAGCCCTTACTGCTCGCCGATTGTACTAGTAAAGAAAACAGACGGTTCCGTTAGATTTTGTATCGATTACAGGAAGCTTAACGCTCTAACCATTTACGATGCTGAACCTATCCCGAATCAGGAAGATCTATTTGCGCGATTGGCCGAGTCGTCCGTGTTTTCGAAAATAGATTTGGCTAAAGGCTACTGGCAAATCCCAATGGAAGAGGCCAGTAAACAGTACACAGCGTTTCAGACCCCTATGGGTCTCATGCAATGGAGATTCATGCCATTCGGTCTCGTAACGGCACCAGCGACATTTGCGATGATGATGAACATCCTATTGCAGCAGACACCATGCGTCCTAAGCTACTTTGACGACATTTGCGCTTTCCATACGGATTGGAAAGGCCACTTAGAAGCACTTCGTCAAGTGCTTAGTAAACTTCGAGATGCCGGGCTTACAGCTAAGCCTAGCAAAGTCTTTCTGGGTTATACGCAGATTAACTTTCTGGGACATACTATCGCCAAAGGCGTCCAAACACCGGACGACAGTAAGATAAGTAAGATTTTAAAACTCCAGGCTCCTCATACTAAGAAGCAGGTTCGTAGCCTGTTAGGCTTCTTAAGCTATTATCGGAAATTCGTTCCTAATTTTTCGGCCCTTACGGCCCCGTTATCCGATCTTACAAGAAAAGACAGACCCAACAAAATTACCTGGAATACGCAGTGCGCCACCGCGCTCGCGACAGTGCAGCAACTGTTCTCCAGTTCGCCGCTGCTTATCCTACCGAATATTAGGCGCACCTTCACCGTCCGAACTGATGCGTCGGACCAAGGAATTGGAGCTGTTTTGCTTCAGGAAAGAGATGGATTATTGCGCCCTTGTATGTACGCTAGCCGGAAATTACTTCCGAGAGAGCAGAGATACGCTATTATAGAGCGAGAATGCCTGGCGATTGTATACGCCGTAGACGCGTTTTCCCGCTACCTACTTATGACAGAATTCGTCATCGAGACAGACCATAAACCGTTGTTATTTTTAAAATCGAACCGAGCCAAGAACGCTCGTTTGACCAGATGGAGTCTGGCCCTTCAGGAATACCGCTTCATTATAAAGGCCATTCCTGGTGGAGATAATGTCCATGCCAACCTATTATCACGGTTACCTTAATCGTGTTGTATTTTAGTCTGTCATATGTATTGGCGTTGGATACTGATTAGCACCTCATTCAGAGACCGAGGGATGGTATCACATATTGTTCACCCATTGTGAACACTTTTCACCTACCCCTGTGCTTTCCTTTGTTCCAACAGCTATTTTACTGACGTCGACCCGTATTTTGGCCACACCAGACGTTGTTGCCCAGGGTCGAGGACGAGAAGTCATGGCAGACCAGGAGTCCAGATCCACTAATGCCATCGATGCTACTATAGTTATCTTTTCTTGAGTATTATTCATTGTATGTATGCATTCCTGATGACATTCGCACAGGATCAGTGTTGTACTCTAAAATTTTAGAGTTATGATTGTTAATGTCTACGTATTTAGAGGTAAGATTTAATCCTCAGAGAGATATATACTTTTTGGACGGAGCCTTAAGATTTTCATGAAGTTTTGTCCATCAATGATACCCGTCCTGTAGGTTTTTTTTCAACTTTAGTACTAGTCTTAGTTATTACCTAGTATTCTTAGTTAAGTTAACCTTTCGAGAAATTTCTCGACTCATGCCTTCCCCTTACGATAATCATTTATATCGTTAAAATTCCAAATTTTAACTGGGGTGGGGGATGTGTCATGATTCAGATGTTATTAAAACTCACGCAGAGAGTGAGTTGTTGTTTTACCAGGGCCATGAGAAATTGGCTGGTGGCCTTGAACGGTCCTCGCCAAATTATAGTTGGTGAGTAAATAAATGTAAAGTTAAACTGTTGGATTCACGCTTGTGGGTTTTAATGTTCGTGATTAATAAGTAATGGAGTAGGGGTGAAACAAGTTGGGGCATAGTTGACATTGTTAAGTATGA
Organism: Onchidella celtica; assembly: GCA_963931925.1. Classification (NCBI taxonomy): domain Eukaryota; kingdom Metazoa; phylum Mollusca; class Gastropoda; order Systellommatophora; family Onchidiidae; genus Onchidella; species Onchidella celtica. The sequence continues at coordinate 43,591,926 of OZ007581.1, read as the reverse complement.
CTAGACAAGTTTTTGCACGTTAACTGGCTGGTAGAATAGTGCAGACGTATTACTACAATTAAAATGGTGGGAGGTTTCGACCTATGAGATAGCTGAACTAATTGGGCCAGCGGACTAGCACGCTGGGTAGTTAGATAGTATAAGACATCGTGTAACGTTCAGATTTGGTGAATACAGGCGAGCAGAAGCATCGTGTCGTGAAGTATCTCCGGTTGACCAGTACCTGAACTGTGTGCTTTGAAGACAAGAAGTCCTTGCTAACGGACTGACTGAGCTCTAGAAAGAAAGGTCTGAGTGGGCTGACCTTTGAAAGCCCACGCTGCGCTATATTGATGTTCGCGCCTCCCAGTAGGCGTGAGCAATGGTAATATATCTTATTTATTCGAGTATAATAGAGATCGGAGATAGAGAGAGAACTACAGCCTCATAGGAAGACTAAGGAAACCCCAGCTGGCACTCGACCACGAGTGTCCTGTATCATAGATCTATTGCCATAGTATGATTAGACTAATATAGCACATTGTTGATGAATTGAATAGTGATTGTGCATAAAATATAGTCTTTTGGCAACTGCTTAAATTACCTACAAGCCGAAGAGTGCTTCTGTAGGCTTTGAACGTACTGGGCTCTCCTAACATTTAAGCCCCTATGATTTATGGAGAGTTTGCCTGGCGACTGGCCAGTGGCGACTCAACTGTCACTTTAAATTGATATCTAGTTTCGTATAATATACCTATTTGCTATTGATTGCAGTACCTCCATAGTTACATGAATATCATTGGTTAAGTTATTAATTAGAGTTTTTTGGTTTGGATATATACCCCTATTGTCTTTTGTTTTGTTATTAATATTTATGTAAACTATGGCCTGACCGGCCTGACATATATACGCTCTAGTTATTTACTACTTTTCTTGTGTGGTTGTGTCCGAGTGTGAGTTAGCTGCCTCTCGTGCAGTCGTAACATCCCCAAGACCCTAACTCTGCTCGTGACACCATTCATTTCAGTAGAAAGATCTCTTTAGTAGAAAGATCCAGAAAGCTCGAAGTGTTGAGACGGCCTATTATAAGAACGCATTCAATTAAAACAGACCACAAAAATGAGAAATGTAGAAATGAAAAGTAAAAAAGTGAACATTCTTTCAAGCAAAATAATCTGTACTGCTATGCAGTTTCCATATTACTTGTTGCTTACGCCGCAACACCATTACACTGCTGCTAGATCTGTGCATGCTCCATCCTTCTATCCTGGCTAACGGGAAGAGAACGATGACGTCGATACACAATCTGATTCTTGGTGAATTTTAATGTCTAAGCTAAATGTTTCTTCCATGCTGTCCGATATCCTGTTTGTACAATTCACAAACAGAAATGCACAATATCAAGTTATTTAACAAAAATCTTCTTAATCAGAAGAGTCGACCAAGTTCACAATGGCGATAGGCTGAACAGGGAGGGTCAAGTCGTCATTCCGCCAGTATTTGTTTTCTTTCTCAATCACATGCTGGACACAATTTCCCGGTAGTCTGTATGTATGCTTGCCATTGCTTCTTCGCTCAGTAAGTTTCACATTGGTGAGTTTGAACGTCCGGGTTTTTGTCGGCAACAGTCTGTTTAATTTTGGCCCAAACCATTTCAATTGGGTTCAGGTTAGATTGGTAAGGTGGAAATCTCAAGCATATATGGCCAGTCTCTTGAATTATTTTGTCTGTCTGAAATGTTTTTGTTCTCCTTTGTCGTTTGACAATTGACAATTAGAGCTTTCGTTTCAAGCTTGTTTCAGAAAATGGTATGTGCTCTTTTTTTCAGCCACGTTTGAATATCATCCTTTTTAGTCGATGATGTTGGAATTTTATCATTCACATGGGCAATATTATGATAAATAGCATTGTCCATCACGATGCAAGATGGTCTGTCTAGTGCTGGCAGTAGAGCGTCCAAAACTGACTCACTGATAATTATCTTACCATTCATCTCGGTATGGTAGTCGCGGTGGTTGTGGGTTGATTGGATTGGAACATCATTTCAGCACTTGGGAGAAATTCAACCTAACGACTACCAGCATGCGCTATGATTAATCTTTGACCCTTGCTGCGTCGTTTTTTTGCGGTCAAGTGGCACCTATTCTTTCTCTTTTGTGTGTTGTGCATTTATCCAGGATTTGTCAAGATATATAACACCATAGCCATCTTGACGCATTTTCCTTATTTCGTGGGAATATTTACACCTATTTGCAATTAGGTGAGGTTTTTCACACAACACATTCTTATCATTTACATTTTCTGAATCAATTTCATTTCTAAGTCTGATTCTCAGCTTTTTCATATAAAGTAGCTCTTTGTTATCAAATATATTTAAAATAAAGCGTTCAATGACATAACGATCACAGTCATCACATGTATGTTGTCTGCGACCTTTCGTTATATCATTAATTGTTGTTGAAGACTACTTGATCCAACGATTAAATGGTGAGTTTGCAATACCTAGAGCATGTATTACCCGACCTGCTCGGCGGTGAAGGTTATAAAAGGCGCCTTGCTTTTGGCACTTTTGCGAAAGTACTGGAATAGCTGGATAGAGATTGTTTGTAACGTTATGAACTTTACTTTGAGTGGCATTTAAATATAGATTGACGATTGTAGAAACACATGTATATATACTCATCGTACGGTAACTTATGAATTCCACAGACTAGCAGTGTTTCAGTAATTTCCTTGACAGATGTTACGATTCAATTAAAGAAGCATGCAGTGTTAGGATTGATAAATTCCAAGAAAGGGGATCTGCACGTAGGTTCAATGAAATCATCAAAACGATTTTTTAAGAGAAAGAAAAAGAACGTTGGCAAGTTTAAGAGCTTAATTCTACATTTTGCCGCTTTTGATATTGAAAGTAGAAACATTATTGTTTAAAATAAAGAAAATATGTTCCTAGTTGTTTTTTTTGGTCTGTTCCCCCCCCCCTCCCCCCCCCCCCCTGCAAATGATAGTATTGGCAGAGTATCAAACATAAGGATTATGAACATGAACTTAATATACAAATACTAAATATTCTATTACACTAAGATTATATAATGTATTCTTTTCTGTACTTTTAATTTACGTAATGCTCAATTTACGGTAGATCGATCATCTACATTCAGAACAAGTTGGAAAGGCTCATCATTGTCAAATTAAAAAATAAAAGTGGAAAGTATTTCCTTTGATAAATCAGATTTAGCCTTTATTAGTAGAAATTGATATTTCCAAAATTCTCAAGAATCATCAAGAAAACAGGAGATCTTTATAATAATATAGAGGCGGTATAACAAAAGCACGCTTTGACACTTGTTTAAACAGCGATGTGACACAAAGTATTTCACAATTCCCATTTATTCAAAATAAAGATATAGACGTTTAATGTAGAATTTCTCAGATGTGTAAAAAGTGGGGTTGGAACAAACAAGAACTAAAGTTGCATTCTCTAGAGTTGTGTTCCCTTACAAAAACTGTGCCCCCCCCCCCCTCGGGTGAACTACTGAGTATTAAAAGAAGTATTAATCACTTCAGATTATTACCAGGTAGCTGACAGCTTAATGAGGGGAATAGTAAAAAAAACAAGAATGGGGGAAAACCCAGCTAGTTGAATGTAGGTCAGCCATCGGGTGGTGAGCGGAGAAGATGAGGCGAACAGCTGGCCATGTGTAAAGCTCAGACTACTCATATCAACTGACAAGTGCCAAATGCAATGTTTGACTCACTTAAGGGCAAGGTTAAAGTGACAGAATTTGGGCATTTTTTTTGGTAAAAAATTGTGAAGCCTATTAATGAAGAGACTATCCCTTTACGGCTCCTAGATTAAAGCACCCTTACAAAGCTGTGCCGAATATCTTGGGCGGCTATATCGGATTGACATGTTGGCACTGGCAAGTGAATGAATTCCGAGTTGACTTTATAAATTTCACACAACTGGGGCCAGTCTTGAGTTGAAAGTCTCTAGAGGTTGTAGAAACATACTTAGATGTCAAGAAAATGGCAGGTATTTACATTGTAACTTAGGTGGTGCAGGTATAGAAGAATAATTAGACAGAACTTAAAATCTCTCATTTCACATCGATAGATGAACAAAGAGAGAGAAACAGCCACAAAAGACAAAATGGGAGAAAAAAAAAGCATTGTATAAGGCAGGCAACTTAAAAAATAGATTTACAGACAGCTAATCTGCCAGATGATTGATAGAAAGACAGACAGACGTGCAGA
>OZ007581.1:43527690-43585190 GCA_963931925.1 Onchidella celtica | reverse complement strand
AAAGGTGGCAATAAATACTTTAAAGAATGACTCACTTCAGGCAGGTACAGCAAGCAAGCTGGCCATGCAGCTAGGTAGTTTCCTTTCGTTAGTTCATAAAATCTCGGGTCACAGCCCGCCTCCTGCAAGTCGTCCATAGTCAAGTCCTCGAGTTTGGAAGGATCGCTAGATCCAGGACAGATGAAAGATCATGAACGTGAGACCAAGGGAAGTCTATGGGTGATTTCCCGCAGTCAGGGATATGTCAGATATAAAGAAGTAGGTGAGGTTGGTATTCAGACAAATCAGGAATAGACAGACAGGCAGACAGACAGGCAGACAGACAGACAGACAGACAGACAGACAGACAGACAGACAGACAGGCAGACAGGCAGGTAGGCAGGCAGGCAGGCAGGCAGGCAGACAGACAGAGAGACAGACAGACAGACAGATAGATAGATAGATAGATAGATAGATAGATAGATAGATAGATAGATAAATTCACCTGACAGTTGCATTATAGGTCTTCAGTTCAATCATTTCTAGATTACGTGGCTCCACCACCATTATTTGATGCCGCACCACATACGTGTTGAAAGTATGCACAAAGTGAAAGGTCGGCTTCTGAAGAAAAGAATGAAAAAATAATCTAGAGCAGCGCCAATCCTTTCTAATAATATAGAGCAGGGCTAATTCTTTTCAGTGTATAAATAAAAGTAAATGTGTGAGTCTGTTTGTGCCTTGGCAAAAAATCCTGGCTCATACAGCTCGGATTTACAGGACTTGTTCAAGATGCCCTCCTTTTGTTCTGCAGAAGCGTCTTTTTTTTTTACATTCGGCGGTTCCAGATGGTTGGAAGGTTTTTCTTTGAGTTTGCTTTGTGTCACAGATTGCTCGTTCCGGGTTCTCCTTTTCATGAACATTATCAGCACTCTTCTTTTGTAACTGGTCTACCCCTTTTTGAAATTGCCATTTCTGACATTTTGCAAATGCAGTGAACGCACAGTCGTTTTCTACTTGGACATCTTTCACAACAGGTTGCAAATTCCGTGTCGTATTGCACATTAATATGAAAACGAAAACTTGAAACTGTCCAGTCAGCTGATCCTGTGTTTTTTACGCTGTTATGTAGGCCACGATTTAAATCTCTTACATATGGAGGGTATGACCTATGCCCCAGCCAATGAACAGGCTCAGTTTATTACTCCTTTTACTGGCGACCAATCAGTGAAACCGAAGCAAGGTGAAGGTCATTGATTACACACAGCCTACTTAACTATGTTTTATGATAGCAGTGACAACAATTATAGTGATACTCTTAGCTTGTATAGAATTAAATGGCATGTCTCAGGCTTGTTATCTTGACCTGAACAGGTGGGCAACATAAAAATAAAGATCTCGACACCAAGTATTTATTAAAATACTGAGATGTTTTATAGGGTTAATTTTGAGGTCCAATATCACAATTCTTGTGGCTTTTCTTTGAGCCCAACCTTACTAAAATACATACTTCAGGGTTATAAACATTCGAAAATGGCATGTTACTATTGTTACTAAAGCAGTAAAGTTACTGTATTCCTAAATGGATAAACTAAGCGAAAAGTGCAAAATCTTGATATTAATATTGTGAAACCTAATTTCGATTTCAGGACCCGTTGTTAGAATTTTCTGCGGGTGGAAGTTTTTACCTGCCCAAAGGCTTTCATATAGATTGGAATCCATTCAATCTCGCTATAGTCCCGGGTAGGCTGATCATCCACCATTGTATTCTCCACCTGTTCCCTGTTATTGAACTTTCCACTGATGATCGACGCGAATCGTTCAATGCTTTCTGCATCACCTGGGGCACAAACAAACATACAGAGGTGACAAGAACGGTGCCTTACCAAGTAAATCAGATCAGATAACGGTACTTTACCAAATTAAAAAAAAATAGTAATCATAAAAAATGTAAAGATACAAAACAGCCCAGGCAAAATAATGTACTCTCAAAGTAAAGCAGACGAGACAATGGTACTTTACCAAGTAGCTTATAATACATATTCCCAACTCAGGAATGCTCGAATAGAGATCTAAAGATTAGACTTGCTCTATTTACGAGCCATAAAGGGGAAAGGGGATGGGAGAGTGTCAGCGAATGAAAATTGTATATAGACCCTTTTCATTTCCGCGTTACGGTTGTTTGCGGGGAGCCGCACGGCATCGAAAAGCACCGTGTAGGGCAAAAACCTCCACTTGCCTTATTGATGGCATCTGAACATGTGCACAGTCTAAGCAAATACGCATTTTTACGCCAGAACCAGCACGTAACGGGTTTGTACGTTGGGTGCCCAACAAGAGGATGGCATCGTCCGACTGTTGTCCACCGCTTCCGCCCTACAAGTGGGACACGCCGCCATTTTGTTTGCAAATCACGTGATATGGAGGACGGTAAATGAAAAGGGTCTATAGGGGCGGGGGAGATGTCGGGAAAGCAAGGGGACTGCGCAGTTTTTAATTATGAAACTGATTTTGTTTGAAAAGGATAAAGAGGAAAAAAGCAAATTAAGTGGTTGGATTTTGTAAAACTCAAATTGAATAATAGATCTGGTTTCTTAAATACAAGGGTCAAATAGTACATAAATATCTAGATCTAGTCCATACAAAATGCTATCAAGTTTTAGAACATCAAGGCTTTGTCATGCCTTGTCATGGACAGTCACCTCTAATGGCAGCTCGTACGAGTCGGGTGGGAGGGGGGGGGGGTTGAAGTCAAGATTGTAGAAGGTGTACAGGGTTACGGAGTGAATGTGGGGGAAGTGTCACGATTAAGGTTGATGACCTTGTACGCCACGAGTATAGAGGGGGTAAACTTAGTAGGGGAGAAGGGGAGTTTTTAAAGTAGTTGTCGAGCATGAAAGATTAAATATCACGAGGAAGGTCGGTGGCCTTGTGCGCCACGAGTCTAGGGGGGTGAGCTTAGCAGGGGAAAACACGGTTTTTAACATTGTTGACGAGCGTGGATAGATACACACGACTCGCTTTAAACTAGTCGCGTGTGCAAAAACCTCGGGAGTATAAGTAGAGGAGAAGCTCGACACACGTGGTTCCCAAGTTATTCATTCCTAGAGGAAGACGGAGAGAGAAGTGGTCCGGGCGACAAGTGGAAGGTCGTGCCATGGGGACCAGGGGTGTTAAGTATGTGAGGGATCGATGAGGTTCCCAAGTTATTCATTCCTAAAGGAAGACGCAGAATTTATCGGTCCGGGCGACAAGTAGAAGGTCGTGCCAGTGGGGACCAGAAGTGTTAGGTGTGTGAGGGATCCATGATGTTCACATTTATTTCCCAATAAGAAGAATTTATCGGTCCGGGCGACCAGTGGAAGGTCGTGCCATGGGGACCAGAAGTGAGGAGTTCTGATGATAGGATGGGAACCCATCAGAAGCTCGTGAATCTACGATGGCGGGTGTGAACCGTCGGTGTGCTGTGTGTTTGCAAGTTGAAGAGTCTTGAGGACGGGATGTTGAGAACCCCTCAAGGAACAAGTAATCTACGATGGCGGGTGTGAACTGTGTGTTCTTATTTGTGAGAAGCCAGGGGCGTCTGTTTCCCCTTTTATCGTCGAAATTAAAGATCTAGAAAGGATTGTGTGAACTCTGGAGAAGTGAAACTGCATCAACGAGGAGGGCAGCTGTTGACAGAGACTATTAAGTATAATAGTTAAGTTTATAGACAGAGGGATTAGATCTAGATGTGAAACGGGGAATAGATAATAGCCAGGATCCCCAAGAGAAAATTTCAAATATCTGTTTTTGTGATTATGTATGTGATTATCATGAGTTGAATGTTTTGACATAAGTTTTGTCATGCATTTATAATTAAATATCGTTTAATTTAAATTTCACTCCATGTGTCCGTTGATCGCTGGTCTGCTTGCTTGGCTTGTTAGCTGGATTTGAAAGGTAAATAAGTTAGGTACTCATCACACACGTGGTCGTGACCATCTTCACGCACGTGATCGTGACAGAAGTGAGACATGGATAAAATCAATCCTACATAGACCTACATTTAGCCAAATATAAATATATTCAGGGTTGATGTTAAAACAGCCGTTTGTGATGTGATCCGCTGGTGATGATTACTACATACATTAAGATATCAGTTTAGCTGGTAATCATTGTGTTCATGTAGCAGCAGTTTCTTTACAGCTTTACGAAACAACACACTTTAGTACAATCGTGAAGTCAAAGGGTAAAGCACAAACTCAACAGTCAATCATTTCTCACCATCGCCTTTGCTGTACTTCCCCAAATATATTAATTGTGTAAATGGGAGTCCTTGTGGTCTGGCCTCCTCACGTCAAAAAGTGTCTTGTTTTGTCTAATAAGCTCAGTGAGCTTCTCCATATCACTGTTTGTTATGTGCCACGGTTTTGGCATCTTTGCAATACAAAGGTTTCCGCCACACTGTTTGACCCACAGAGCCAGGTTTCAGTTCATACCAAAGAAAAAAAGCGCGGGGAAAAAAAGGCAGGAATGACGTACGTTCCGGCTTGCGGCAGTGCGAGCAACGGTTAAAAATCGCTACCCAGTGCGAAAAAAAATGTTTAGTCGTTTCCGCACGTCGTAGTCGTTTCCGTTTCCGCACACATGAGAACACCCCTTTTAGGCTGCCACAGTCTGTACGTTTTAACTATAGAAACAACACCCATCTTCAATATCGTGGCTGAAGTGTAAAGCTGTGTTCTCATGTGTACGGAAACGAATACGGAAACGAAAATGATATGCGGAAACGACGTGCGGAAATAAAATTTTGTGTTCCCATGTGTACGGAAACGGAAACGTCCAAAATAAAGGAAATTATCACTTTTGTTTCTTTAGTCATGAGATTCGTTCTCTGCACTCTGATATTTTTTCTCTCTCTGCCACCATGGCATCTGTTTCGTCCAGACCCGAATGCAGTTTCTTGCTTTTGGAAGAGGAGTCCGTTTTAATATCTCACTCCTCCACCACAGAGGTATCAAAAGAAAACAAAAACGTCCCCCAGAGCGCCGGTGGTGGGTGAACGAGTTTTTCTCCATTCTTTCTTCCAGCTCTCCGCTCAAATTAACATGTTGCAGCATAAAATGTGTGAGAAATTGAGAAAGAGTTCTGAAATCAATTTTAAATGATTGCTCCCACCTTTTGTTCCATCAGATAGTTCGGTCCCAAAAGAAGCAGACGAATAATGTACTTAAAGACAACCAGAAAGCTTTATAGGCGATCGTTTTTGTCATCCAGCATCCGAAGCGGTAATGTTTCCTAATTCGGTGCATATATTCTGTTGTGCGTTTTCCAAATCCATTGTTCTGACAGTGTGTGGGAGTAATATTCCTCATGTGAACAATGTGCGTGTGTGCGGTATGAGTTAGGGACCTGTGTGCCTTTGATGTTATATTCAATGTAGTTCTACCACTGGTGGTGTGACAACAAATCTCCTAACAATAGGGTGATGAAGTTCTTATCTTATCTTGTTTGTCACAAGAATTACAATGGTTAACAATGCAACAGATGTTAACTGTTTCATTACAGACATCCCCTTTTTTCCCATTTTTTAAACGAACCTGTCTTTGCCTGGTAGTGATGTAATTGCAAATAATTCTGATTTCTAATCTGTATTGGAAAAATCACAGCACTTAAGCTTATATCAGCCTTGAGGTTTTTCTTTTCTTTTGTTTTTTAATGCACAATTCTCAAAGACTCCACACTTAAAGCAATCATGTTATGATACAGATATGTACATGATTATTGTATGTATTCACGTATTTCCATATTCTCAGCTCAGGAATGCTGGAATAGAGACCCAAAGAGTAGACTTGCTCTACGAGCCGTAAAGGGGAAAGGGGATGGGAGAGTGTCAGCGTTGAAGTCAAGATTGAAAAGGTGTACAGGGTTACGGAATGAATGTGGGGGAAGTGAGACATGGACAAAATCAATCCTACATAGACCTACATTTAGCCAAATATAAATACATACAGGGTTGATGTTAAAACAGCCGTTTGTGAGGTGACCCGCTGATGATGATTACTACATACATTAAGATATCAGTTTAGCTGGTAATCATTGTGTTCACGTAGCAGCAGTTTCTTTACAGCTTTACCAAACAAAAAACACTTTAGTACAAACGTGAAGTCAAAGGATAAAGCACAAACTCAACAGTCAATCATTTCTCCCCATTGCCTTTGCTGTGCTTTCCCAAATATATTAATTGTGTAAATGGGAGTCCTTGTGGTCTGGCCTCCTCACGTCAAAAAGTGTCTTGTTTTGTCTAACAAGATCTAAGAGCTTCTTCATATCACTGTTATGTGCCATGGCCTTGGCATCTTTGCAATACGAAGGTTTCCGCCACACTGCTTGACCCACAGAGCCAGGTTTCAAAGAAAAGCGCGAGGAAAAAAGGGGGGGGGGGATGACGTAAGTTCCGGCCTGCGGCAGTGCGGCAACGGCTAAAAATCACTACCCAGTGCGAGAAAAAATTTTTAGTCGTTTCCGCACGTCGTAGTCGTTTCTGTTTCCGCACACATGAGAACACCCTCTCTGTTTTACTACTTGATGGATTTTTTTAGTCGTTTCCGCACGTCGTAGTCGTTTCCGTTTCCGTACACATAAGAACACCCCTTTAGTAGTAAATCGACCAAGGGTAGGCACTAGGAATGTTGTTAGGGGGGCTATCGTCTTGTTACAAAGCTAAATAGAGATTACACTGATTTGTTTCCATTGTTCAGCAATTGCTTATAATGTAAAATTCTACACTCCCTAACAACAGCAAATACTTAGATAGATTGCCTCTTCTTTAGCCTCAATATTGTAAGAATGTTATTAAGAGTGCTTAGTGTGATTACGAAGCCAATTCAAGAAAAAACTAAGTGGTGTTCTTTGTTCAACAGTGGCTTAAACTGTAACACTTTAATACCACCCGCCCCAAAACAACAACCAGTAATCTGGTAGGTTGCCTCAATGTCAGCCTCAATATTGTAAACCTCCACATGTGATGATTATATAATTATGTTGCCTTGGCGTAATATTCTATATTATAGCATGTCACGGGAGCACGAGCAACTAGTCTAGTCTTGTACGTCTATTACTACATCTCTCACTTCAATGGGTGTCTACTCACCTGAAGTAGCCAAGACATGTCCCGGGAGCTCACCACTAAAACACAGAAATGCTAGTCCCACCAAGACCACAAGACTTGTCCAAGTTCTCATTTCCTTAATTTTGTTTTTGTTCAGTGAAAGGCAAGAACCTGAAACAGTGAGTCCCCAGATAATTACATTGGTGGATTAGTTTGTCTTCCCTCTGATGCATTTTCACAATTGATTGAAGTCAGAGATTGTATAAGTAACCCCTGCATGTTTGAGTTTGAATTTGGAGACAGCACCTGGACACGCTAACTGTCACATTGTCCTAGGAAAGAGCAAGTGGATAGACCGACGGGTGATTCGAGTCACAGCCTCGGCCTCTTTATTGTAAACTACTCACATTCTCAAGCTGGGGTTCTCAGAGCCATTGGCCCTAATCTGCCACTTGCAATTTGACGTTGCCTCATTTCCTCTCCCATTTTGAATAATAATTTGTTCACCATTATACTTTACAAGGGTAATTATTGACACTATAAAACTGTTTTCTCCAGTAATTGCAATCAAATGAGAACAAAAAAATCCTTATGCCAATTTCTCTTTGTCCTAAAGACTAAATATATAATGCGGAGGAAGTATTGATTCATCTGCACAGTGTGTACAGTACATCCTTTCCCAGTATGGAGGTCTGAAATTCCTCCCCTGGCTAAAATCCATCCCTTAGATCTGAAATTCCTCAATTGCATAAAATTATTCTTTCTACTTTTGAAATTCCTCCCTTGGATTAAGTTCGTCTTCTTAGATCTGAAATTCCTCCAATGGCGAAAATTATTCTGTTTAGATTTGAAATTACTGCCATGGCTAAAAATGTTCCTCTTGGATTTGAAATTCATCTATTTGGATCCACATGTCTCCTCGTTGAGAATCATTGAAACAGAGATAGGCGACAGACTCTGTTTCTTTCACAAACAATATTATTTTTATTGAAACACCGATTAGTGCTCACGACTGGAGGAAGACACAAATACTCAATGCTTGACTGGACCGGGGGTTTATACCCTTTTCTCAGCACTTGCCCATCCTCCCACGGTCTCTTACAGTTCCACACTGTGATTGGAGCACGGTTTGCTCTTCTACTGTGTTTCATACAAAATACCAAATACTCGTTCACAACACGTACCACAATATAAATCTTCAATGTGTCTTAATTGACACTATATGAATTAATATTCAAATTGCATACTTACTTTTTGAGACACCATAATATATTATATACAAAGGGAAGCTATTAAACCTACTAATCGAGCATACAATTACCGAGATTAACTTGTTATCTGTGTGAAATCATGTCCTACCTCTAATAAAAAAAGACACTGACTGGACAGCAGCATGATTCCTTGCAAAAAGTGTTTTTGGTTTTTTTAAAGATCCCACTGATAGTATTCGAGAATGTCGATGTTGATCTAGCTTGTTCTGACAAGAGATGCACAATAACGCACTACAAATCTGGTATTTGAAGCTGAAGTGGACATGGAAATTAAAGAATTGCTTTTACACTTTCTGGACAGCTGGTTTCATGGAAAAAATGAGCAGACACAGAAGGCGAAACATGGTTTCGCTTCGGGCTCGTTTTCATCAAACATGCTCGTCTTTCGGCTCGTCTTGCTGAAAAGCACACGAGATGTCAAGATCTTTCTCACCACATTGTGCTTTCGCCTTCGACCCGTTTCGTTTCCTTTCGTTTTTCATCGCGACCTACGCCCTTCTGCAAAACTGCCGAAAGCCAAACGGAACCGACCCCAACGTGTGAGGGCCTATTGGGCTGTATTACATGGCGTTACTATTTCATCCTTGTTTAAGAGTGTCCGTGATTTTTAGAAATACATCACAAAAGAAATGAACTGGAAGGTTTGGGTACATACCACTGCTGATGGCAATTGTATCGCTGTGGCAGTATCTCTGCAAAGAAAAAGCCACGTATGAGAAACCCGCAAATAACATGCTATTTATTTTTAAGATGTAATGGATGCAATCATTATCATTTATATCGCTGTTTCAATAATGAATTACCTTGTTTTGTTTTTGTTTGTTTGTTTTGTCGACTGACGGGGCATGGAGTAGTCCTTCAATCACGCCGTAAGCCCCGGCGCGTGATTGGTTGGTTTGACATGAAGCTTGTTTTTCTGTTGTTCTCCATCTTTGCAATGTTGATATGAGATGGACTGACGTATCACCAAATATGGTAGATAAGATGTTCTGGGACAGCTGGGGCGGCTGGCATTCACTGGTTGTGCACACGCCACCTTGTGGTGACTAAGTGCGAGCAGTGTAGTAGCATTGTTGCAAAATCATATTAATAATTTATCGTTATCGCAAGCACTAAGTCTTTTTTGACTCAATGGACAATAAGCCCCGCCCACGATCAATGCCCCAGCTGTGTGCAAGCTATCTTGTTTAGAGACGCACAGAAGACACCGCCCTTTTTCTCTAGCTCGATTGTCTTTGCTGTTAATGGATACTATGTTTGATCTGTGCTGATTGACAGTCCAATCAAAGGCACCTTCCCTTCCCTTCTTGTTCTTGACAGAAGTTTCTTCATTTAAGAATTCAAAAAATAACTAAAACAAGCCCTATGTAAGAAATATCGACCGACTGATGGAGTCTTCCTTTACTCCCTTATGGTTTGGGCAGCATGAAAGAAAAAGAGAGAGATAGAGAGAGAGAGAGACAGAGAGAGAGACAGAGAGAGAGAAAGAGAAGGGAGAGAGACAGAGAGACAGAGAAAGAGAGAGAGAGAGAGAGAGAGAGAGAGAGAGAGAGAGAGAGAGAGAATTCTTACCATTTCATTTTACAGAGCATTGGGTACAATTTCTATAATTATGTAATTAGGTATTCCATTATTATCATTATCATCTTTATTATTTATCAGCCTCCTCACCTTACCCCCATCAGTGCCACCATCTCATCAACAAACACACAAACACCAAAGTAAAAACAAACTCTACGTTAAACCAACCATGTCTCAAACAGCCCAGTCTCCCACAGTGAATGCATATAATCATCTTCCTGGTTTACCTGGATTTTTGGCGAATCCTAAACGCCGATGTTTCCTGGAGCGGCAACAATGCGGGCGATAATTGCAAATCAACGCTAGAAATAGATCTACAACAGCAGTTTTACTGCTAAGAATTAACTAAAAACAAAAAACATCCAACAACAAAGGCTGTAACTGCATATTATTAAGTAATAAGCAACAAATGCGGTTTTTATGTTCTTTAAATGCTTGGTACGGGATCTGATATGATAAACTAGTGTGATGATAAATCTTGCGATAACCAAGTGCCTCAAGTTCCATTAAAAAATACGCCGGGGTGGTAAACAAGTGAAGTCGACATGAGATGATAGAAAGACGAGAGCGTATTCAAAGCCAAGACGGAATTGTATTATGAAAGGATCGATCACTGTTACGCTTAATCTTCTGGGCCCCAAGGATGGGTAAGAGTAAGTTTTGTTGTATGTCTAAAATAAGTTTTAACTGCGGGCATTTTATGTTTTATTACATACGTGTGAAGTAAATTTTGACTGTATGATTCTTGTTTTGTTTGTCTATGATACATTTTTAACTGCATAAAGCTTGTCTTGTAATATGTCTGAAATACATAGAACCACGTGAATCTTATGTTTTGTTATACTTCTGAAATACATTTTTAACTGCATAGTTCTTAAGGACGCCTAGAAAATCCACATTGCGAATATATCGTTCTCAAAATGTCTTAGTGAAAGCAATGTCAGCTCTAGAGAGTTAAGTAGTGCGCACGGTCAAACTGCCCCTGTTCTGTTCAAATGCAAACAGACAAGCATGCGATGGTCTAAACCTGGTGCAGATCAGAGAATTTGAAAGGTGTACTTTAACCCAGTGATCCTCAAACGGGAGGGACTTAGTTGCCACAAGGGAGGAATCCCAAATCTATGCTGGCCAAATTTGGCTAGGGGCGAAACTGAAGAGGAATTTCGGTAAGGAAAATAATGTTCTCTGTATATTGTGTATCATACAATAATACAGGTAGAAATTGAATAAGTGAGCACATAACATAGGGTGGCTACGTGACAAAAAATAATGTTCTCTGTATATTGTGTATCATACAATAATACAGGTAGAAATTGAATAAGTGAGCACATAACATAGCGTGGCTACGTGACAAAAAATAATGAAGCGTCATAAAAAAAAAATAATCCTGAAATGATTCTGCCTTAAATTTTGTCGATAAACAAAAAGGCACCGGTTTTCAGATCTGTAATTCCCCTTTGCCACTGGGTTGGCGCCCATACAAACTTCCATTTGACTACTAATACCTTATCCTACATCGCGGCCCGGGGGGGGGGGGGTGGCGGGGCCCTACTCCAGCAGATTTACAGCTGGAGGGGCACTCGCCAACCTCGGCCTGCGAGATGCTATCGGCCCCTCTCCACCCCGACAGATATAATCTCACCCTCCTATTTTCTCAACTAACCAACACAGGGCCGCTAGTCGGCCCATTATGGAATAGAACCTCCCCTGCCCAGTACCAGCAGATTTTCCACCCCCACACTTCTTTCTCTCGAAACCTACTATTGCTATCTACCCCCTTCCCACTCCCCCATCTAGAGCCATCGGCAGACCACCATGGCCACTTCACAACCCACCCTGTTCCAAACAAGTAAATAAGTAAATAAATAAATATAATGCTAGCGCCATCGGCACACAAGCCATGGCCATCCCTTCCTCCCCCCCCCCTTTTTTTTTTCGTGTGTGGCAAACAGTCATGTCCACACACCCTCATCAACCCACCCACTCCCCCAACAAAACCCACTATAGACCATTTTAATTTACCGTCCTCCATATCACGTGATTTGTAAACAAAATGGCGGCGTGTAGGGCGGAAGCGGTGGACAACGGTCGAACGATGCCATCCTGTTGTTGGGAACCCAACTGTTCAACCCGTTACGTGCTGGTTCTGGCATAAAAATGCATCTTTGCTTTGAATGTGCACATTTTCAGATGCCATCATCAAGGCAAGTTGAGGTTTTTGCCCTACACGGTGCTTTTCGATGCCGTGCGGCTCCCCGCAAACAACCGTAACGCGGAAGTTGAAAAGGTCTATAGTCTGTCTCCCTGGCGATGGCAGGGGCGACACAAATTAATAAATAAATACATCATAAAATTAAAGACTTACTGCCCTTGCTGTGGGGTTAATCCTTTTAAGCTACAAGGATCCCCCATTATCCCCTCCCCCGCCCCCCACACCCCTGATAGGAATCTTTACTCGCTTTTTTTTTTTTTTCTTTTGGCGCCAACCACAAGAAACAACCAAGAAAAGCAGAAGAAAGCCATAAGGGAGCCCTTTTGAGGGCTAGGAAAGCCAAGAAAAGGACCACGACGAAGACACCAAAGAAAAGAAGAACATCCAACAAGAAAGCGGAGGCATAAATGCCAATGGCAGCAGCGAGACCTCCCAAAATAAATCTCTAATTCCTGCAAACATCTTCCACCTATTTAAAGTCTGACCTATTTTTAGGGGTCTGTATTATTTTACATTATAAGCTATTGCTGAACAATGAAAACAACTCAGTATTTTCCCTACTTCGCTTTGTAATTAGACTATGCGCCCTTGACAATATTGCTCATTAAAGTGTTACAGAAAAAAATGTGCCCTAAACATTCAACTCCACTGTAAACCTCGTTCACGTCATTTCTGTGTTCATTATTGCTGACTTGGTCAAGCATTGTTTTATAATAAAAAAAACAAAAGAAATTCTTCGTTCAGTTGTTGTTTTCTGGTCGTTGAGCAGAAGAGTGCACTTGCTGAACGGAAATGGTAATGCTTGTTAAACTGTTGCATTTCTATCCCGTAATCAGGACGTATTTTTACATAATCTAAAGAAAGTATAAGATAAAATAAGATGAGTTTTCAGACTGCAAGAAATATTTAATGACGGCCAGGGAGACCAGTGCTCCATAATAATATACTAACATTCAGTACATTCAGGCTGCAATATTATGATTTTCCGAGGCACAAATTTGAGAACGAACAATAATGAAACCCAAATCGATGTTTCCATTAAACACGTGTGAGGACACTAATATATGAAAAATGTTCAAGAACATTCTTCGCAGTTTGAGAGCCAGGGCAAAGGGAATTTTGAAGAGGATGTTGTCAGAGGACCTTTGGAGTCTAATTTCAAATCCGAAAAGAGAAAATACTAAGTTGTGTTCATATTGCATCAATCTATAGCTAAAATACCACATTCCTAATCCCTAAAAAACAACCTATGGAAGACGTTCAGACTCTGATGTGGATAAAAACTGCCATGACCTTTGGCAACTCGCGCATGATTGACTTTTCTGTTCCGACAATTTGCATGGTAATGTCAGGAACTAAAGTTTGAATGACGCCACGCGCACTACCCAAATGTTTTTTTTTTCTCTCATAGGAACTCGATGTGGTGATTTCACAGACCGCCCATGGGTCCTCTCAGGCTGGTGTGCCATTAAGCTTACAGTACTGAGAGATGCAGCTTCAAAAGGGGTGGAGTGTAGATGAATAGTTTGAGTCTGAGTTTGGAGGCAGCACGTGGACGCGATGATCACATTGTGTTTGAATAAAGCAAGACGATAGACAGATAATAGCGTCCATCAATCATCCACGTGTGATAGATCATACCTCAGACAAAAGTTTTCCATGAATAATGCTGATATTCTGATTCACAAAATACAAAAACAAACAAAGTCAGCAACAAAACAACTCCGGCCTTGAAAACAAGTTGTTGTTTTTTTTTCTCCTAGGCAACTGACCTGCAAACAGAAACTGCCCAGAATGTTCTCGACGTGATCTGATCTGAGTGGCATTGGCTACGCATACATCTGTATGTATTAATGTTGGAAGTGTGTCACAAATCCCAGACTGGGAGATGTAATAAGTATGACAGGACAACAATCACGAACAACAAGTTTAACACTTAACAGAACAACCCATCAGACTCACACATTTATTAAACATAATTATACATATAATAGCGCAATTACATACATTATATTATTGAAATGCACTGCCGTACAACGGCCTTATTCTCACACACACTCTCCCTCGGATCCACAATCCGGTAGTTACTCCTAAAGGCACTTCGGCCTCAGCCTCTCCCCTCAGGGTCTTAATAACACATTAGTAATTTACTGGCACCGCAGTCTCTCAATATCCCCTTCCTATTGTCATACACCTTAGCACTCCCCTAGCACCTCAGCAGGGCAATAACACATTATTATTTCCATAGCCATCAACATGGCAACAACATAATATCAGTTCACTAGCCTATCAACATGGCAACAATATAGTATCTCATTCACTCTCGTATCTACGTCCCTGTCCGTGGCCTGACTGCCACGACTTTATGTGCCTCTACTGTCCTGCACTGACAGCCTCGCTTCTGGCCTATGTGCGGCCTCCGGCCCTATGCTGGCCTATCCCCTGTGCTCATCGAGGTGGCTCTGCGGCCCGTCCCCGACACCAGTCATAACTGGAAGGACTCTCACTAGTCTTCTCGACTGCTTCCCTTTATGTCCGCCCGATGGGCTTTTATTCACAGGTCCGATCCCTAGGACCTTCTAACTTGCAGTGATAGTAATACCGCGCTTTCGCCTCATTCAGACCCCGCCCCCACTACTCACAACAGCACGCTTAACTTGCTGTCTACTGTGAGCCTTTCTTACTCTACACCCGCTCTGTAGCAATCCCCTTAATTGCACTCACTCCACTCGTGACAAAGTGCTTAGAGAGGGACACATGTCCCCCTCTAAGCAAGTGCTTACAGAGGGACATACACACCTGTCCCCCTCTAAGCAAGTGCTTACAGAGGGACACATGTCCCCATCTAAGCAAGTGCTTACGGAGGGACAGAGCCCCTCTAAGCAAGTGCCTACAGGGGGACACATATCCCGCTCTAAATGTATGCTTACAGAGGGACACATGCGCTCCCCCCTCTAAATGTGTGCTTACATTTACTACAGAGGGACACATCACATTATTTTAATGCCTCTAAGCACAGGATTTAAGATATCTTTCAGCGCAGGATTTAAGAGGGACAGTTGCATATATCAGTTCCTTTAGCATGGAGGGGCATAGTTAGAACGTATTATGCAGTCACTGTGTGGGCTCTGAAACAAAATCAATATTTTTGAAGATCTAGATCTAGTTCTGGATCTCACAGATGCCGGAGCAATAATATGCGCTCCAAATTTAATCTGTTTGTGTGGCCAGTACGTTTAAGTTTAAGTTTGAAGACAAGCACAGTGACACGATAACAGCCACGTTGTGCTGAGAAAAGTCAGATGATAGACAGAGGTAAAAGAATGACAGGATAGAAAATGAGCCTACCACTATCAGGGACATGCACCAACCGCTGTACTAGCCTATACGCGTGAGAAGAATCACAAGGTGACAGAACATCGGAGCGTCTATTTTACGTATGGCGGCAAATAGGATATTTTACTTATTTCGAGAGTGCGGAATGTCTATTTTACGTATGACAGCAAATAGCCTGTAGGCTGTTTTACGTATTTCTGCAAAATATTCCTTTCGCTATTTTACGCACGATGGCGTATGACCATGCGCTGTCAAAGTCGGCATGGCAATTAATGTTAGGGGTAGGGTGAGATTTAGGGTTGGGAAGATCTTTCGATCTAGTCATACATAAAATAGCCTACAGGCTATTTGAGGGCGCCGCCATGTCGGACGATCGAAATAAAAAACAGGCAAACTTCCCAAAAATAGAATATCCGTCGGTTGGCTGAGTAAAAATAGCAAGTCACCATATTTCGATGACGTTTTTCACATATATGTCCCTCTGTAAGCAGCTGCTTAGAGGGGGACATGTGTCCCTCTCTAAGCACTTCCATTAATATTTTCCGGGTTAAATTAGACACAACTTGTGGTTTTTAAGACAGTTGCGGGAAACCGTTGTTTCTGCATGAGTGGACAGAAGCAGGGGGAGATTATGTAGATTGTCAGATGTATGTTGTTGTAGTGAGCCACAAATGAATGTCACTTTGCCCTGGTGGGCACCAGCTGGTTATGATCGGCCGACTATTTGGACGGAGATATCATGACACTTACATGTAGTTTGATTGAGACCTGGCGCACCAGCCAACTAGTTTGGATCTCATTGAAACTCATTGTCGTGACGTCACCATCAGACATGTCGGCTGACCAAAATTGGTTAATGCATGCCTTGGCTTATTGACAGTTATATTTCTTTTTCGAAAGGAACACTTTCCAGGTGAAACGTAATAGGAAATTATTTTTAAAAAAGCTGAACTTTATTGGGAAAATGCCAAAGCCAAAGCAATTCACCTTAAGATAAGCGCGCCCAACGAGACTTGCTCTCGTATTGCAGTTTCATGATCCTGTCAACTCTGCAACATGCTCGTGTTTCACATATCCATTCATTCGCTTAGACTTCGAAAACTGTTACTCGACGGCAACTCAAGGGAACGAAGTCGCATGTGTGCACCTTGCCTTACATTGATGATGTGTATGAATGTAAAGGGCACTTCCAACTAAACTTGTTTGTGTTCTAAGGGACCTAACTTCTCAGTTTGACTTTAGCCACCTTATGCAATGCTTCTTCTTCCTCTTCTTCCTCTAGCCGTTGTTCATCCGCTGCATGATTTCGCCCTCCGCAGATTTCTTCCATCTGGTTCCGTCCTCTGTCTGTCTCTGCCATATTATGTCCTTTTGCTTTCTGACGCCATCCGGCCATCTTCTTGGGGGACTTCCTCTGGATCTCTTCTCAGTTTTTTTTTTTGTTGCCAATCAGTACGCCTTGTCTGTCTCTTGTCTTTGACACATTTCCATTTCTGTTTGAGTGTTCGATATGAGATGGCTCCATTTTTTCCATTTACCACCTGGGTGGAATGGGCAGATAAAATCAAAGTCCAGACCGATTTACATTAGAGGGAAAGACCAGAGACTAAGTTAATTGGCTCAGGAAAAACAAAATGTTTCCATAAATTAAAACAAATATCAGAGATGGCACCAACTCCAGTGACTACCGGTTTAGGGGGTATCCGTAAAATATTTACGCTAAATGTTAGCACTTCTCTACTATCGCCCCGTCTCAGCCCACTCCTTTTTGTGTAATCTCCTTTTCAATACACTGGGCTTCAATTCAGTCCCTCCCTCTTCTTACGAGGGCACGGCCATTAGAATGATGAATTTCCGTGCTAAGCCCTAGGCATTCTGAGATTTTGATGGGATTTTTGAATCGATGGTTTGACTTGTTCATTACCATCATATATTTCATATATTTAGTGGGACTTTTTCATTAAAACTTATGTTTAATTTGTTTCTTTCTCCTCGTTAGCTATTGGCTGGTGGATGTTTCTGATAGGTTCTCCTTCTGTCCTGTCATTCTGTTATATTCGGTCTTGGTTCTTTCTAGCACAACATGACCTTAATCAAGTCGATGAAAATTCTCCAAACTAAACCTCAAACTGATATTCTCCCTTTATTTCAATTCATAACCCCCCCCCCCCACCCCACCCCAACCCCAACCCCACCCCCATTTCCTTTCATTTTTTCTACTTATTTTTCATTCATTGCCATAATTGAAAGGCGTACATACGCTCCCTAGACCCCCCCCCCCCACCCAAATCCCCGCAAACACACAGACAGACGTACACACATTGAACAAAACACCTAACCCAAACATCATGTAAGAAAAGAAAAAAAAATAAGAAGAAAAAATATTGGGATAGTCAGACGGGCCTATCAATCAAATGTTCGGACTTGTGATTGGTTGGTTTGGGATGAGTTGTTTCCTATATAAAACCTTGCTTTGCAGTGTCCACTTAGATGCCCCGTTCTCTTGGCACTCGACAGATTTCCTTTGCTGTGATTTCAACTCGTCTGGTTGGTAAGTTCTTCGTTATTTTTACAAGTTCATTTTCGTCATTATTGTTCTTGAGAGTAATGTTTAACATCTCTTGACAGTGCCGAAGCTGAGTTCATTTTATTTGTGGATATTTTAAATTTTTTTTTGGAAGACATTTTCTATTTTTCTCAATTGAAAACAAATTCATGTAGAATTATATTAGCTTGTAATTTTCTGTTACTGTCAACAAATAAACAAGATACGATGACCTAGATCATCACTGGCGTTTTGCCTTCGTAGCGTTTGGCAGCGAATGCAGCGGCGAATGCATGCAAAACACAAGCACTGCCACATTTTGTAAAGCCGAATAGAGAAAATACTGATTTTTTTTCAATGTTCTGCTATCATCCTGGATCTCGATACAAGTCACTTGCTTTTGCAATTATAACTGAATTCCCTGTAGAAATATCTCTACTTTTTAATTCTTTGACAATATGGCAGCAACCTAACAAACTTGTTTTATTCACTTACCGAAGATAGATGTGGCATAATTTTTGTTCAGAATTAAATAAGACACAGTCGGTTCTCTCTGTTTCTCTCACTTGGCCTTTCTGTGTGTTTTGTTTTGTGGAAATACCCATTGTCATTTTTTTTCTCAATAACTTGCCGTTGAAACTGCATCTTGGCGTGAAACCGATAGGTGCTGTGTGGTAATTTGTATGCAAATACATTGTGGTGGCACCGTCTCAGCGCGCCCTGAGAAGGCGAGACCATTGTGAGGTGTGGGGTCTTTTTTCGGGGCGTGAAAACGGGACTATTCCATCTTATCGATTTAGTGTGCACTTATATTCTTGCAGGTCTTTCAATTCCTCTCAGCTTTCTGTATTTTAGTAAAAAGAGAATATTTTTCAACCTCTTTTTCCATTGTCTGAATAAATCGCTTTTCCATTTATTTAGGCTCTGGTAAGACTTTCAGTACCTCTACGCAGTTTGAGAGTTAGGGCACAGGTAATTTCTAGTTTTAAGATGTCTCGTGGATTGATTACTAAATAAATAAAACAGATTCAACGCTTATGGCTGACAAATCAGAAGTCACTATTATACTTAGGTGGAGTTTAATAGTTATGGTTATTTTAAAGACGACGGCCTTGTAATACGCATAACCATCTTTTGTCATAGATTTTTGTAATGAAACACTATTTTATTCTTTATGTGTGTAATAATGACCCGATAAATATATCCAACTGCAAGAAATAAAATCCATTTTTTAGATCTGAAATTTAAACAGTGCAATATAAGTTTTTGGGTTATTATACTATTTTGATCAAGGCTTTATGGGACGGTCCAGTTCAGCCTTAATTTTTATAAAAGAAGACTCTTAATTAGTAGACATATTGACTTCGTGCTACCCTTTCAAAAAGGTAGTCTGATTTCTAGTGATGTTGCCCCAGGATTGGTTCATTTCCGCTTTTCACAGAAATTAATAAAAGACCATAATATGGCACAACCAATTGTATCCTATCATTCCTGTTAAAACTGAAAGTATTTTACCTCTGGGAGTAGATTTTAAAGTGTTATAAATTGTTTCCAAACACCAAGCACCCTTTAACTTTACATGCGATATACAATCAAGCAGGACAGGGGCAAATTATTGCATGACCCTGGCCTATGTGTGATTCGTTTGTATTTCAGATCTACCTGGAAAGACCACAATGAAAAAAGCAATTGTCATCATGCTGTTGTTACTTCCTGACTTCCTGCTTGCTGTGACAAATTTGTTTTGCAGGTAAATGTTTTCACTGTATACCATAATAAAGCCAGACGTACACTAGCTGATTCTGATGGCGAAATATTTGGTAGGTAACGTCACCACATTGAGTTTTAAAGAGACTTCCCACACCAGCTAACTACTTGGTAGGGAAAGTCAGCACTTCCCACACCAGCTAACTACTTGGTAGGCAAAGTCAGCACTTCCCACACCAGCTAACTACTTGGTAGGCAAAGTCAGCACTTCCCACAACAGCTAACTACTTGGTATGCAAAGTCAGCACTTCCCACACCAGCTAACTACTTGGTAGGCAAAGTCAGCACTTCCCACACCAGCTAATTACTTGGTAGGCAAAGTCAGCACTTCCCACACCAGCTAACTACTTGGTAGGCAAAGTCAGCACTTCCCACACCAGCCAACTGGTTGGATCTCATTGAAACAAATACTGCCGTGACGTCAATATCCAACTAGTTTGTGTGCCGGCCAAGTGAACTTTGTAAGAGGTGGCCAAATGTTTGACTGTCTAGACTTCTGTAAAATTCTTCCAGGCTAATATCTCCATGCTTCATTCTGTCAACAGACTATGGAGGGTCCCCTGGTAAATACCGTAATTTGATTATTTTTTTTTGTTGTTGAAATTAAGACATTTGGCAGGATATTTGAAACCCCACGACAGCCCGTAAATTGTATAATAGATTTAGGGTTAAATTCTAAAAACTAAGTGTTAAATAACCATTTCTAAAATGTTGACGCTATTAAGTTTGAAAATTAGAATGTACAAGTTTTTGCTTCTCCTGATTTTTTTTTTTTAAACCGATTTACGATAGTTTACCCGGCGGCCCTCGATCACCTGTTTTTTAAAGCTCCCGCGGGCCACATTAAAGGCTCTAGCAGGCCATATGAAAGGCTCTAGTCGGATTATGTGAGTGTGCCTGAGAAACGCAGGCATCATTAAGACGGCAGAGCTGATTTTGAGAAAAACGGCTTTGAAGTGAAAATAATGAGTCCGACACAAACTTCCAATTTGGCTGTTGTTTTGGGGACCGTGGTATGTTACTGTACTCAAGCAGTGACCACTACTCACTATGATCGCTATAAGGGCTTTGTAATTAGACTACGGTCTCCTAACAAGATCAACAAACTTCCGACTTGGCTGTTTCTAGAGGACCGTGGCATGTTAGGTTAGCCACACAAAGGCCACCGAATTCGGTCACCGAGCCACTAGGCGCTTTAAATGAGAAGAATTGTACTAAATGATTTCAATAACTGCACATAAAACCCACCTACATTCGGTTCGTTTCAGTTTATCGGAATCCAAAATACATTCCTATTGCGCCGAAAGATACCGATCCGATGACACGGTGATGGGCAAAACCGTCGAGCGACAGGAAGGTGTGATGAGTCATAAGCATTTACGGTGAGCGGGGCGATTTACTACTGACCAAACCACATCTGTGGCCGTATGCATAATCAATGCGTAAACTAATGTAAATACGTTGACTGGTGTTAACGCAAGAAATGAATACAATTTCTCGTGTTAACACCAGTCAACGTATTTACTTTAGTTCACGCATTGATTATGCATACGGCCACTGGACGTGACGATAGAGGAAATTTGATTGAAGATTTGGATTCAGCCGTGTCAAATTAACAAAGACACCGAGCAGAATTTGTTTATTTTGAAAGAGAACAATCCTTTAAAAATTTTAATCATTTTAAAGACATGATAATTAAAGATGTTTAAAGCGAGCATCTGGTCAGCTCAGTTTCACTCTGCACAATTCCACGTGGTGCAGTGAATAGTGTGAGCAGAAAAAATGTACAATAATAAAACCTAACGGGGGCAATGCACCGAAATTGTAGGGGGCCTTTATGTGTAGCATAGCCGCTCAAGGTGGTAACCGAAAGCCCCGGCCTATAGGCGCTGACTTATTAGGTGGCCTTTCGCCGCAAACGAGTATGGCTCATCACACCTTCCTGTCGAGCGACGGTCTTGCCCGTCACCGTGTCATCGTATCGGTGTCTTTCGGCGCAATAGGAATGTCTTTTGGATTTGGATAAAAAAAAAGTCTGCACCTACGGCGCTGTAACAGACCGAATCTAGGTGGACTCTATGTGCAGTTGTTGAAATTATATAGTACAATTCTTCTCACCTAAAGGGCCTGGTGGCTCGGTGATAAAATTCGGTCGCCTCTATGTGGGCTACAGGGTAAACTGTAGATGAACAGTGAACACTACTCAGTATAATCTCTATAACGACTTTGTAATTAGACTACGGTCTCCTAACAACAATCATTCCAATATTGCTTGGTCAATTAGCTATAGGCCCATTGCGAATGACGTCACAGAGTGTTTTTGTTTTGTACATCCGACACCTAAAATGGCGGATGGATCAGCTGACGAGTGTAACTTCGAGATAATTATGTCTGAGCGGTTAAAATGCCTGCTGGTTGCATTGCAGTTGACTGTTATGACAGGGGTGGAAAGAATGGATCCAAGCTGGTCAGATTCCCTACCATCCGTGTAAACAAGAGAGAGGAAGTGAAAGAATTGACTGAACGTCTCCCATGTGTGTGAACACACGTGTTATTGTTTACTTTTTTTTTTTACTCGCCGCCGATTGGTTCGCGACGCCAGAAGTGCTCACGGTGCAAATCAGCTAACGAATCAAAGTCAGTGCTGCCATCGCCATGGTGAGGCGCGGGTCTTGGGAACTAAAATGGCCGTTATCCGCAATGGGCCGATTGCCACTTTAAGGTTAAATGCCGTTTTCTCAAAATCTTGTTTTAGGGCTGTCACTGACTTCAATTTATCAGAAATGTCTTGTCTTTTATTATACTAGCTTAGTTACCCGGCCCTGACGGGAGAAATATCTTTATTACTTGTAATGATCTAGATCTAGATGTAGTTACTCAGACGGCACATAGATTATGTAGATCTAGGTAGAAAACAACTCACAACTGGCACTGTAACACCCGCATGGCCCGCGCATAAGGCAGACGACACAGAAACTCATGCCTTCAAACTTTGAAACGCAACTGGAAGTTTAAAGTCGAAACAAAACAAAGGCAGGAGGGAGGCCATCATTGTTGAGGAGAAAGCATTATTCAATATTTTTCGGCCTATTTCCATTTACTCCAAATTATGATACTTCGTTTTCATGTCAAAGGAATAGACATGGTAGCAAAAAGGACTATCTTTCAGGTGTAATTTTATCAGGTCTGGGCATTTCTTCCTAGCAGAAGTGATTTTTTTTCCTTGCTGTTTTTTTTTATATAGATTGGATGCACAGAACTCAAAGTGTCATGTTGCCGTCTTATGCCGGGTTTTGTCATGCACACTCACACTCAGGCCAAATAAAAGGCTCTGCCAGGCCACATCAAGGGCTCTGAAAGGCCACATCAAAGGATTCCACATATCTCATGTTGTGCAGGCCTGGTTATGGTATTGAATTATTATTATTATTATTATATTATTGACACCAGGAATATTATAATTTCAACCCTTATCTGGCCCCGCGGAAAATTGCATTTTGAAATTTAAAAAAAATGCATTCTATAGGGCAAAAATTGCATGCAAAAAACAGTAAAAATTGCACAAAAAATTGCCTTCATGAATGAACAAAAATTAGTATTTTATTAATTTATACAGCGCCCACTCCTCACTGCGTGGGCCCCATGTGCTTTACAAAACAATGAGCCACCATTAACCACTCCCTTCTGCACGAATTCCCTAACAGCAGGGTGGTCAGCTTTGGATAATTGGGATGTTATAGGATGTTAGCAGCAGCAAACATGGCTACCCACTCCTGACAGTGTCAAAGTTCACTCCTCTATGGAACTGGAAGAAAAAAAAAGAATAGATTATCTTTAGATACAGAAAGTGAAAAAAGATTATCCGTAACTTTTTTTTCTCAGTCAATCGCATTCTAACACTGATTATAAAAATTAAAATCATTATTAAGTTATTAAGCCATTTAAGCCCCACAGCTTTGATTTTCATCCGATCATTCCAAGATCAGAATAATTATAAGAAATACATGTACATAGCCTGCATGTGCTGATACAGAAGCCGCCCTATACTGTACTTACAATACAGTTCAAATTATAACTGTGGTGATATAAACTAGATCTAGATGTACATTTACTTAGTCTGGTGACAAGAATAAGTCAATTATCTGGGTGGATGTAATCTGAAATATGGCTTGTCACACAGAATTCACCTGAACTAGAATATTATGGATGATGTGAAGTCACCCAAGCTCAAGCTGAAGAAAATGAATGATTTTTCTTCCATAATTATTCAATGGAGTAAGGTGAAGAGACCAGATCTAGATCTAGATCTATATTTTACTACTATTTTAATCTAGTACTAGTAGTTCTCTTGATAATAGGCCTGCAAAAATCTAGACCAGATTGTAAGTTTTAAAAGTTACTCATTTCATTAATGCAGATTCATGGTGCATCATTTAGATCTAATGACTTAGGCCTACACTAGGTATCCCCTCTTCACCCCAAATTAGCCTAGGAACCGTCACTGTCGCATTTTCCCACCTTTTTCACCTTGTGAGGAAACTGTGCTTGCTGGACTTTGGATCAGCACGTGCAGTCTCTTTTCGCGGCAAGCCTCACTGGAGCTCTGCAGTTTTCTGTTCTTGTGTTTCTCTGTAGTCATGTGGTGATCCACCGATGACTTCCTTCGGTCGAAAATTGAGACTGCCGAGCGCTTGCGCTGGTTTTTGTTCCAATTATGGACGAGGCACTCGGTTTTCGAAGGAATAATTTTTTATCCATAGTGTATGATGTAGATGCTATAGAGTAAATTTTGATTTCTTGCTGCCGAACGAATGGACGTTGACCACGAGACGAGTGTAAACTGTGCGTGTGCTTGAAGGCCTAGATTACCAGATTACCGTGCTACTTCCGTACTTGTGCACGCATCGAGGGGCCTCAGCTTTCGGCTTACCTGCGTTCTTTTTGTATTCACGAAAACCACAAATAATTTTCATTGTTTTCATCATCTTGGACCTTTTTTTCTTAAACAAAATGCAAAATCGTAAAAAATTGGGGCCGCGTTGCGGTAAATGATGAAAATCGCGGCCGCAATGGCCGCACCGAACACAATTTTCCGCGGGGCCAGCCTTATAACTTTCAAAAGCCCGCAAGACATTCTTTTGCTGGTGGTAGCTATTGCAATAATAACAAAAATCTCCTTACTTATTGAGCAATTTATAGGGCATGTTACCATTTGACAGGACCTCTGAAGAACGGATCTGAAACTGGGATGATGACAGAGACAATGCTTCATAACACAGGAACTGAGCCTGGGAAGATGAGCGAGACAGGGCCTCTTGTCACAAGTTAACAAGAAGTACAAGAGACAAAAAGCGCCACTGTTCCTTCCCTTTAGTGGAGCTGTTTTCGCCAGAGTGTAAATCATAATGACAACCAGAGATACTCCGGATAAACCTGCATCCGCCCTCCATCTTTTTTCTCACCCCTCTCGTCTATCTCCTCTCTCCCCTTCTGCCCACCTCCCGCCCCTATTTCCCTCTGCCGTTCCCTTCTCCCGTTGCTCTCACCTCTTCTCCTCCCTAATGCTACTTACTCTTCCGCTCGATCTTCTACTCTCCTCCAGTATCCTTGAGCACTCCTCCGTTCCTTCTCCTTCCCTCACCAGCCATCTCATCCCCGCCTCTTCCATGTTCCTCCTCCCCTCCCCTCCCCCCCCCCCTTTTTTCTTCAACAAGGTACTAAGGAAGTCACTGCTAACATCCCATGCTCTGGCATCAGTTATGATACAACACTCGGTTAACTTTGTTTGTGGACAAATTGCACGTCACTTGGAACAATAAAGCTGATCTCCCACGCTGTTTGATTATTTGCGATGCGTTTATTGTGTGGTTTGCATGTTTAACATAAATTTAAACACGAGAAATGACTTTAAAAGGAATATTAACAGAATGTATGCACGAGATATTAGGATGGCAGATATTTAGATTGAAACAACGGCAAACTGGGACAATGATCATTCTATAATGAACCGAGAGTGTGAACAGGTAAGCTGTTAAAACCCTGACGCTGCTGGCTGGGTTTCCTTCTGTTCTGTCATTCTACTATATTCTGTCTATCGTCTTCTTTCTTCCTGGCACAACATGACCATCATCACGTCGATGAACTTTCTCCAAATTCAACCTCAAACTCATATTCTCCCTATATTTCAGGTTCACTCTTCACTTCCCTTCCCCCTTTCATTTCCCTTTTCAACTTTTTAAAAATTCATTGCCATAATTGAAAGGCGTTCATGAGCTTCCAAGACCCCCCCCCCCCCAAAAAGAAAAGAAAAACACTGAGCAAAACAAAAGAATCATGTAAGAAAAGAAAAAAAAAATCTTAGGAAACTCAGAAAGGCCTGTCAATCAAATATTTGGTCTCGTGGTTGGTTGGTTTGGGGTGAGAAATTTCCCATATAAAGCTTTTTTTTTGCATCGTTCATTCAGATGCCCTGTTTAGGCACTCGACACATTTCTTTTGTTGAGGCTTCGGCTCGTCTAGTTGGTATATTTTTAAAAAATCCATTTTTGTCATTGTTGCTGTTGATGTTGTTGTTTAACATTTCGTGACTGGATCCAAGCTAAGTTTATTTCATTTATGGATTTCTGTTTTAGATAACATTTTCCATAAATTTTTTCTCAATTGAAAACAAATTCAGGTAGAATTATATCCGTTTGGGTGTGTAATTTTCTGTTACTGCCAACAAAGTCACCAAATATGATGAGATAGATCATGTCTGGCGTTTGCTTTTGCTCTTCAACCTGACTGCGAGTGCGTGGAAGAGACAAACACTGAGGCACATTTTGAAAAGCCGAATGGAGAATGTCACAAGGCGGATGACATGCTGAGGGAATAAACATTTGAGCACTCGACTGCTTACACCTTCACCTTGGACATTCAACCACAGAAAAAACACACAAGTAAATAATGAGCAAACAAAGTATCTATATCTCAGGTTGGGTCAGGCCTGCATTGCCTTAAAATATATTAATATATAATCAGTGCGACAGCATAAATTATAATGAAATGATGGTATCAATACACCACTAGAATTATAATGCAAATACCAATTCCAGAAATGCTTCCAATCAGACTAAAATATAGATGTAATAGTAACTCACTCTTTTCATTCTATAACACCTTTGCTTCCTCTCAGAAGGGAGGTTCACTTAATATAATAACCCTAGGTTACCTAGCTACAATAAAGTTACCATTGTCAAGCTACTAACGACTATTTATATGGGAAATTACTATATTATCAACGACTTGCTACTTATTACATAACACATCTGCTACTACAGAACAGCTCCTCTCCGGAAAGCAGTTCGTCTCTCTTTTTCTCTAGGGATTGTCCCTATACAGAACGGGTTAAATATGAAACTTACGATCGTCCGTCCACAAGAAGCGGACGGGAATCTGAGTTGCGCTTGTGCACCTTTAGTCTTATACTAAGATCTGGGGCTCTCTCAATTCCAGCTCGCTTCGTCAGTACAGTTTACACTTACATGGACTGCATAATAATCTTCGTATCATGCCCCACTGTGGCTGGGCCAGTCGAATTCCCTCGTGAGTGAATGCAGTATGCTATCACTTGGTTGGAACTGCTCTCCCACGGCAAGCAGCTAATTTTATATTACCCACCGGCTTTGCCACAACTGACGAGCCCGGGAAATCAATAATTAGGTCTACCCCCCACACTCCTCCCTTCAAGGTTACTTGTTTAGTATATCTTAAAGTAGTCGACTCATGACATATCCCCCAACCCAGTTAAATTTTAACGATACAAAATCTTATAATGGGGTCATGGTCTACAAATTTCTGGAAGTCCGAACTACCTGGAGCCTAGTAACGTTAATGCTCAAGCAATGGGATAAAGGAATGTGTATACTGGATGGACAAAACAGTAAGAAACTTCATATGCACAGTCCTATGGTATAATGATACTTGCAATATATGTAACTAACTGTAATCTCCAGTCATAATAATAATTATGGCCACGTAACAAGTCATAACATCAAAAGTTTTTATAACATCTGACTCAACGCGTATAGACGCAGTATCAAAGCATGTACACAACATCAAGAAACAAAAGCAAATTAGAAACTAATACTGCATCCTATGGCATTCATTTGGTGGAACTGGTTTCCTGGTCAGCCATGTGCTCATCCTATTGACCGGTAGACAACAGCGTCAGGGTTGTCTGTAAATCGGGTCATGGTCTGGTAGTCGACGCTGGTGGAGAGAGGAGAGTACAGGGGTGAATCAGAAATGCTCACAATAGGGTGAACAATATGGTGTAATTCCAACCATGGTCCCCGATTGAGGCGCCGAAACTCTCCCCAACCCCAATATATGACAGGCTCTAAACTAAACATGATAATACATCATCCTGGAAGTTTTCACCACCAGGGATGGCTCTGATGGTAAACCGATACTCTTGGCGCGCAAGGCTCCATGTGGTTAACCTAGTGTTTTTCGCTCTATTCACTTTAAGGAATAGCAATAGTTTATTATCTGTTTCAATAAAAAAATTCTGACAAAAGTGAGTATCTGGAGAAAGCGTCAACAGCATAAACAATAGCCAGGCATTCTCTCTCAATAATAGCATAGCGCTTTTCCCTGTCAAGTAATTTGCGACTGGCGTACATGCATGGGCGCAATAAGTTGTCTCCTTCTTGGAGCATTATTGCTCCAATACCATTGTCCGACGCGTCTGTGCGGACAATAAAGGTATAACTTGTATTTGGTAATATTAGTAGTGGTGAACTGGAGAAAAGGTGCTGCACAATTTGGAGCCCGCGAGAGGGCGAGACCATGATGAGGTGTGCGGGCCTTTCTCGGGGAACGGAAATGGGACTATCCCATCTTATCCATTTAGAGTCCATGCTTTCAATGTGCACTTTATATGCTTGCAGGTCTTACAATTTCTCTCAGTTTTCTGTATTCCATCAAAATGAAACTGTTTTTCAACCTCTTTTCTTTCTCTTTGAATAAATCACTTTAACCATATGTAACAGAGGAACGGGATACGAGCGGGTCTCTCTATCTATAGCTATCTAATCTGACACCAAATATGTAACAGGACGGGGAACACGAGCAGTCTCTCTATAGCTACCTCACACAGTCAAACATACAAACAAAACTATCAGGTTTTGAGAGGACAACAATTTTATTAAAAGAGAAAGAAAAGAAACAAATCAAATAATAACACAATACAATTCACAAGACAATACAATAAACACAAGACAAGACAATAAACAGTACAATAAACAAGACAATAAACCACAATAAACCACAATAAACCACAATAAACCCAACCGATAGGCGCGCTGAAGAAGAACCAAAAATAACAGGAATTAACAGCACGCCTCATCAGTTAATCATTACATCATGCTAAAACAAGAGAATGCATCAAAAGAAAACATAAAAGTTAATAATAATTATATTCACATTGTAAATTAAATATGGGGAAGGTCTAGGATGTCTATCGAACAGTAACGTATAATTTACTTTGTGAGCACTCCAGGGAGCCAACTCGAGTATAAGATGCTAGCCTACCAAGTAACATGTTTACTTCCCTTGGCTTAACTACAGACTGACATAGGGCTATCCTACACGTTATAATAAATTCTTATATTATAACAACGGCCATTATTCTAGATCAGGAAGAAAACTTAATTTGATTCCAGACAAGATAACATTAAGCCTTACATGTGTATACGCGCACCGTGTACGCCGCGCACCCTGTACGCATCAAATCTATCCTAGTTATGGAATGAGCTGGAGTTAAACTAACTACAATAAAATACAGTCTGCTGAGTCAACACACTCATACCACAGAACTGCCAGTGCTAGATGGCTCAATAAAAGACAATCCCGTCTACTTACTTAGCCCACCCACGCGCAACGTAGTATCCCTTAATTAACAATTACCGTCATAATTAGCAGAGGATAGCAATAGCCAACTGAATCTACTCATTAACTCAAAATTAATTAACTTAGGCCCCATTAGCTAACCCAGCTCAATTCCCCACTTGTATAGATTATTAATATTACACAAAAACCCTAGACCATACTGCCATAGGCCTATCTCAACTCAGAGCCAAACTTATCCCTTTCCTATCCTCTGGATATAATACCAAACTCCTTACTCATAAAGTCACCGGAGTATCTCTAGGTGGACCAACCCACATGATAAGTCAACACCTAAGTCTCAACCAACAATAGCAAGTTATAGTCTCCCACTACAAGTGATATGATAATCATGGCATAAAGCCAAACCCAACTACATGGTACAACTACAAGACTGAACAGTCAAGTCAACCCACTTGTATTACCTCCAACAATACTGATATACCTAAAACGTTCCCATATATTCAGTGGACATAATTATATAATGCAACAAGATAATATCATAATATTGATGACATACATATAGGTCTACTGGGCAAGCCACACCCATAACCCTAATGATTGAGCTAAGTCATTGATTCTGATCCCTCATTACAATAGAGTCCAATTACATCTGTCAGTGTGTCAAAAGAACAGACCATGAGCACCTACATAGGATGCCATGAAAATATGACACCTGATGCATAGACAATGCATCCATACACCTAGCATAGGCCTTTCTCTTCATCCTATCAACAAATATAAGTTCAAGGCCCGACCCTCAAAAGTTTCAAAGTCCGACCTAACCAGTACAAATTGAAGAAAATCAACTTAACACCTATTTAGAGGACTAGCTGAGTTGCCCGGCCCTGCCCGGGATAAATCGATTTATTAGTTTCAGTTCTGGGTGATTATTATGGACCTGCTTCATTTTGCCCGTTCCTTTAGCTTTATTGTATTTTTGTTTGTTTGTTTGTTGTTAGATAAGTTTTACTGCTCTCCTTTTGCGCGTTGACATCCTGCGCATCCCATCAGGATCCGTCAAATGGCAATGATTTGCGCACGGGTTAGTTTGTTTGTAAGTGAACACATCGCAGGAAGTGATAACGTCATGTGTAGGCGGAAGTGGGCTATTATTAGAAACATACATCAATATCTTATTGATCGTAAATTTCGGATCAAACGCTCTCGTGAATTTAGTCTTTAATTATAACCGCATTTACCGATTTACTCAGAAATAACAAACGGTTTTGTTTGTGTATAGCGATAGGAACAATGTTCGCTATCCCATAATTCTTTGTGCCAAATTTCAGATCGGTGCGTTGTGTAGTTTCCGAGTCCATAGGACTATTAGGGGTTTTGTTGTAGCTTTATTATATAGATATGCTAAATCAAATAGGCATTATAATAAACATATAAATTAAGAAATTAAAGTAAATAATCATCATCCTTTAGTATAATTCCGATATTCGACATCCCAAATGCTGTTTAAGAAATGGTAGCTACTGTAAACAGTCAGCCAGGTTTGTTATTGTTGTTTGGGTCAAGCTTCCGTTTCCGGAAGCTATTAGCTAACCAATCCCGGTCTTGATTTGACTCGCTTGACCAAAAGTCATGTGATCACGCCTGCTAGCGTCTGCTGTGACCTACTCACGGCTCACGCGCGTGCTCTGCAAATCCAACACCTCTCTCTTCATCTTAACTGGTCTACTCATTATCATAAAGTCCATAATGAATACGGTATCAATGAAATGTAACGAAAAGGCACACAAGACAAATCTACACATAGATCATAGTCACAATGCTGAATTAAAGGAACCTAGAAATAATAATCATCCAACAATAACCTTACAAACCCACGAAAGAACTAAAGTAAAGAAATAACTTGGTTATAATTCTTGCCCGTTAACTCTCTCTCTCTCTCCTTTAAGAAGGACACATTGAGCCTGAATGGCACCAACTGCAGATTAAGAATAACGATCTAGATCTGTCTATCTCTGATCCAAGTAGCGGGACTTAGACCACACCCTCCAGTAGTACTATTTGTTAGCACTTCACATACAATCAGTCTGTCATAAATTACAGTTAAATGTTTCCATTTAATTACATGAACTAAGCATGCGCGCTGGCGTTGATAGCATTCTAGAACCTTACACTCTTTCTCTGCAGGATACTGATAGATACTAAGATAGACACTTAGTAAGATAAACTTTACCATAGATTGTTAGCTGCTAGCCTGATTGCCTAACCAAGCTGAACAAAGTTCGTCAAACTTCCAAGTATAATCCAATCATTATTATTTCATATCATCTAAATATTATTAAATTAAATACCAGAACTAAAATACGTGAATTAACCAAATGAATTTACCCTTGATCTAGATCTACATCATCAGAGCTGGCACTTCACAAATCTTGAAATATTAATTACAATTCTTTTACTTTTATGTTAGTCTGGGCGGAATGACACGTCCTGCTGTCTTGAAGACTTGGGAGGAACTGACTGACCCACGCTATCATCTATGCGTCACCCAAAAAACGCGCAACCCATATACTGCCTAACAGTTCACTAAGTGCAAATTCTAATAAAACATTAAAACAAACAAAAACATTTTTAAAAGCTACCCTCTTGCTCGTGTATGTTGTAAATACACCATCTTGATAAAATATTATCTAACAAGATAAATACTAAACAACCTTACAATGTAGTGATACATAACAAGGTTCTACTTCTGGCACCAGGGATGGTCACTTAAACTGACCAATTCTGGACAATACAGACAACGCTAAGACTATGGTTTAAAATTGGCGCAGTGAGTACATCAGTTGGCAATGTTACTCAACACTTGCATGACTCATGTCAAGTGCACGATCAAACAATAAGGGGAGATTATCTATAGTTTCTGTATGGTTACTTCCCCTTGACCACATCTGGTGATCTTGTCAAAATCGACAGGTTCATCCCCCTTTCACCACAGCAAGCTATGTTCTCAGCCCTGTAATGGTTCATCCCGTTACACATACATTTATGTTATGGTAAGACTTTCTGCATCTGCAGTTGTAAGAGTATGTGCAATGGATATATTTCTCAATAAGACAGTTCCAATGCGTGTGGCTAACAAATCAAAATTCACCACTATAGTTAGGTGGAATTTAAAAGTTAGCCTTATTTTAAAGACGACGACCCTGTAATATGCATAATTCTCTTTTTTGTCATATATTTTTTGTAATGAAACACTATTTTATTCCTTATGTGTATAATACTGACCGGATAAATGTATCCAATTAACAGTAAAATATCCAGTTTTTAGATCTGGGATTTAAACAGCGTAATATAATTTTGGATATTTAACTTTTGATCAAAGCTTTATGGGATGTTTAAATGCAACCTTAGTTTTAAAAAGATCTCTCTTAACTAGCAGACATATTGATTTCGTCCTACCCTTTCAAAACTCTTTCGTGATGTCTTGTAAGAGTAGTTTGATTTCTAGTGACGTCGCCCCAGCACTGATTCATCTCCACTTTAAAAAAAATGTATAAGGCCATTCTATGGCACAATAAAGTTTTATTCTATCATTCCTGTGAAAGATGTGACAGTATCTCACCTCTGGGAGTAGATTTTAAAGTGTTATAAATTGTTTTATAACACCAAGCACCCTTTAACTTTACATGCGATATACAATTAAGCCGGCTTGGGCTAATTAGTGCATAACACTGAGCTATTTGTGATTCGTTCACATTTCAGATCTACCTGGAAAGACTGCGATGAAAAAATCAATTATCATCATACTGTTCTGCTACTGCTTGGCTTCCTGCTTGCTGTGACAAATTTGTATATCAGGTAAATGTTTCACTGAATATCATAATAAAGTCGGGCGCGTATTACGACTAGCCGATTCTGATGCTGCACCAATGGATCTGTCAGCCACACCAAAAAGGCTCTAGTAGGCCAAATGAAAGACACTGGCAGGCAACATCAAAGGGTCTCATAGGCCTGGTCATAGTATTGACAAATTATTATTATTATAGTATTATTACCACCAGGTATATAATACTTTCAACCTTCACAACTTTCAGAGGCCTGCAAGGCATTTCTTCCTCTTGGTAGCTTCTACAATGATAAACATATCCTAATTCTTCATTACGCAATTTAAATATTGCAATTTACAATTTGACAGGGCCTCTCAGAGAGGATGAAACTGAGCTGATGAGAGAGACATTGTCCCATAACACAGGAGCTGCGTCTGGAATGATGAGAAAGACAATGCCAGATAACACATTAATTGAGAGTGGACAGATTAAAAAAAGACAGCTAGATATTTTCTGCTTTCTTTGGAATGACTGTCCAAATTAAATAATAATTGGCCTCACTTGCCAAATGTCCAGCGTTCAAGTTATCGGGAGTTGAAACAAAAATAAAGGTGACATCTTGCTACCTGAACACGCATGGTTGCGTTTGGTGTGTCCTAGTCTCATGGGTCTAATTTAGAACACCCATAACTAAACATTGCATGGTGTCAGAAGAAAAAAGACATACATGCAGGTAAAAGTACATTAGCTTAAGTTTCACCATTTAAGGACAGATCTGAACCAATCATGACCTTCCAATTCCCTCAACCCCTGATGAACTGGAATGCACCAGACCAGTTCGCTGAACTGAGCAGATTCAAGGATCACTGCCAGTTTATTTTCAATGTACCACTGAGTGGTGCATCAGAAACGCAAACATGTGGTTGGGTGTTGATGTGGATAGGTGAAGAAGGGCAAGAAATATACAAAACACTGCAAATAGAAGAGGGTGTGGAAAATGTGGTGCTAATTTTCAACAAGTTCGAAGAGTATGTTAGACCAAAGAAAAACAAACGAATTGCACGTCACAAACTCAAGAATAGAAAACAATCCAGCAGTGAGACTTTCACAAACTATGTGAAAGATCTGAAAGTAATCCTCATGGACTGCGAATATGAAAATCCTGAGGACATCTTGATTGATTGTATTATTGATGGAGTGGCTGAAGCTAAACTCCAAGAAAAGCTACTTGACAGGGGTGAAGGCGATTGAACTGGGACAGCAGCATTATGTGTCAAAAATCAGCTGAAGATGCTTCGTGAAGAGGTCAGAGTTAACGGTCTGCAGAATACTGCAAGAAAAGTGGACACTGGCAAGCAGTCTGCCGTAATAAAACCAAGATAGTCAATCAGGTAGAAGAAGAAGGGGCAGATCTGGAAGGGTTACTGCACATCTACACATTGAATGACCGACCAAATGACAGGTGGACGGCAGCCCTAAAAGTCAACAATACTGTCTTAGAGTTCGGGATTGACACTGGAGCTAAAGGCAATGTCATACAAAAGAGTGACTTTGAGAAAATCAAAAGTCAGGAACCGGTGGTGAAGAGTAAGACTCCTCGAATCATTTTCTAATCATCTGCTCAAGCCCGTAGGCCAGGTAGACATAAAAATACAAGCAAAGTCAACCGTTGCTGCAAAGTTTCAAATTGTCGACTTGAAAGCAGAGAACATAATTTCTGGAGATCTTGCTGAAGCCTTGGGACTGATAACAAAAGTTCACAGCCTGCATTAATCTAAAACAGACCTAGATGAGTATCCTGAGGTAACAAAAACTACAGGACTTCTCCCTGGAATTTACAGAATTAATCTGGAAGAAGGCAGCACTGGAGTTATCCATGCATGGAGAACGTTTCCACCAGCACTTAAGGATAGAATCACTGGCAAACTACAAGAGATGGAACGGGATTAGTTGATTGAACGAGTCCATGAACTTACAGAATGGGTAAACTCAATCGTGGTTTCAATGAAGAATGACAGGATCAGAATCTGTCTGGACCGCAAGGATTTTAATGAAGTGATTAAGAAAGAACATCACCCCATGAAGTCAGTAGAGGAAATCACAAGAGAAAATACCAAATGCAACAGTGTTCTCAAAGCTTGATGCAAAAAGTGGGTCTCTTCAAAGCAAACTTGATGATGATTCATGAAAACTGACTACTTTCAACACTCCACTTGGAAGATACAAATGGCTGAGACTACCATTTGGACTGAAATGTAGTCCAGAGATTTTCCAGAGAATCATAGATCAAATGTTAGAAGATATTGATGGTGCTTTTGCTATCATGGGTGACATCCTGATAGTTGGAAAGGATCTCAAAGAGCATGATGAAATATTCAAGAAGTTACTCGAAAGAGCTACAGCCTACAAACTGAAGCTGAATATGGAATAAGTGAGGATCCGACAAAAGTCAGAAGAGTATTGCTGACACATCATAAGCGCAGAGGGTTTGAAAACAGATCCTGAGAAGATTAAAGCAGTCAAAGAGATGCCAAGACCACGTGATAAAGAAAGTTTTCGCAGATTTCTCGGTTTTGTCACATACCTGGGAAACTTCATTCCAAATTTGAGCCACGAAGATCAGCCATTGAGACTACTACTAAAAGCATAAACTATCTTCCAATGGGAAGACCAACAAGAAAAGTCATTCAGCAGGCTGAAAGTCTTATGTATCAGGGCACCAGTCTTGCAGTATTTTAATGTGAATAAACCAGTCGAGGTTCATTGTGACGCAAGTTCTAAAGGACTAGGAGCAGTCTTGATGCAAGAAAACAGACCGCTTGCATATTCGTCCAAAGCTCCCACCGACACTGAGACAAGGTATGCACCAATAGAAAAAGAAATGACAGCCATTGTTCATGCATGCGAGAAGTTCCATTCCTCTGTCTTTGGGAAGGAGGTAACAGTGTTTACTGACCACAAACCACTGGAACAGATTTTCAAGAAACCACTACTTGCAGCGCCAATGAGACTTCAAAGGATGTTGTTAGCCCTCCAATGGTATGACCTAATAGTGATTTATTAGAAAGGCAAAGATATGCAATTACCAGACACGTTGTCAAGGGTTTATCTGCAGGAATGTGAGCCAGAAATAGACATGAGCAAGTAAACACCTTGGTTTTTCTGAATATTTCCGAGGAGAAGTACAAGACTGATGAAGAACCCAAGCTTCTACATCAAACAATAC
Organism: Onchidella celtica; assembly: GCA_963931925.1. Taxonomy (NCBI): domain Eukaryota; kingdom Metazoa; phylum Mollusca; class Gastropoda; order Systellommatophora; family Onchidiidae; genus Onchidella; species Onchidella celtica. The sequence continues at coordinate 43,548,462 of OZ007581.1, read as the reverse complement.
TGATATGGTGACCAGAGCAGAAGAATGCTGTACCAAGAGAGTTACAACCCTACTTTGAGAGCAGAAGTGAGCTGAGTGTTGTTGAGGGAATAATCTTCAAATCAGTGAGAATAGTTGTGACACCTAGCCTGAGGATGTATGCACTTGATCTCATCCACAAAAGCCACATGGGTATTGTGAAATGCAAACAAAGAGGCAGAAAAGTCTTCCTCTGGCCAAGTATGAATGCTGAGATAGAAGAAAAAGTAAGAAAATGTGAGCTGTGTGCAGCAGTCTACAAGAAACAGCCAACAGAGCCCCTAAAATATACCATGCTGCCGAAGCATTCATTTGGTGAAATAGCTGCAGACGTATTCGAGTTTGAGTCCATTTTAATTTTCTCATAACAGTCGACTATTATTCCGCATTCACCCAGACAGCTAAACTTAAAAGCCCGAGAAGTCCATCTGTAATTGAAGCTATGAAACAGAACTTCAGCATTCATGGTATTCCCAACAAGATCAAGACAGACTGCGGAACATAATTTACTTGTCAGGAATTCCAGGAATTCTGCCGTGAATACAACATTCAACACGAGATGGTATCTCCTCATCATCAGAGTGCCAATGGGAAGGTAGAACGAGCGGTGCAGATTGTGAAAAGACTGTGGCAAAGGTGCAAAGACAAATACCTGGCAGTCTTAGGTTTCAACACAGCACCACTCGAGAACGTGAACGCTTCAACAGCACAACTGGTAGACGACCAAGAAATTTTCTGCCACCAGCTTACCAACTTACCAACCGAAACTCATCAGACGCAAAAGAGTTCTCCAAACAGTACTACCAGGTGAAGCAAACCTGGAAGTATTACCATGACAGAAAGACGAGACCACTGCGAGATCTTCCAGAAACGGCACAAGTCCGACTTAACCTACAGCAGGACGCAAAACCTGGTTACCTGGGTTGATTGTGAGGAAAGTTGGCCCGCGGTCATATCATGTAGAGACCGATAACGGTGTCTACAAACAAAACAGAAGACATATTAGAACATCTGCTGAGCAGGCTAACAGAGATCGCTGTGATGTCCCACCACTATTAGATGAAATTGAAGATGACACTCAAGTGTCTGTCATCGATAATTGTGGTATGCCCAATATTCCGCCGCCACAAGTCGAGGCCCCGCCCTCACCAACCCACAGAGAGTTTCCAAGCTCTCTTCCTCTCACTGACAACGTGTCTCGGAGAGCCCATTCAGACAATACACCGTACACTACTAGAAGTGGCCGTCAGGTTAGAAAGCCAAACAAATATACACTGTAGGCTATGGTCTTTAAAATAAAAACTTGTTAATTTTTTTTGGTTTCTTGTTAAATGAGAAGGAAAGAATGAATTGAATGTGTTGATGGGCACTCAAACAAAAAAAAAAAACAACCAAAAAAAACAACGACACTTACAACACATAGGTCTACACTGATAGACACTAGTTAACACTCTTAGTTTTAACTCATCATAGTTGGTATTATTTATGGACTATACCAAACAGAACTGAACAGTACATTGGGAACATCAAGACAGTGCATAAAGTTAATAAATAAAAAAAATGATATAAAGTCAATGTCCATCCTATTATCTCATTCAAATAGATAAAGGGATATGTAACATACATAAGATTTGGCCTCACTTGCCAAATGTCCTTTCGGGCAAGTTACAGGTACTTGAAACAAAATAAAGATGACCTCTTATTTTGCTACCTGAACACGCATGGTTGAGTTTGGTTTGTCTTCGTCTCTTGGGTCTAATTTAGAACGCCCATAACTAAACATTGCAGTGTTCGGGTAACCAAGGACAATGGATAAGCCTGCTCCTGCTGCCACCCGCCCCCTCTTCGTTCCCACCCCAAGCTCTCATTCTCTCTCTCTCTCTCCTCCTTCCCAGCTCTCTCCACTTTTCCCCTCCTCCATTCTCACAACTATTCCTCCCCCCTCCCCCCACTCCAATCTCCTCAACGCTCATCGTCTCCTTCCGCCCCCCCCCCCATTCCTTCTCCTACCCTCTTCAATAACTTTCTGTAGACGCCAGTGCTAAACTCCTATGATCTTTGATCTTACACCAATTCTGGTACAACCCTCGCTTTGCTTTGTTTGTGGATGTAATGTGACACAATACAGATAAACTCTCGAGCGGTTTATGTGTGTTTTGCATGTTTGACATACATTTAAACACAGATAAAGAACTATGAAGAATCTGAACAGAATGTTGTGACGAAAAATAAGGATAACAAATAGGCTATTTAAATTTCAACAACTGTAAGCGGAGGCGATCATCATATTATAATGGAGCTCGATAGTGAACATGACAATGTAAGCATTTAAAACGCCGTGAGTTACTTAGCTAAAATTGATAAAACTTGGTCTTACACCACAATTCTTAGGGAGGACTCAATATCCATCTTGAACAAATTTTATGGACCTTAATATTAATAATTTACAACTTTCTTGACATAGAAAAGAGACACATTTTCGTCAAGTGTAATCGAAACATTTTAAAAGGAAATTTCGAAGCAATCCGTCTCTATGGCTAATATGTTCCAATATTTAAAAACATATAGGATAATCGAACTATTTACAAATACATTAATAAATGAAGAAAATATCACGGGCTATTACGATACAATGAATAAAGTGCCGATGAGGTTATCGATCAAATGGCCTCTTGTACAAGGTAGAAGATAACGATAATATCTATTCGGATCTGGCCTCACGGTCACAGAATTTATCGAAAATAAAATACAGCAAACGCGAAGAAATTGCCCCATCAAACAAAGGTTACCCAACAGTGAGTATTTAGTTAAACGTCTCCCTTTTTTTACCTTAAAAGATATTCTCTCCTAGAATAAAGTATCAGTGTATTTTCAATTCATCCTGTCCACAACAAACATAAAGTGATGTCGCAGTACCTTTTTGGCTTGTCGAAACAGTTCTAATTACATAAAATGATGACGTCATTTAAAATAAACACCAGGTAGTGTATTAAAACACAGAGAAAAATATGACTTTATTCCAGAACAAAAATAGTTAACTCATTCCATAAGAATGTGTTAGAAATAAGGAGATTGTAATTCTTTCCATGTTCGAAACGCTAAGGCAGTCAGCACTGGGCGCATAGTTCAGAGCTTTAAGTTCATCATTTTTCTTCTATATCTTATATTGTTGAAAAGTTAGGTCAGCAAAACGTCAAATTTCATTGTGATCAAAACCGCCGTTTTAAAATAGTCGTCGCGAATATTTTCATACATTTTCTTGCCAGTTGTGTTAACAAATTTATAATTTTGCATTGTTTTTCAAGAGAGAAAGACAGTGTTTATTTTTCTTAAAAACAAACACCATAATTTGGTTAAAAATTACAAATAACGGGTTGCCTAAAATATTGAGCGATAATTTGCATTTTTCTGGAGCATATTTTCCTCTAAGCCAATGCAATCACTCTTTGGCTGCCATCGCTTTCGAGTACGCTATCTGTCTTTCTCTATCTCTCTATCAGTCTCTATTTATCTATCTATCTATCTATCTATCTAACTATCTATCTATCTATCTATCTATCTATCTATCTATCTATCTATCTATCTATCTATCTATCTATCTATCTATCTATCTATCTATCTATCTATCTATCTATCTATCTATCTATCTGTCTGTCTGTCTGTCTGTCTGTCTGTCTGTCTGTCTGTCTGTCTGTCTGTCTGTCTGTCTGTCTGTCTGTCTGTCTGTCTGTCTGTCTGTCTGTCTGCCTGCCTGCCTGCCTGCCTGCCTGCCTGCCTGCCTGCCTGTCTGTCTGTCTGTCTGTCTGTCTCTCTGTCTGTCTGTCTGTCTATCTATCTATCTATTTATCTATCTATCTATCTATCTATCTATCTATCTATCTATCTATCTCTCTATCTATCTATCTATCTATCTATCTATCTATCTATCTATCTGTCTGTCTGTCTGTCTGTCTGTCTGTCTGTCTGTCTGTCTGTCTGTCTGTCTGTCTGTCTGTCTGTCTGGCTGTCTGTCTATCTATCTATCTATCTATCTATCTATCTATCTATCTATCTATCTATCTATCTATCTATCTGTCTGTCTGTCTGTCTGTCTGTCTGTCTGTCTGTCTGTCTGTCTGTCTGTCTGTCTGGCTGTCTGTCTATCTATCTATCTATCTATCTATCTATCTATCTATTTATCTATCTATCTATCTATCTATCTATCTATCTTATCTATCTATCTATCTATCTATCTATCTATCTATCTATCTATCTATCTATCTATCTATCTTTCTTTCTATCTATCCGTATATCTATCTATCCGTCTATCTATCTATCCATCTATCTATCTATCTATCTATCTATCTATCTATCTATCTATCTATCTATCTATCTATCTATCTATCTATCTATCTATCTATCTATCTATCTATCTGTCTACAATATCTATGCCCGCCTCTCATGTCAGGGGTCCCGTGTTCAAAACCCGGGCGTGCAGGCATGTTGGAAACTAGGATTTTTCTCATTTTTTCAAGCCCCTGATCCTATTGGGGGGTAGGCTCGAGTACCTAGTCTTCTCGGATAAGGACAAAAAATTGGGAGGGCTCTTGTGCACGTGGCGCAGTTGGAATTCGTAAAGAGCAGGCCGAACAGGCCGCCGCCCGGGCAAATGTGATATTAATAGATTAAAAATGGTATCCCTATCACCCCCCCCCCACCCCACCAGCAACAACAAAATTTATTTTTCATTGTTAAATATACATTACCTATACTATATATATCTGTGGACTTTAGATTTTTCGTTGCAAAAGGCTTCTGAACCACTTAACACTCAGACTTCAAATTTTATATGGTGCATCAGAATGTATATTCACAGTTTTTAATAGAAGTCTTAAATCGGTGTAGTTTTTTTTTATTGGAAATTTATTGTTTCGCCATCATTTAGATCTATTTCCAGTGATGGTTCGCCATTCTAAGGTTTCGTTATCACTTCCTGCGATGTGTTCACTATCCAACACACTAACCCGTGCGCAACTCATGCTATTGTACGGTATGCGCAGGGTGTCAACTCACAAAGGCAGAGCAGTAAGACTTATTTAAAAACAAACAAACAGAAGTAAAATAAACAAATAGGAACTGGCAAGGTGAAGCAGGTCCATAATAACCACCCAGAACTGAAACCAATATTCAAACCGATTTATCCCGGGCAGGGCCGGGGACCTCAGCTAGTTATTAATAAATATTCAAATATTATTGAGTTTTGAGTTGTGAGTTGTGAACTGCTGTGAGTTGTGAACTGCGCCTAACAGGCTGCGTCAGAATTTGCTCTGAGATAGAGAGAAGCAGAGAGAGAGAGTAAGCGAGAGAAAGAGTGAGCGAGACAGGGAGAGAGAAAGAAGCAGTGTAGTGTGTTGAGCGCTCCACCGGCCCTCCATTTCTGCTCTATGGTTGACATGTTGCTTCTGTAAAGCGCATAGAGCATTTTAAAAATGGATATGCGCTACATAAATGAGTAGTATAAAGTCTATCTATCTATCTATCTATCTATCTATCTATCTATCTATCTATCTATCTATCTTTCTGTCTGCCCATCTGTCTACCTGCCTGCCTGCCTGTCTGCCTGCCTGGCTGTTTGTCTGTCTGTCTGTCAGTCTATCTATCGTTGATATAAACAGACTTTCTTGTCTCTCTAATACATCTCAAAACGACAATTAATCTTTTAAATGTAAAAATTTGTAGAAAAAAAAACTGCAACAGAAAACTCAGGATTCCTTGACATATTTAAATGTTTCACTCTTTCTGTTCACATTATTGTGAACGCTATGGATTGGATGATTTAAAAAATCAGACCGATTTCCAAGGAAGGGCAGCTTAACTTTTAAAACAGAAGATCCTCATCTTATTACACATTGATTCCCTTGCTTTTTTGGTACCTATTTGAACTCATATACCAACCCTTCAAAACTTCCCTGTAATTTGCACACATGAACGGGGAGGAAATGCAAAGGATTAAGTAAACATGAAATCAGCACCACTTTTGTAAAAATAGAAATTTTAAAAATCCAGAATAATGACCAACTATGAAAGTACATAGAGCAGGCATGAATACACAAAATCTACATGAGCGACTGCGTGTAAGTGCTTTGATCGTATCATACTTCATCAGGACACGCTACTGAGGCAGATGGCAAAAATGTTCTGTATCTATCTCTATTAATTTTGTTTTCGAATATATTTCTGTCTGATCTGATAATCTGATTGAACAGTCATCATCATCATCATTGCCTTTCTCACCCTGGATCAGGGTATAGGCCACCAACAAACACTTTCCATCCCTCTCTATCATGGGCCAGCCTCTTTACATTATTCCAAGTCTTTCCGCTTCCCTTCATTGAATCTACAGGTGCAGATGCTCCCCCTTCTCCCAAGATAAAAGACTGATTTAAAGTATTTGCTTGTGTTTCTGTAACTGGTTTATTTTTACAGGGTGGGTACATTTGTACATTTTCATCTGACTGCATTGAGAGTGCACATAAACATGTGTTTACGTAAAAGGATGTCACTGTGTGTGCAAGTATAAAGCTGTATAACCAAATTTCCTCTGGGTAAGTAAAACCTCATCAGTAATATTTTCTTCTTCTTCTCACAAAAACAAGAGAACTTCCAAAAAAAGAAACATTCTGTTCAACTTTAAAAAAAAGAAGAAATGACAGAAGAAAAATATCAACACGCCGAGTTGACCAAAAAAAAAAAAAAAATGCTTGAAATACTTTTGAGTGTAGAACTTCACAAAAATGGTCATGATTTGCATTTACAAACAGGCGTTTTGTTTCTACCATTGTGGATTTAATTGCACAGGAATAAGAATGGAGTTACTAACGTATCGAGGCAAGTTATTAACTTTTTTTTTTAAGGGGGGGCGGGGTATTCATCAGGTTACAGTTACAGCCCAAACCAGACTTCAAATTAGCTACTTCGTCTAGATGCGAATAATTTTCTTGGAAATGAAATGTCATAATCTCTACAATTGGGAGATTTCAAATGGGAGGGAAAACGACCAAAAAAAAAGATGTACCGTAGACTGTGATCTCCAACATTCAATTAAAGCAAAAATTTGTTCGAGGACAATTCCATCTTCTCCAGAAATGCCGAAAATAGATAAAGGTGATAAAAGTGAGCAACATAGACATTACCAAGAACTGGAAATTGAAAAAGTAGTAAAAGTTGACAACATAACCTTAAATAAAAAAAAACACAAAAAGGAAAGATTAGAAATGTTTTACATTAGAGTATTTGAATCATTGGGTTCGAACATTACACAAATAAATAAAATTAACCTCCTTCAAGCGTTGATTTGGAACAGTACACTGATTTTAAAACCCATCAATGCAAAGAGAATTATCAAAATATGATTTTGGAAAAATTGTTATTGAATTTCAATTATATAAGGCTTGCTTAGTAAACTATCCTGAAAACATAAAGACACATAGTTGATCTTAAATTAATAAAACTGATTTAAAAAAACACGGTAAAGATGGTGAGTGAACCAATGTTCAAAGATTTAATATTTCTCAACGAAAGCCTATTTGTTATTGCAAATCATGTAACATCCATAAAATTCATTTTCCAAAATATCACTTTCATCATCCAGAAAAACAGGAATTTAAAGAGAGACTGCATGGTAATGTCACTGGGGAAAGCTTTTATTAAGCTTACATAAATTATTACAGTAAATGGAACACCTATGTGACAAAAAATAAAAGTATTACCTAAGCAATACAGAAATAAATTTACAAAACCTGCTCATTTAATGAAATATCAATTTTAAAAAGATGAATGTGTTGTACTCAGATAACCCCGAACGTTAAATCCCAGAATGGATCAAGAAAGCGCTGAAAGGTCCTAAATATGATAAAAGGTATATTCAATAGATGGCATGAAAAGATTGCTCTGTTCAGAGTAGGCTACTAATATCATTGTTTTGAAATGGTAAACAGTATTTAGTTTTATCCCGTTCGAGGGCAGGTCCTCAAAAATTCGTTTTCTTTTGATGTGTTACAGGAATCTATGCCAAAATGAAGGAATGAATAGTGATTTTTGCCAAAAAGTAAAAGTTCCTGACTTCTGAGGCCCCTGAAATTGCGTTCCAAAAGTGGGACGCTGCCCACAATGGGGTACATGTTGTTTGTAAACCAAAAGGTAAACGCAACCAGTAATCAGTTGTCCAACAACGTTGTTCTAGCAGTTTCTTTTTCTTTTTGCTGTCTTTGATATTTGGTTTTTAAGGACAGTTAACAATAAACAGACTTCCATACATGCTCAACATGAAAATCAGTACACATTATTCAGGAAACAAGCTACTCAGGTTTTTTTTAATATGATTTTAATACTGTCAATAAGTTTCATTAAAACAAACTTAAAACATTTGTGCAAACGCCAAATCTGGTACCCATAGCTGATAGGTTTGTTTTTGATAAATTGCTGCGGTGGATGTCCTTCATCATAGGAAATAATCATATAATGAATGTATACACGTTGAGACATTGGATCTCTGACCAAAATTGCATGAATTTTCCATTCATATTGGCGCTGATGGGGGCGTATCTTCAACATTTTCTCAATTGGATCCAAGCTTGCGTAGTCACTTACATGGATGGGCTTTGGAATTTCTTCAAAGCGCTTGACTGGCTTAGCTGAGGCAATGAGTTCATGTCTAACACCATCCCGATGTTCCCACTACATGTGTCAGGAGTGGGATATAGTGGATATAGTAGCTGTGAACACAGCTCGTTGACTCACACCCGAAACATTCATACTTCAATAACTAAGAAACACAGGATTACTGATGTTCAGGCCTGACGGGCCATATAATACAACATTCAACTGCATAATTTACGGTAATCACAATCATAGAAATTACATAAATGTCATCGACTACAGAAATTCCAGCAGGTCTATCTAAAATAGGGTATAGAAAAAAACGTATTGTACTAGGCATTCTTTAAGTGCGCCTATCCAGGACTACGGTTCCTAAAGGTCACCGGTGTAAACAAATTCAATTTGGTCGGTGTCGCTTTCATACAAACAGTAATAGCACCTAATCAGATAATTGACTGACTCATAAAGCGTAGCAGCACTCACTAATAATTTTCACAGTAATACACTTTACATAATATCTATGCTGCTCCACACTAAGAAGTATACAGCTGGGAAATGAATATAGTTCAATCTCAAACAATCTAACAGCTCATTACACATCTAGTAAAAATATAATCAATGTCCTTCTCTTCGTCACAATGGGGTGACGGAAAAACTGTCACAGTTCCTGGCACGAACACATACGAGGAATCTCACCATTTCCTCGCTCGCTATGGTTTTGCGAGCGAGAGAGTCCAATGCTAGCGGTGTGCACACTTAAGCCTGGTGCACAGAGGCTTCGTCACTGTCCAGGTCTCTCACAGCGTGAATCTTTCTGTCTGTCATCTCCACTCAGGAAGGAGGCCCCCGTGACTCGTCCTTTCGCCAAATGCCCGAAATATGAATCCACTGATCTTAGTACGTGTGTTAGCTTTTATACCCCCCGATGGTTACCAAGGGTCTCCCTCCCGATTGGACGATCAAGGACCTAGCCACGACAAACACAGGTTTGTCTTTCAGTTAACCCTGGCTGCTTTCTCAAAAGGATATGTACACAACTCAAAAACCTACACTAGAACTTCTACAATCCTACTATGTAAACAAGAAAATCTCACACGCACACCAAAATCAAAGGGTTAACTTGATGTTTACAAACTTCACTCACACATCCCTCATCACGAAATCCGTGGCTCGATTAATAGCTAAACGCGTTTCATATTCTCCCAAAATAAACCAACCCATGACTAACAGAAAAAAGGAGCTCATGTGGCTCGTGACAACATGGCTTTCCTTGGCATCTGACCTTATCCAGATTTGAAGATGATTTAAAAACAGTCTCCAGCTCTGCTACTGTTCCAGAAAGACCATGCTTTTCCGTTTTGCTGTACATACACGTTTTGTCCTGTCTCTTATGAAAGCAAGCACATGTTCATCAAAAAATATCTTAAAGACCGACAGTGGAAGAAGATTACTCTCATGTATCCAGCATCCTCTCTGAATGTCAGTATGTCGCCACAATCTGATTCTAAAACTTGTTTTCTTTAGTTTGCATCTCTTCCTGTTGCCAGATACTATTGTGTTTTCAGTTGAATCCTTTTTATTTTCACCGTCTTCTGATGAACCTTTTCCATTTTTATCCAATTCTGATGAACTCTGATTTCTATTGTTGCTGATATATCTGTAGCGTTTATGTTATGTGATTGAGCTCCCAGCAATGCCAGCATTCAGATGATTTCTTGACAAATTATTCAGTGATAAACTAGCGGCATCCTCATGTCCACTGTTACAGCCAGTATCTTTAGGATGGTGGGGCGTTGTCTAAGTTGATATCAGTCACTTCAAAATCAGTGTCGGAACCTAGGACCCTTCAATCACTTCACTGGCCGCCATTGTTGTGATGAAGAATGTGTTAGTATCCCTATTGTGTACAGGAAATAATTTATTACGCACCACAATAATATCTCAAACCTTAACAAATGTCATTATGCCTAGCGAGGAACTGAAAACCCTATTACATGTATTGCTGTCACTTCCATTTCAAATTAAAACAAAAATGACTTCATTTTAAAAAAATATATATAAATGGGTTACCATTGAGTTTTACAAGGATAAGCAAACCATTTACAATGTTGTGATATACCTTCTTGATAAAACTGATGTATGGCACCGGTATGTTACCAAGTCTTTATGGAAAACGCCATGTTTTTGTCAGCAACCTTTGGCTTTTCTAATTTCTAAATGTCATAATATACACAGAGTATGCGTTTTGCATTCCTTTAGATGGTAAAATAAGTATACACTCATGAAAGTGGACTGGCAAATACATTTAATCGGCCGTTGTACAAACACTTACCTAGATGGTAAAATAAGTATACACTCATGAAAGTGGAATGGCAAATACATTTAATCGGCCGTTGTACAAACACTCCACTGTTAAAAAACACGTACCCTCTTGCGGGGAGCGTCCCACTTAAGGGACGCATTTTTGAAAGAGTGAAAAGTATAGAGAAAAACAATTTGTTGTATTTAGACATCCAACCCGACTAATAAGAAGTTCAAATGACGTATTTATCAGAAGGAATACTAGAAATAGTTAAAATGTGAGTTTTTGTCTTGATTCCTGCCAACCTGTTCGTAATGGCCGCCACCGTGTTTTAAAGGGAGACAATTACAGTGAATTATATTCACGTGAAACCAAGAGCGCTATTTATTAGAGAGTGTGTTGAGCGCCCAAAGGTTAAGCCTCAATACAAAGAGCGGCTGTAAAATCCCACTAAAGTAGGTGTCCCAAAAATGGGACGGTGCCCACGATTGGGTCAAACACTGTATTTCTGATTGACTGAAGTAATGCATTTTATCAGAAATTAAAATAGCATAATATCAAAAGTAGGTCTAATATGGAATAAGAATGTATCTGTCATGAACAGTTTTGACCATAATATCATTTACACTATTTTCAACAGTCACTTTGTTTACTTATATCAAGTAAAAGTAACGGACCCGCGGTTTTATGACTAAGGCATCACTGTTTGGATTAATTACTTATTCATTCAAGATTTAGAACAGTGATTGACTTTGTTTAATAAATTCCTATTAACCATTTAAATTGTCCAGGAGAAGCTTCTACTGACACTCTGTAAGGAACTCAACTGCCATTGGGGCAGGTATTGACTTACATTGTCTAATTCTCAAAACAACATTTAGTTTTTGTGTTAGATTTGTGGTGCGCAGAGGTGCGCAGAGGTGTTGAACGGAGTCAACCCAAGAAGGACTTCGGGTAATAAACAGAAAAAAACGACTCTCGAGATTTACACTGAGCTGGACGGTTTTGAGTTGGTTGTGTATATGCCTGTTGTGTCTGTCAAGTGCTATAGTGGTGACCCCGACGTGATCTTTAGATCTAGACAGAATATTCCTATTCTTAATCTTTCAACGACGATTCGTCCACGATGTCAATAGAAACAGTAGTACTTAAATTACCAACGTTTTGGACCACTTGTCCTTCAGCGTGGTTCGCTCAAACTGAGGCTCAGTTCGTGCTGCGAGGAATCACAACAGACGAAACGAAGTACTACTATGTAGTAGCAGCACTCGACGCTAACACAGCTTCAACATCTTTATCAATCATATCCTCACCTCCTCCAACCTGTAAGTACGACACACTTAAATCGTTCCTTACGGATGCTTACGGGTTATCAGAAGCAGAGAAAGCAGACACTTTGCTAAACATTAAAGTAGTAGGTGACAGCAAACCGTCAGAAATAATGGACAGAATGCTAGCTCTTTTGGGAGACCACAAGCCATGCTTCCTTTTCCGCCACCTGTTTCTCAGACTGTTACCTGAATCTATTCGTGCTCCACTTGCTAATTCCCCCAATATCACTGATTACCGAGCACTGGCGAAAGAGGCTGATAACCTATTTAACTCTCTGACAACAAACGCGACAATCTGCACTGCGGTTCAACCACCTAAACCAACACCAACCGTAGCACATGATGCTGGTTTGTCTGAGATTGACACGATTTGTTGGTTTCATCGAAAGTTTGGTTCAAATGCCAGGCGATGTTCCAGCCCATGTAAATATTTCAGCAACCTCAAGACTAAAAAGAACCAGGGAAACGGGAGAGCGGGCCAGCGTAGAAACTTTACTTGCTGGTCCGCCATGTTCGCCCACTACACCATGTACTAAACAAAACCTAGAGACAAAGGTAACTCAACTATTTGTGACCGACGCACAGTCTAAAAGACGCTTCTTGGTGGATACAGGCGCACACGTCTCTGTAATACCAGCAACATGGGCAGAAAGAGCGTCAGGTGCTACAAGAACACCTTTGCAAGCCGCCAACGGAACCTCCATAGCCACCTATGGTTCACGAATCTTACCTTTGCATTTTGGCAACCGGATTTTCAAAGCACGTCTTATATCAGCTAATGTCAAACGACCTCTCTTAGGGGCTGATTTTCTCCGTCAGCACAACCTGTTGGTCAACATTCGAGGACGTCGCTTGATAGAAGCAGAATCTTTTGCTCACATTCACTGCACTGTCAGTTCAGTTTTAGATAACTCGGATCTTGCTCTCATAGAACCCACGAGCAATAAGTTCCGTAAAATTCTCAGTGACTATCCGGAACTGTTACAGCCAACCTTCTCCATTGCTGAAGTCAAGCACGGGGTGAAACATTTTATCCCAACTAAAGACAGGCCAGTCTTCGCTCGTGCACGTCGTCTAGCACCAGACAAGCTGGCCTCTGCAAAGAAGGAATTTTTGGAAATGGAAAAGATGGGTATTGTACAGAAATCCAACAGCCCCTGGGCATCCCCACTACACATGGTACCTAAAAGTAACGGAGACTCACGTCCTTGCGGCGACTACCGCAGACTGAATGATGCCACAGTTCCTGATCGCTATCCGATACCCCATATTCAAGACTTTTCGGCTCGCCTGGCTGGAAAAAAATATTTCTCCAAGATTGACCTTGTGAGGAGATATCATCAGATTCCTGTAACTCCCGAAGATATACCTAAAACAGCTGTTATCACGCCTTTTGGTTTATGGGAATTTTTACGTATGCCATTTGGCCTTTAAAATGCAGCTCAGACGTTTCAACGGCTCATGGACTCTGTGCTCCAAGATTTAGACAGCGCATTTGTCTACCTTGATGATATTTTAGTGGCTAGCTCCTCAGCCAAGTCTCACGTAGAGGACCTCAATGCAGTTTTCCGGCGACTAAAACACCACGGACTGATAATCAAGCTTGAAAAATGTCTCTTTGGAGTGGCATCGCTTGATTTTTTGGGACATCGAGTGTCTGCGTCAGGCTCAGCACCAATGTCGTCTCGTATTGAGGCAGTAAAGAAGTTACCACAACCAAGAACTGTAAAGGCACTCCAAGAGTACCTTGGGATAATAAACTTTTATCACCGTTTCATTCCAAACATAGCTTTGATGTTGCGTCCCCTTTATCAAGCTCTGAAAATATCCAAACCACGCCAAGATCTCATTTGGTCCCAGGAAATGAAACAATCCTTCCTTGCCGCTAAACAAGCATTGGCAGATACAACCATGCTGGTACATCCATGTACAGATTGTCCATTAGCTTTGACATGTGACGCATCTGATGTGGCCGTCGGCGCAGTCCTTGAGCAGTACAACCATGGTCGCTGGGAGCCACTTGCCTTTTTTAGTCGCCAGCTACGTAGTCCGGAGATCAAGTACAGTACTTTTGACAGAGAGCTTCTGGGCGCCCATTTGGCAATACGCCATTTTCGTTATATGCTTGAAGGGAGGCAGTTTACCATCTACACAGACCACAAACCTCTAGTCCACGCAATGTCGAAAACATCTGAACTATGGTCAGCCCGTCAGCAAAGGCAACTGACTGCTATCTCAGAATTTACCACCGATATTAAGCACATCTCGGGAAAGAAGAATGTGGTTGCCGATGGCCTTTCTCGCGCTTCCACTTCCACAAACGCGGTCTCGTTAGGCATTGACTTTACAGCTATGGCCAAGGCGCAAATTTTGAGTCCAGACATACAAGCGTACAAAACTGCCATCACAAACATGAAAATTGCTACGACAAAGCTGACTGATGAAGGACCAGAGCTTCTCTGCGACATTTCAACTGGTAGAGCCCGCCCTATCGTTCCTCCAGATTATCGACGCCCGGTGTTCGAGGCTGTCCATAACCTTGCTCACCCAGGAGTTAAGGCTACTGTTAAACTCATTGCAGAGAAATACTTGTGGCATGGCCTCAGCCGCCAAATTAGCGATTGGGTAAAGGAGTGTCACAATTGCCAGGCATAAAAAATTCAGAAACATACCAAGGCGCCCCTTCAGACATATACTGTACCTGACAAAAGATTTTCCCATATCAACATCGATATTGTTGGTCCATTACCCCAGTCATGTGGTTACCGTTACCTCCTAACCATCATTGACCGTAATACACGATGGCCAGAGGCAATTCCTATGACAAACATTACAGCACCAGAATGTGTTCGGGCTCTCCTTGGAGGCTGGATCTCTCGCTTCGGGGTTCCCGCTGACATATCGTCGGATCGTGGTTCACAATTCACATCTTCCTTGTGGGCTGAAATTGCGAGACGCCTAGGAGTCAGACTCCATCGGACAACACCATTTCACCCCCAAGCCAATGGGATGGTGGAAAGGTTTCATCGCACACTCAAATCAGCTTTGAAGTCACGACTAACAGGGAACAATTGGGCAGAAGAGATACCTTGGGTACTCCTCGGACTCAGAACAACTCCAAAGGAGGACCTGGGAACTTCTTCGGCAGAACTTGTCTATGGGGAACCGTTGACTATCCCCGGTGAGTTAATTCCGTCGCAGACTCAGTCTTGGTCTGCATCAGATTTTTTAACAGCTCTCCGAGACAAAAACGGTCTACGTGTACCTAGGCCAGCCATCCACCATAGTAACCCATCTACGCACTTACCACCGCTCTTGTTATCATCCAAATAATTATGTCTACATACGCACAGATACAGTGAAAAGTCCATTACAAAGGCCTTACACCGGTCCTTATAAGGTGCTAACTCCTGGAGATAAAACATTTCTCATAGACAGAGGTGGTCGTGCCGAACGCATCTCAGTAGACCGCCTTAAGCCTGCACGAGTGGACTCATCAAAACCGGTACAACTTCAGCAGCCGGTGCGCAGAGGCCGTCCTCCTGTCTCACAAGAGCCACAACTTAACAAAAGAGCTAGAAACAATAATGATCCACCCACAACTGTATTTGACCACAGACAGCTCACTTCCCGTTCAGGACGACCAGTGCGATCACCTAGGCGCTACCAATAACTCTGTGAGATGTCTGCGCTAGGGGGAGATGTGTGGTGCACAGAGGTGCGCAGAGGTGTTGAACGGAGTCAACCCAAGAAGGACTTCGGGTAATAAACAGAAAAAAACGACTCTCGAGATTTACACTGTGCTGGACGGTTTTGAGTTGGTTGTGTATCTGCCTGTTGTGTCTGTCAAGTGCTATAGATTCACTTTTTTACACACGTTATGTTTTTATTTATCTTCTCAGGTAAAACATGAGGTATATTCCACGAAATTTTGTAATTTTTCTTCATCAACTCTATCATCTCTCTAAATTCCATTGTTGCTGCCAGTTCTTCTGAACGGAATAAGTTGTTTCTATATCCCTAAACAACGTTCTCACAATCTTCTAGTAAAGCAAAAGAATGTTTTAAAGGAAATTAACAGGGACGGTTCGAATTCGGATATTTTATTAACATAATTTGTCTTGTGGTAAAGCCATAATCTGTTATATTATTTTTGAATTATATTTGTGACTCTTAATTCCAGAGTGGGTACATTTGGAAACATAACAAGTTCAACCCAAGAAACACTGACACGCCATTTGAACATCCTGGATGATTTATGATTCCAATTTTTTTTTTTTTGTGCAGATAAATCATATCTAAAAACTACCCAGACGGCCATAGAACGAAGAATGCTCAACATCACACTGCAAGATAAAATTCCCCTTGCAGAAATTCGTAACACAATCAAAGTTAAAGGACGTAGTAAAACTACTGCTACAACTAAAGTGGAATTGGTCTGGACATAATTATGGGAAATATGAATGGTAATAAATGGACAGAATGGTGCACTGAATGACAACCATGGACAGGAAAAGAACACGAGGACGATCAGGAAGAAGATGGCAGGTTGATAGGAGACGGGGAACAACATGGCTGAGGAAGACATCAAACAGAAAGAAATGGAAGTCCCTGTCAGAGGCCTAAGTCCTGCAGTGGATGGGAGGGGGAGTGGGGGGGGGGTGGACAGTGCCTAGGTAAAAGGTGAAAGGTGAAAGGTGAAATTACATCTTATTGACCGAAACAAATGCAGTTACTTTAATACCACCAGCACATAATTAACTCATCTAGCTTTTCTATATCAATATGTAAAACGTGTGAGTTCTAAAAACTTGCAGTAAAAAGACTTCGTTATGTACATTTGTTGATTTGCCGTGCATTTGAATTTCGAAATATGAGGAGCACACCGAATCTGAGGGGCCCCTTCCCCCTCAGGATCTAAATTCGACCCTACTTTTGTTAACAAAAGGGATTATTGGCAACACCTATTTTCGTAGACCGCGAGAATTATTACTTTTTTTCATTACTTATCGAGCCGAAATTTATAGGGATACCTTTAGTTTTATTTAACGTTGGGTAAAATGTACGTTAGTTCTCTTGCGCACAAATACTGATTGTTTGTTTCATACTTTCGGGACATGTAAAACTGACTTAAAATAATGTTTTAAATACCAAATTATAAGTCAAAGAAAAACTGGGGCGCTTAGAAGTAAGAGTGTATATATTTATGCCTAGTTAGTGCTGAGGGAAAGGAGGTGGACTGAAAGACAAGAAAAAACAAGTTTAGTGATCAAAAAGGGGATCGAAATCGGACTTCTGCTATGGCACCAACCGCCTTGCCAGAGACAAGAAAACAACTAGTTTAACTGTTCGACCATTCCAAAGGAAAAAAAAATAAAATACAAAAGGTGCAGCCGAATTATCACCAAGCAGCATCTCTTATTGACTCTATTATCGTTTGCTGAGATCAAGCCTATCCGTATCACCCCCCTCCCCAGCCACCATTGTCGATGCATTATTCAGATATAATTTTCCAGTTTATCAAAAGAATCTTCTTTTTTGAAGGTGTTGTTCTCTCACATTTTTCTTAGTTTATTTGTCTGTGTGTGTGTTTTTGGGTTGGGGTAGGGTGGGGTCAGAAAGATTAGTAATGCAGAGCGCCTCACTTTGACTATGAGATGTGGACAGTTCGGGTAGAGCGGGTCCTCAAAATTGAAAATTGAAATTAATAGATTAAAATTTATCCATATCATCCCCCCTCCCCCACCAGCAACAACAAAATTTATTATTATTCATTATTAAATATATATTGTTATTAATAAATATTTAAATATTATTTGAGTTGTGTGTTGTGAACTGATGTGAGTTGTGAACTGCTGTGAGTTGTGAACTGTTGTGAGTTGTGAACTGCGCCTAACAGGCTGCGTTACAATTTGCTCTGAGATAGAAAGAGAGAGTGAGCGAGACAGGGAGAGAGAAAGAAGCAGTGTAGTGTGTTGAGCGCTTCGCAGGCAGCTCCATTCTGCTCTGTGGTTGACATGTTGTTTCTGTAAAGCGCATGGAGCATTTTAAATGGATGTGCGCTATATAAATGCTATACATTACATTATTATTATTGTTAAAGTCTGAGACGAAAAGAAGTCCAAAATAGACTAAATTCAGTGCAGTACTAGCTAGGCATAGTCAAGCCATGACGGCACTAACGCTCTGTAAAGTCGAAGCTGAGCATATTTTTCCGTTTTGCTTTTTCACTTTTCCCATTTTAAACATTTTGTGTTACTAAATCATCATCATCAGCATCAGTTGCCCTGTCTGGAACAGACATTGGCGATCATGGCTCTCCACTCGAATCTGTCATCAGCCAACCTCAAGAAGGAGTAGGGGTTGTTGTGACATTTATTTGTTGTCTATGAATTAAGAATTTCAGTGAAAGTTTTTCTCTGTCAACCCATGCTTTTCCTGCCTTCAATCTTGCCTGTGACTGCTAGATGTTCTAGGCTCCTTACGAGACAGATGTGGGCTAGAAATTTCAGTTGCCTCTGTCTTACTGTTTTAATTAATGATCTTTTCAGATTAGAGTTTCTCAAGACTGACTCATTTGATTTGTTCCCCATCCATGATATTCTCAATGTCTTCAAATAAACCATATCTCTGCTGCTTCTTGTTTCCTCTCTATTTCTTTGTTCATTGACCAGTATTCATATGTGCATAAATGCATTGACCCTACATATGTTTTTTGTCAAGACTGATTTTAGTGGTCGTGGATATATTTCTGTTCATTAATATCGGTCTCATTTTTTGGAATGAATCTTTGGCGATTATTATTCTTGTCCTTATCTATTATATATTTCAGTAACTTTGCAACCTTTGGCATGACTAACTGACCAAACTATACACTCTTCAGGCCTTAAATTTGGCAGGAAGGTGGCAATTGAGATATGGAAGATGATGGATATAATTAAAAGTTGTTTACTTCAAGCATGTACTTTAAAAAAAAATAACACTGTTTATTGCTATGTAACATCTGTATATTTGCATGTTTGTTTCGTAATATATAGTACCCTGCATGTCATAAAAAGTAACCGTATCAAGCGTTCAGTTTGGTGCGTAGTGTTCTGGTGCGCATGAGTTCTGAAGCAAGACTGTAGTTTATTACTTTTATTATATGAGAGAGAGAGAGAGAGAGAGAGGGAGGGAGAGAGAGAGAGAGAGAGAGAGAGAGAGAGAGAGAGAGAGAGAGATAGAGAGAGAAAGAGAGAGAGAGAGAGAGAGAGAGAGAGAGAGAGAGGGGAGGGGGGGGGGAGCACATGATCGTTTATTCCGGGCAATGCTCAGTATATCATCTAGTTTCACTTATATTTCTACCATCTGAGGTTATCAAATAGCCTATACATTTGAATTTTGTTATGTGTTTGATTTGCTCTCCTTTGGTGACCAGATTAATTTCGTTGTGTGTGTGTGTGTGTGTGTGTTTTTGGACTACCATGCATTCTGTCTTTTTCACGTTGAGAGACAATCCCATTTTTTTTTCACTTTCTGTAACTGATGTGACCAAAAGCCTCTGAACTTATTCCGATTCTGTCATTAAAAATGTGTCATCTGCATATCTAAGGCCCGGCGAGCACTATGTTAAAATTAACCACCCGTTCAATGCAAACAATCTTTCGTGTGGCGTGCAGCACGGTAAACTCTTTGTCAAGCAAGCAAAAATCTGCGTTTCCACGCCGTGCAGCAGGCGAAACGGGATAATGCGCGCCGGGCATTAAGATGTTAAGATTTTCTCCATTTACTATAAGGCCAGGGATGTCTTCTAGGTTCCTGAGGATCATCTCGCTGTATAGATAAAAAACATCAGGTGACATCACAAATCCATGTCTCACCCCTCTCTTAATTTTTTTGTTATCACTATGTTCTCCGTCGATTCTTACTGCTGCGCTTTAATCCCAGTAAGGATGTCCGATAATCCTCAGGTCTTTGCCGTCGATGTCTAGTTTTTTTCCCCATAATATTAAATAGTTCTTCATGTTTGTGAAAAGCCTTTGAGAAGTCAATGAAGCAGAGATGAAGATCTTTGTCCACTTCTATGCATCTTTCCATGATCATTGATAATGTAAAGATGGCATTTCTGGTACCTTTATCGGGTACAAACCAAACTGCGCTTTAGATAGTTCAGGTCTCAAGCTCTTCACGAAGTTCTGCCTGAAGTATCAATACCCTGAGCAATATTTCAGTAAAATGACTGATCAAACTGATTTGTCTGTGTAACTCACACTCGATGGCCCCTTGTGTTTTAGGTAATGTTATAAAATCATGATATTTAAATATAAACCTTAATATTAATTTTCAAATATTTTGGTTGTAGAACATTGGTATTCAGGCACTGCATTCTGAAATGTTTCATATAGAAACATATAGTTTCAGAACGGCTTTGTATCAATAACCACCATTTGTGTTTAACAGAAAAGTACTCATTCTACGAACAGAGAAGAAAAAGGCGTGATCAGT